>JAJLYW010000005.1:0-555823 GCA_030571845.1 Suhomyces yuchorum | reverse complement strand
CCTTGACCGGTAAGACCATCACCTTGGAAGTTGAATCTTCCGACACCATTGACAACGTCAAGTCCAAGATCCAAGACAAGGAAGGTATTCCACCAGACCAACAAAGATTGATTTTCGCCGGTAAGCAATTAGAAGACGGTAGAACTCTTTCTGACTACAACATCCAAAAGGAATCCACTCTTCACTTGGTTTTGAGATTGAGAGGTGGTAACTAAGATTCAAAAGTTGATGCCATAATATATATTAATTAATAAATATAGGTAGCCTGCCAAAATTCTAAACATGTATGATTAATTCACATTAATTGTTATTTAAAGTCCTTGTGAGTTCAGTTTTGACAACACTAGATTGTTCTTCTTCCTGGAAGTTACTCAACTCTTCACGTATAACTTGGGCTTGGGAACTTCCGACTGCAGCATAGAGCTTCAACAAACTCGAGGAAAATCGGATGAATTGGATCTTCACCTTCTCGATACTGTCAATGCTTAAGCACTGCATCATCAACAAATCCCAAGTTTCCGAAAGAAGATCAATTTCTGTTGAACTGACTTGACAATTATCGCTCTCTTCCGATAGGACCAATGATATCACCTTGACCAAGTACTCACAGATCGAAGCTTTACTTCTCCATGTATTCTCAATGATACTTGATCTGAATATTTCACCCATTTTCACAATGATGAAGGAGAAAAATTCGTGCTTATAACTGCCATTTTCTGCATAAAAGCTTTCAGTCAAATTCTTTATAAAAGATAATCTCTTCTCTTCGAGTTCCACATTCAATTTTGAAGAAATTTTTAATTTTAAGTCGATATCCATCTTATCCTGGTTATCTTCATCATCCGAATCGAAAGCATCTCCCAAATCTCCTAAGTCATCCTTGTAGTAGTTATCCTTGAGCACCTTATCCATGATTTCCATATAGGTGTCCAACACCTCCTGTTCATGGAAATTGTGAATATAGGAGCCAGCCAATTTAATTGTTTGTTGTTGGTAGACTTTATTTCTGCGCTTAATTTCGGTGATGATGACTTTATTAATTCTGGATTGAAGGTTTTCGTCATCTAGGTGATTTTTTGAAACAATAGTAAACTTCACAAGAGCATCGAAAACAGTTTCCTTTCCATCCCATGATTTTCCTTTATTTGCTTCAATTAACAACTCAATCAAATTCATAGCACCTTCCTTAGCAATCGAGCTCGAGTCTTTCATAGACTCACTAATATTGATAATTGCTTTGGCTAGAATTTTTCTAATTTCGAAGCTGGATGATTGGAAGTACTTCCTAATAAATTCCATGATCTCATCAAAATATAACTTGACACCGTAATTGCTGCCAGTCGTATTTTCAACCCATTCTCTTTCAAAGCAAGCGTTGACACGTTTGTTTTCATCAAATCTTCCAATATAGGCCAAAGGTAAGAAAGCACTAGAAAACAAGTCAAACTTTTCCCCGGAGTATTTCGAAATGAATTCACTGGAGATTGCGGCGATTATTCTACCTTTTTCATCTTCACTTTCAAAGAAGAGCTTGTTGACATGTTCAGCAAATGCAATCACAGACCCAATTGATACGATTTTGGCCAAGTAACCGGCTGCTGCTGCGTATGAGGACACAATGGCTTCATTCTTGTCCTTGAGTTGGCCAATACTGACTTTCATCAATCTTTCAGCATATGGGACGGGAATATCAGGATTCTTAGTGACCAAATCAACTATGACCTTTGAGCCTGATACCTTCGATGGCAAGCCAACGGACGATTTGATAGAGGAAATCAACTGATTCACCACCTCCTCCATTATGGAATCATCAACCTGGTTCATCATTTTGCCTATAATATCCATCATAGGAGATCTTCCCAAACTCTGTAAACGCTGAGTATCAAGGTCGTTCTGATTGAGATTGTACTTGTCTGCATTAAGGATAATGTAATTAATGGCTTCTGGTTCCAATGAGGACATCAAGTGAATGAAATTTCCCAAAAGAACAGGAATATACGGCTTTATGAAAGGTCCTTTAGTCTCGCAAATCTTGAGAATGGTTTCTAATGAGAAGTTCTTCACCTCTTTCGAATCGTTCAACAAACCTCTTGGACCAAGTAAGAAGGGGATAAGTTGGTCAAGAACCTCTTTCGCTCTCAAGCCTTTTTCTGATTCCAAGGACTCCTTTTTATCTGAGTTTGAGCCAACCATTCTGATCAAACTAGCAGTAAGAACTTTACTGAGTTTTTCACTTTCTTTACGAACACTTTCCTTGATATCATCCATGACTCTGAAACACATGTTCCAGATCTTTTCGAGCGAAGGCTCGTAGGTCTCGTCCAGAACGATCATCAACAAGTCTGCTAAGGCCGTAGTACTAGCTTGTCTGACTCTCCATTCCTTGGTCGACATTCCACTTAATAGTTCCTTGAGAATAATGTCGAAATTCTGATTGACCGTTTTGGTTGTGTTCTTGAATAAACTGTTCCAGATATCCGCCATTGACTGCTGCACTGCTGGTGATGGATCATATTTGTATCTGAATAGCTTGGGGATCAAACGTGAAGACAACTTTGTGTCCTTGCTTAAAAGCGAATCCAATGAGGATTTCGATAAAATCGATCCTAAACCAAAGGCCATTCCTTTTCTCGAAGACCAAAGGCTTGACGTCTTTGCCAAAGACATGAACTTGTAGACCAAACTAGGATCACCAACGTCAGATGCTAAGTTCAAAACATCCTTGTAAGTCGAAACGGATTGGTCACCAACTTTGAACATGTTTTCTTCAAACAATTCGGTATCGTGGTCGACTGAGCCAGCTGCTGATTTAGAGGCGGTTGTGGAATCGGTAAATGATTTCAACAATCCCTTCACGAGCACCTCCTTGAGCTCGTTATCTCCTAATTCATGGACAAGACTCAAACCACGAGATGCTGATTCTTGAATCAATTCATCTTTATCTCCTAAAAACCTCATGAACGCAACATGCGCTTCCTTTAACTTCGATTGCACGGTTGACAAATGCCCACAATATTGCACCAATGACAAGAGCCAGATACATGCAGACTTTCTCAAAGATGGCTTGGTGTTAGCGCACGAATTCAATACCAACTCAAGAATTATTGGTAATCTCGAAATGTCTTCTTTCATGAATGAAACCGCTTCCCCTTGAATATCAAGTTGTTTCTCGAGCAATTTCGAGCTCCAACCAGCTCCAACGACAACAAATGCTTCACCACTGGTGAAGGTGTACTCGACTTGTTTGGAAACATGAGTTTCATAGATGAGTTGTTCAACAAGAGTTAAGTTTTCAATTTTCTCGGATTCTGCATTTTGCAAAGAGCCTATACGGACTCCCAAAGCCAAAGACAAACACGATAAAGTCCAAACCGCCTTTTCGTCACACTTTTTCACCTTTGGTTTAATTTGATCAATAAATTTCTCTATATAATCCTCAAATTCTTGATTCATTACTGGTCCCAAAACACCAAAAAGCGAAAGCTGACCTATGGATTCCAATACTGTTCCATAAAACGAAGGTTCGTTAAATTTCTCCAAAAGAATGTCGCAAAAAGACTTCAAATAATCACTTGAAATTGTGCTGGATCTTTTCCGTAAGTTTAACCTTGATAAGAGATACCCCACGCATAAGATCTTTCCCTTAGTTTTCAAATCTGGAATAGTCAATCCTTTCAATAGTAAGTCATCAGAATTCGAAGGATGACTCGAAATAATTCCAAAGGCCTTTGCGATATGTGATAAAGAGATATCGTTCGTCGATTTTTCATTTGCAAGCTCCAACAATTTGGCAGTCAGGGATACAAATGTTTCGTGAACAATTGATGGTGACAATGAAAGCAACTTGACGAAAGTGTCACTGTATGATATATCGGAGGAGATTCCTTTAGATGAATATTGACCCACCAATGCTTCGAACACAATATTGAGATATATCGAGAAGATATTCTCTGAATTGGACAACTTTCTGATTTCCTCGATTAGAAGCTGTCTGACCTGTTCATCTACTTCCAAAGCCTTGTCAACTCTAACTTCCCACTCTTTGTCTGGTACAATCACGGTACTTTTGGAAGCAATGGCTTGCATCACTAAAACCTGTCTTCCGAATTGTATGCCTTTGGAGATTCCTGTTAATGGCAATGCAGCGTCCTTTCTCCGGTCCAACTCCTTTTTGAAGACCTTGATAAATTCAGAAAAATCCGGAAACTTTACAGACAGAGTTTCTCCAAGTAAATCCTTGGTGCTTTTGAGTTCGAGGGTATTTGAGGATTGCAATTGGTTGAACCAGTATGGATGCAATCCCTTCAATGCTTCTTCCACGGTATCTGATCTGTTCTCCTTATCGGCCCCAAGAATACAGAAAAGTCTAGATTCAGCATCTTCAAAAGGAAAGGTGGAGTTGATAAATTTGATTGAAATATATCTACAAGAATGCAAACTTTCATTTGATTCCTTGGAAAGATAAACCCGGCACAATTCTTTGATACTTAGCTTGACTTGAGAAGAGACATTGGGCAAATGAATGGTCAAATTAGATAAGGCATCTTGCACAGTTGACCTTAATTCTGTCATTTCTCCCTCTAGTGACTCGAATAAAAATTCAATATACTCGACGTCATTCCTAATCAATTCTAAATTTGAACGTAAAATGTTACCAAGGGCTTCATAGTGCAACAGTCTTTGACCAATAGCATTTGAATAGTTTTTCACCTCAGAGGTATCCATTTGGGGCCAGCCTTCACTTACTATATTTTCCTTTAATTTTTTCGCCATTGATTTGTTGAATTCTTCTAATATTTGCGTAGATGTCGAGGAGTGTTCGGAGTTGTTGATGCCCACCCATTTGATGAACTGGACGGTGCTTTGCTTCACTCTGACATAGTTTGAAGATAAACCAAGTGACGCAATTTTTGAGATCAGGTCCTTCGTGGTGGCAATCTTACTCTTTGAAAGAATCTGGATGATTTTGTCTTGAATCACATCTCGAACAGGAGGCTTTTGTTCAGTTCCCACAAACATTTCAATAAGATTATCAATAAACGGTTCGTCTTCCAAGTCTATTTGTAACTTTTTGAACCTGATTTCCCACGGATCTTTGATTGCGGAAGATGGATCCACGGAGGCAATCATCAATGGGATGGATAATGACCCCGGAGCAAAACCAATTTTGAGAAATTCTAGCAAGAGGGTTTTAATTTTGAAGATTTCCTGGGTTGCCTTAAACGATATTCCAGCATCAACGGTAAAAAATGCCGTATCCTTGGTGCTCAATCCAGGCAAGGCCACTGGAGTTGCGGTTGGTTCAAGCATCAAAAACTTGGAGATTGTTTGAGCCAAGAATTTTGCATCTTGTGGTCTTTTGCTAAAGCCCAAGCTTTCTATGAGGTCCAGTTCTTCGGTGGTGCCCAGCTGAGGAACCTTCCAAGCTTCTAACAAGCGACACAAGATATTGAAGAGACGAGCGGAGACCTGGGGCTCGTACGTGTGGATGTTCTCAATCACTTTAGGAACCAATTCTTGCTTTTGTTTATCGGACAACCGCTCAATTCCTCTACTAACGAAAAGTAACGAATAAAGCACCATTGAGGTATTCAGACCACCATCTGCAGGTGGCTTTGGGTTCTTCACCTGCTCTATAAGCGTCTGTATGGGCAATTGAATGGTTCTGGCTGCTGTGATTCTCGGAATCAAGTTCTGAATCACCTTAAAAATGGCATTTCTGACGGCAGCATGGGGACTAGATAGCTTGAGAAGCAAAGGTGCTAAGTACAAATTCAATGATGACTCCAACTGTTTGTCATTTTCGGCTAGAGCAATCCGAAGCTCCACCCTGTTGATCAACGAGAGCTCAGCGTCGGCCATTTGTTGAGTTGGAGTTTATCTGTAGTAGTGGCAATTTCGCCATCATATTGGGTCGTGGCTGCCTAAGATCAGGGCCACCTCACGGCTCCAAGTACAACATAAACTGGAAGGAAAAGCATGAAACGTTATTTTGTAAAGATAAGAGTTGTTTCGTAGTTTCCTGACTCTCCCTGAATTGTTTGTTCGGGTGTTCTTTCGATCCCTAAAATTTTTGTTGGATTTTTTATCACTTGTTCATCTGTAAGGTCTTGACAACAAGGAGCATAAGATGGCCCATTTTCAATTTGGGGTATGGCCTCATAGAGTTGGGGCTCAACAAGGCTCTCAAAGATTTTGAAAGAATTCAGCATAGTTACTTTGAATTGGACCGGATCCCAATTCTGCGATCTACAACAATATAAATTAATTACCGTCTATAATTCAAGGCCTATGTGTTCTTATACTCTCTCAAGATAACAGGAACAGATGATGGAGGTAAGGCACCCAACTCAGTGACAACCTTCTTGATGTACTCAGGAGGTGTCAAATCGTACATCACGTTCAACACATTCAAGTTTGGGAGATTTCTCCAGTCTTCCAATGGCGACTTATTGGTATCTTGAACATCCTTCACTTCCGCAGCTTGTGCTTTCTTGGCAGGTTGCTTGGTCTTGGTTTCTTTGACTTCAGATTCACATTGTTGAATAAATTGTTCCAAGGCAAATGACTTCTTTTGTGGGGGTTTTTTGGAATTTATATCTTCGAGTAAATCGTCACAGTCAGCCAATTCGTTGTTAGTGACAGAATCCAATTGTACTTTGTCAGAGAATTTGATCGACTCGCAACAGGTCAATACTGGGATATTTCTGGTGTGACACATCATGGCGATCAAACCGGTACCAACTCTAGAGTATAATCTACCGTTAGACAACATGGCATGGGCACCCAAGAAAGCGCAGTCCACGTCCCTCAATATGGTGGATGACAATGAGCTGATCAACACATAGGTTATCTTTATATGTTGTGTGAGTGGAGCCCCGTTCTTGGTGGTTTTAACCAACTTGCTCAACATCTTCTTACCTTCAAACAAAGGTCTAGAGTCAACCACAATCAAGTTAAAGTTCTTGTCTTGCTCAAGCACACAATACTTGAATAACTGTTCTAAAACTTGCGAGTGACCAAATGTAAGAATGGTAGAGCCGTTGGTAATGTGGTTTGAAGCATATTTGATGATTAATTGATCACTCAAATCGATCTTATCACGAATAAAGTCATCGATGGATTGGCATAAGCTGAGTTTTGCTTGGTCATCAGTTGTGTCAATGGAGATGTGACTGATTTCCTGCTTCAACCATCTGATGGCGTTACCCATTGAGATGGACAAGGGACGAGCGGTCTTCAAGTATTCGATCTGGATGGATAAGTGGCCAGTCAAGTGTCTGGTCAAGGTGGTATTGGCAGGAGTTTGATAGTCTTGAATCACTTCTTTAAACACCTCCATCATGCTCTTCAAACGAGGAATGGACCCCACAATCTTGAAGCTGGAGTACTTCAACGTCAACGAAAGGATGGATGGATGAACAAGATGTGATATGGAGGGGGATGATGCGTTTCTTTGTTCTCTGGTCTCCAAATGACTGAACAAGCTAGGAACACGGTTTTTGCTGCCATTATCCTTGATCAAAGTCTGGTTGAGCTGTTTCTTTAGGTTGGTATTGGTGGCTGCCTGCTTCTTCTCCATCTTTTGTTGGGCATTTTCTGCTTGTTGTTCGGGACTAATTCCAATGGCTTCCTTTTGGGCAGCTCTTTTTGCTGCCTTCTCCTTCTTTTTCAATTCTTTGAGTTCTTTGTTGGAAAGTTGCTTAGTTCCACCGGTTTGCTCTTCACCGGTACCTTTGGCAACAGCCTCTGGCTTGGGAGTAGCCTCTGGCTTCAGTGTAGACTCCTTGGACTCGGTCATAGTGACTGTGATGAGAAGATTTTATTTGATGATTTGGTGCGATTTTGAGTGCGATTTGGTGCGTCATTTTGGCACCAGCTAAAGTATGAGGCAAATTACTTGAGATGCCACCAAAAAGATATAAAACGTTTCAGTGAATTTTTACTCTAGAGAAGCTAGTTTGTTGTTTTTAAATGAAACTATAAAGGAAATTGATCAAGGAATCTTTTGATAGTTCAAGGTTTTTTTTTTAGCTAAATTGCTGATACCAAGTGCTTCTTAAGTCTTAATGAATTAATCATTAAAGAATTCAGTGAATAATCGCTTTTAACAAAGTCTCATCATCTTGGCAATTCAATCTCCTTGGTTTTTGGGAAATAAAATGACCAATGATTATAAGCTGTCGTTGATAAGAACCATTCCTTCTCCTTTAACATTTACCTGTGACCACCGTTTTATGATTATACTTTGCTACTATCCCACACCATCTGTTTCTTTTCTTAATATATTTTGAATTCAATTATATAGATCATTATAAAATTTATCATCTCCTCTTCTTTTCGAATTAACAACCATTAATTTACTATATAACCATATGCATGGTGGTGTCCCTAATTCGACTCGGTCAATTCGCCAAAGGTACCTCTCTTCTTAGTAGTATCGTACAAACGAACGATCTTGTCTTGATTTTGGTTTTCCACTTGAGAGAAAGCGAAACCTCTTTGTTTCTTGATTCTTTGCACTTGTCTAACCTTACGGATAGCTCTTTGGAATAACTCCATTCTAGGTCTGTGGTCTTGGATGTTGTACTTTTGGATTTCTTGAACATAATGGTAGCTTTCAGGGCTGTATCTTCTCTTGAAGTATTTCCATGCAAAATCACGAAGCAAGCACAAAACAGAAACTCCAAACACCATGGACCAGAACGTCAAACTGGGGTATGTGGCTGCCAAAACACCTCTGTATTCTTGGGAAACGTTGATCCATGGAGCGATGGTGGCATAAGCAGGGAACCAACACAACCACAACAAAAATGAACCGGGGATCGCAATCAAGGTGAATTTTGTCCACAAAGTAACAATCAAAGCAGCCTTACCCAAAGCAGTTAACGTACAAGTTGTGTACACAGCAGTACCCCATGCCCAATTATTTGTCAACAAACCGTTGGATGTTGCATCCATATAACGATAAATGAACATTGAACAGAGGAAAATAATGGCAGAGTGATAGAATCCATTAACAATCCAACCCCAGAAAATAGGAACATTGAAGAATTTCTTCTGTTGGCCCAATTGGTACAACTGAGGATAACGGTCTAATAATCTGGCACTAACAAACTGGTCAAAGACACCCATCACAAACGGTGGGAGCACTGTGAACAACACATTGTAAAATGTTAATGTCCACGATTCCGCTATCGATTGACCAGAGAAACAATTTGTAAAGACGAACCAGAACTGAGTCATGTATAACGTGATGTTCTTGTAGAAAGAATACAAGATTGCGTTGGAAATACGCTGGTAAGACCAAGAACCATGAACCAATAAAAGTTTTCTCAAGTATTTGAATTGTCCAATAGATATATCTGCACTTCTTGCTGCCTGCATACCTTCCTGACCACTGATACCAACACCGACATGAGCTGCTTGAATCATAGAAACGTCATTAGCTCCATCACCAATTGCCAACAACAAAGATCCCTTCTTCTTCCTCTTGACCATCTTAACCACTAACGCCTTTTGCAAAGGTGAGACACGACAGCAAACAACTGCCTTACATCTAGCACCTAATTGAATGAATAAATCCTCTAAATCTTCTTCCAATGCAAAGCCTAAAGAATGGCCATCGATAATCAATGCTAAGGAACTTTCAAGGGCCCCTTCATCTCCATCAAATTGATGATCTTGAATGGCAGTGAGCTTCTCCTCTAAATTGAGCCTAGTATCAGCTTTGGTCTCCTCATTAATAATCAAAAGGTTCATATCTTCACTTAATAATTTACAAGACATACCAATATTAATTGCAGTTTCTTGTCTGTCACCTGTTAAAACCCAGATTTTGATACCAGCAGTTTGCAAGGTATGGATAGTTTCTGGAACACCATCTTGCAACTTATCTTCGATGGCAGTTGCACCTAAAAGAAACATGTCATGTTCAATTTCTTCTGCAACATCATCCAATTTCTGACCTCTATCGTTTAAAGAAGTGGAAGCTTCGTAGTATTTCTTAGACCATTGATTATATTCGTCCTCTGGCACAATTCTAGAGGCGATACACAAAGTTCTTAAACCAGAAGCAGCAAATTCTTCAAGATGACGTAATGTAGCAGGGACAAATGGTTGTGGCTCCTCGTTAGAAAGTCTCTCTAAAATAACAGTATCAGCACCTTTACAGAACAATCTAATAATACCATCTGGGCATCTGAAAATCGCTGACATTCTCTTTCTAGTGGAGTTAAATTCACAAATATTCAACAATTCATATTCAGAACGTTCATGAGTCAACCTATTCTCAATTGTTACACTTTTTGGTTTACGAATAATAAACTTGTAACCCAATTGTGCAGCACCATCGACCAAGGCACCCTCATCTGGAGATGCAGCTTGATACTTGGTGGCACCAGTAGTTTCGTTGAATTCAGGTATCACAGTATGACAAGTACTCAACAAGGTGAAGAATTCATTGATAATTGCTGATTGTTGTTGGGAAGTGTTTGCCAAATCACTTTGCATTTGATCAAATGTGTGAAATCCAATCTCAATACCATCCACCACTTGTGGATGGCCATCTTCGGGAATTTCTTCTATGTAGCATCTTCCACCAATTGAACAACTTTTGAATTCCATAATGTTTCTGGTTAAAGTACCTGTCTTATCACTGAAAATGTAGTCAATTTGACCCAATTCTTCAACTAAAGAAGATGTTCTTACACCGGTTGGTGTATCTGTTTCTTCATCATACATATCAAGATCGCTTCCGATCATATAAGCTTGATAATATTTAATGATTTCGACAGTCACAAACAACGAGATTGGAACCAAATTGGAAAACAAAATCCAATAAGTCAAAATATCCTGGAAAAATAACCTTGCCTTGGATACACCTTCCAAGTATAAATAGCCCAAATTTTTATCATCAACGGTAATTTTAATGACGTTACCAATGGATGAGACAAGAGATAATGTGATCAACACGCAAAAAAGTGCAATAATCTGCAAATTGATAATTCTCTCAACATCTGTCTTTTTGATTGGGGTGGCAGTAGCATTACGCATTAACTTGGTTTCATGTCCAGTGAAAATAGTTACACCATGGATCCATTGGGTATTTCTTAAGGTGGCTCCTCTCAACAAAAGTTGATCTGGAGAAAGTGGAATATCACGACCACTCCGACCAAAATTCTTCAAGTTACCTTCATATGTGTACAACGAAGAATTTGGATTTTCAGAAATGATCTCTGATTTAGATAAGTCTTGAACGACATCTCTAGGATTGACCAAGTAACTTGTTTCGACGGTGGCTTGTTTGATTTTCAAGTTGGTTTCACCGTCCAAGTTTGCAGTCTCAATATAACACAAACCTTCTGGTTCCGAAGAACTCAAAAGGACCAAATCTGCAGGGAAGGGTTCCTCGTTATTTACACGAACCACATCACCTACTTCGACCTGGATCCATTTCTTTGTCACGAATTGGCCGGTGGCGGGATCCAAGACCAATACCTTGGTTCTATTCAATTCTTTGTCTGCATTGGCTCTTTTGATATCCTCCAGTATTTCTTTGATGGCCGAAACCAATAAAACGACGGTCAAGGTACCTATTGTGGTATATCTGTTCGTAGGTGATACATGAGGAACTTGTTGAATAACTGAGGTGAACAAGAAAAACAAATTGGCGTACTTACTGAACTGCTCAAAGAAAAATTTTGGAATGAATGTTGCAAAGTTGTATTTTGTGGTGGAGATATAGTTGCCAAAGAATCTTGATGAAGCATTGGCACTGGAGTTCATGATGAAGATCTGTCTGGGCTCTTTTGATGCATTTTCCGAGATGTTACTGGGATTGTGAGAACTGAAGGGGAGTTTGGCTTTGAAGTTGTTGTAAATGCGGCGAATGTCGAAATCGGAGTCCTTCTCAATGGCTGGACCTTCATTCATGTCAATGTATTCGGAATTGGTCTTTCGGGACCCGAAGAACCCTCCCTTGGACTTGGCCTGGTTGGAGGTGTTGAGGAGCGGCACTTGCCTGCCGCCAGACGACGTGGCGGTGCCGGAATGCTCGTTGTCGTACTCCTCATCAGATAAGATGAAGTTGTCATCAAACGGGTCGTAAGCTCGTCCCGCCTGGTTCGACGAGTACGTCTGCTGGCCGCCATACGGGCTATAGGGGTTGTCGCCAAGGTCGGGGCGGTAGTCCTCGGCAAACGGAATTCTGGTGTCGGACCCTCCGCTGGGGCCACCACTGGGCCTGGTAGCGGAACCGTGGGAAGTGCTGTGGCTCTGGTCCAAATCGAGGTCTATGAGGTCTTCCGTTGCGAGAAACGGGTTGGCTGGCTCCTGGCCGGAATTCTTGCCGTTGCCGGCATAATTCCCGTATGACATGGGTTTGGTGGGACGAGATCAATGGCGTATTGATTGGGGTGCTCGTGTTATTTTTGTCACTGACCACACCAGCCTTGATGCGTCACGTGCGCGTTCTGGTGCGGTTCCAGAGGTTGCAGGTGGACTTCGGGGCGCGGTGGTGGCCTGGCGGCGGATCGTGCATGGGGTGTGACAGCGGGCACGTGACCCGGGGTACCACTGAGTCTGAGTCATTGGGCCTGAGAGACACACAGGGTTCCACATTACACTAGTACCATGGCCGAGTCGATTGCTAAAGCCGCCAGCGTGGCGTTCAGCAAGCTCAAGACGCTCTCGAACGACGAAAGAAACGATGCGCTCACCAAGATCTTCAATGCGTTGAAGGCGTCCAAGGACGACATCTTGAAGGCCAACCAGGTCGACATGAAAAATGCCCAAGACTCCCAGCTCTCGTCGTCGTTGATCAAGAGATTGGACCTCTCTTACGGCGGCAAGTTCGACAGCATGTTGCAGGGGATCTTGGACGTGGCGGAGTTGGAGGACCCGCTTGGAAAGATCACCTTGTCCCGTAAATTGGACATTGACTTGAACCTCTACCGTGTCACTGCCCCAATTGGGGTTCTCTTGATCATCTTCGAGTCCCGTCCCGAGGTCATTGCCAACATCACCGCGTTGGCCATCAAATCTGGCAACTCGGCCATCTTGAAGGGAGGAAAGGAATCGTTCCAAACCTTCAAGATCATGAGTGATATCGTCAACAAGACCCTCCAGAACGAAACCTTGGTTCCTCCTGCAGCCATCCAGTTGATCGAGTCCAGAAACGAGGTGGGCGACCTCTTGTCGCAAGATAGATACATCGATTTGGTGATTCCTCGTGGCTCCAACGAACTCGTGAGAAACATCAAGTCCAACACCAAAATCCCCGTTATGGGCCACGCCGACGGTATCTGCTCTGTTTACGTCGACAAGGACTTCGACCACTTGAAGGCTAGTCGTATCGCCGTCGACTCCAAGGTCAACTATCCAGCTGGATGCAATGCTGCCGAGCAATTGTTGCTCCACCGTTCCATCAGTGATGAAGAGGTGCTCAGGATCTTACATAGTTTGGTGATGGCTGGCGTGACGCTTCATGTGACCCCTGACATCAAGGCCAGAATCGCCAGCTTGAACCAAGAATACGTGAAAGATGCCGAGGAAGATGCCTTCGATAAGGAATACTTATCGCTCGATATTTCGGTGAAATTCGTGGATTCGGTTGACGAAGCCATTGCCCATATCAACGAACACTCTTCGAAGCATACTGAGTGTATCATTACTGAGAACAAGGAAACAGCCGATAAGTTCATGAAAGCAATCGATTCTGCTGGAGTATACTGGAATTGTTCCACCAGATTTGCCGATGGTTACAGATATGGATTCGGAACCGAAGTAGGAATCAGCACCAATAAGATCCATGCTAGAGGGCCTGTCGGATTGGAGGGATTGGTGAGTTACCAGTATCACTTGAAGGGTGACGGGCATATTGCCGGTGAGTATGTTGGAAGTGGTGGTGTGAAGTCTTTTATTCATGAAGACATTTGAGTACGTCAAGAGCTACTTCCAAATTTCATGGATAAACTATTTAAGTCTATAGGTGTATATACAAAACAGAAGAGCAGTGCTTACATGTGTGGTGGTATTTCATCAAGAAATACTTACTTCTTCTCACAGATAACCCTCTGAAATTCCTCAAAATCCTTGGGAGGATAGTCTGGGAAGAACTTAATGATGTTGTCCACAAATTTGAGCCTATTGTCGTAGGGAGGAGCGGAGGTGGGTGGAATCAAGTTGATTTCGCTCCATTGCTTCAAGGTGAAAAAGTCCGTCAAGGTCTTGATCCAGCTCATACGGGTGTCTATGCTGACCAAATCATCGTCGATCACCACCGTCTCTCTCAAGCGGGATCTGATGAGTCCCAAATTTTCCACCGCATGATTCAAGTCGATATCCTTGAATTCTTTGGCGATGTTATCCTTGATCAATTTGGATAATCTGGGCGATTTGCCGTTGGTGGAGATCATGATCTGGAGATTTTCCTGGTTGAACATGGATCCGAAGTAGAAATCACACATGGGAGGCTTATCGGCGATATTCACAGGTAACCTCAAGTATTTACACTGGTAGTAGATCTTTGCGGAAAGGTCATAGTCATCGATGCAGCAACACACAATGGCAAAGATTTCGTCTTTGACCTGCTCGTCGATCTGGAGGTAGTTTTCCGGTGTGATGAGGTCGATATCCTCGATGGTATTGTGGATATTTTCATAGATGGTCAAATCCGAGCTGCGGTAGTTCCTCTTCAAGAGCTTGAACAATTTACCTTCCTGGTGAAGACGGATGATATCCGGGTGGATTTCCCGCTCCCCGGCAATGACAGTGATCTTAGATTGGGCTGTAATAAGATGAAGTATCCGACTTAATGCCACTTCTCCAGATCCGATCACAAGGGTATGCTTGTCTCTAACTTGCCACGCTAAGAGGAGAGAGCCTCTGGTTTGAGATTTTTCAGTCTTGGAGGAGTCAGCCTTGGCCAGCTGTTGTTCAATGTTCTCCGGGCTGGACACATTGAGCTCCTGGAGTCTTTCCTCAATAGTGGTCATAGTAGTAATGTTGTAGATAATGTGCGCTTAGCCGAAATAAGCGAGCACCACCTTGTCAAGAATAGCGCAACGTTGGAGAGCTTAAGGAAGCGGAAATGTGAGGAAAGGATGCTTGCGGATTCAAATCAAGCTGCAGTAGTAGCTAGGCTCTACCTAGAAATGGCGCCGGATAGGATGGCAGATTGGCGGAGACACCTCTGGTTACTATGTGTCACGTGATATTGTATGATAGCGATCGGCCATCGAGCAGCAGGAGCTGGAGTTTGCGGTGGAAACGGGCACTAGACGCCCTTTGGCACCTCTTCGTGCCTGTAGGTGGCAAAACCTGGCCGTCGGAATTTTTCCGGTACTCATAACAGCGATTTTCGCATCAGGATCTGAAGAGGTCACAATATCGCTTCTGGAAAATTGGCGAAAACGTAGAGGAGCTAGTCCTGAGGTTAGTCTTCCTCCTTGTCCCGGATCGCCCTTGTTGGACTCTCTGGGATGAATCTGGTGAGTCTAGGGAACGAGATTTATGTTTCAGGTGAATTTTTCATTTCTAGAAATAACCAGAAAGGTGCAACTTTCCTTTCCTCCTGGGCACGGAAAGTGACAGGAACGAGCCAAACCCCACCTATAGCACCCCAAGATCTTTTAAATACCCATTAATAGAATGCAAAATCCATACGGTTTCCCGCTAGTACCACCAACTCCGTGCAGTGGTCCTTTACCAGCATGGGCCCATCTATAAGCAAATTCCACATCTCCTAGCTGCCGAATAGAACGAGAATTGGGAGTTAGACCACCAACCACCATCCCCCGTACACCATTCCAAGTACACCATAAGTACACCATTCCAGTACACCATTCCAGTACACCTACACCCACGATTCAACAGCAACCAATAGCAATTCAACATCAACCAATCACAAGTCACTAATCACAAATCATAAGTCACAAATCACAAGTCACCATCGACTGACCTCAACCACAAATCAGTCATCCAAGCAAATCTATAACGCGGCTATTTTCTCTGGCAAACGGGAACCATAACCCCGTCAATAGTTGGCATTTGTAGTTTCTGGGACAAAATCCCCCCAAAACCCCTTGCCTTCGCTGGTCCGGCTCCTTTCATAGCACAACAAGTTGTGTGACATGCTCCTTTCACACGTACTCCTGTCTCTTACTGTCAAGAGCTTCTGAGACTAGCCAACAGGATCCACTGTTATCTGCCGGTTTCCTACAGGCATATGCCGGCGTGGCACTTCTGTTGTGCAGTATGTCTGAGAGCTAGGGTCCTACCCCGGACTTTGCTGGAAATAAAGCCGAGGTCGCGCGTAATTATAATTAGGCTTTACAGGGACCCTCTGACCGAAAGCCATGCGGAACAGCCTAAGTGGAGCCAGCAGGGAAAATTGGGGGTTTAACGTCCACCAGACGTTGTCCCGCACGGCTGCGGGTGCAGCAGTGCGTTCCTGAGGCAGGGAGCGGTACGGCCCCTTCTCTGGAGCCCTTCAACAGCTCCAAGTCCAGGTCCAGATTCGGACCCGGTGCTCCAGTGCACGCCGGTTTAGCGAGAGAATCTGGCCAAATCTTGCTGGATCGCTAAAGCCGGAGGTGCTGCCTCGGGCGGGCCTCTACAGCCATTGGCGGTTCTGGGCCTTCTTCCCCAACCTCCACCCTATTGTTGGTGAGGTAGCAATCTGATTATCTAAACCATCTGCAGTGTCACCTTCAACGGATATTCCACCCCGGTTTCCTCCTCGGTTTCCACCCCGATCTATACTCCGGCCTTCCACTCCTGCCACCACACCCGGTGCCCTCCACTCTCCCATACCACCGCCTCTGCTTGGCCCAGTCCACTGCCCGCAAGTTCTGGTTCCATCGCCCGCCCCACCCACCGCACTCACACAATCCCACCGGTCCTCGGCCTCACCACATGATTACGCCGCCAGTCAGGCCTCTCCACTCAATGGCGTGGTGCTTGGGCCACCCCACGTGATTGGCCCGAACGCGCCCCACACTCACCTCCGGGATAGGCGGCCACTGCCACCGCTCCGTCCCCTACCTTCGCTGGGTGCTGGCTCCCACCCTCTCACCAATTGGCCATTGTTCCATCTGCGGCCCCATCCCCGTTTTTCTCCCGTTGTTTTCGCCCACATTTTATTTCTTCGCCGTGTCTCAATTAATTCACCAGCCGTGATCACCGAGAAAAAAAACGTGAAAACCTCCACCCAAAATTACAGACAAAATTCGTGATTTCAGCCTAATTTCTTAACTTCCTGCCTCTTCTACTTACACCACGGGCGACCGAATCATCGATAGCATCGCCCTCCTAGCATCCACCTCATATCGGAAGCCTTTACGCCGAAGCCCTTGGTGGACCTCCTACTAAATGGTTCCTTACAACAGAAGCGAAAGACGCAAGTCCATGGCCGAAAGAAGACCTTCGGTCTCCTACACCCCCAACGTGATTCCTCACTTGGCCGGGTTGGAGAAGCCCCAGGACCACAGCCTCAAACTCGACCAGTGTGACGTGTTGATCATGGGTACCGGCCTTGTTGAAAGTATCACGGCGGCTGCCTTGTCCTGGCAGGGCCTGTCGGTATTGCACATCGACAGCAAAAACTACTACGGAGACTGCTCGTCCACCTTGACCATCGAGCAGTTGAAGAAATGGGTGATGGAGGTCAATCTGGGACGGATCCAGCACTTTCAAGACGCCCAGATCTACATTCCCGGAGGTAAGACCACCAACAAGTTCAACAGCAAGGACTACGGCATTGACTTGACGCCCAAGATCATGTTCTGCAAGTCGGACCTCTTATCGCTCCTCATCAACTCGCGTGTGTACAAGTACTTGGAGTTCCAGAGTCTCGGCAACTTCCATGTGTTTGAGAACGACGACTTCAACAAGAGACTGACCAACTCCACCACCAAGGAGGATATCTTCACCGACCAGTCCTTGAGTCTCTTGACCAAGCGCTACTTGATGAAGTTCTTGAAGTTCACCCTCCAGGACAACAACGATCCCATCAAGAAAAAGTTGATCTTTGACAATTCGAAAACTCCGATCAAGGAGTTCTTGACCTCCAAGTTCAACTTGGAAGCTCCCCAAGTCAATGAGTTGGTGTACTCCTTGGGTTTGTGTATAACAGAAGATACACACACTCCCGAAGCGTTGGCAAAAATCAAAAGATTTCTTGGTTCCTTTGATGTCTACGGTAATTTCCCTGTCATGGTCTCAAAGTATGGTGGCCCCGGTGAGATCTCCCAAGGCTTTTGTCGGAGTGCTGCAGTTGCTGGTACAACTTACAAATTGAACACCACTTTAGTCGATTATGATCCTGAACTGAAGACAGCTAGCTTCGATGATGGAAGCAAGGTTAAAATCAATGAGAAAGTGGTGGTTTCCCCTACCCAAATTCCAAAATTCTTACAAAGCGGCTACAAAGACTTGACTGAGAATTTAAAGAGCTACAACATCACCAGACTTATCACGGTTGTTAGAAGAGATTGCAACGAGTGGATGTCTGATCAGGAGTCTTCAACAATTGTCGTTTTCCCTCCTCACTCTTTGCCCACTGATAACACCCACACAGTGCAAGTGATTATTCAAAACGGAGGCTCTGGTGTTTGCCCTGAAGGTCAATCAATCTGGTTTAGTCACAGTACAGAGCCAGATCTCAACCGTGCTAAGGCTGATTTGGAAGCAGCTTACGAAAAGATGGAATCTGCTCTTTTGCGTGAATCCACCTCTTCGTCGGAGCTCGATGATGTTTTGGATGACAACGATTTTGTCATCAATTCCAGAGGTACCCCAGTCTTGGTGAACTCCTTCAAACTTGGTACTTCTTTGCAAAACTTTGTGCCCAAGGAAACATTGGAAGTTGTGTGTAAGTTGGGTTATGTGCAGAAGACGTACATCAACCCCGACCTCTCCAACGTTTTCCATCCAGACGAATCCAACAACAACGTTATATTGAAGAACCTTGCAGACTCCAACAACGACATCATATTTTCCAACATGCCATCCTCCGAAATCAGTTATGATGGAATTGTCAGTGAAGCCAAGATGATATACCAAAGAATCACCGGCACAGATGACGACTTCTTTGATGTGGACTTTGAGGACGAGGATGTGGAAGAAGATGAGAGCTACGCAACTGTCCAGTCCAGCAAAGTCATTAAAGGCGCCAGAGGAGGCGTTGTGGGCGGAGGCACTGGTGTTTCTGGTAGACCTACTGTCGTTGATGACGTCAATATGAGCATGGACGAGAATGCCATTGATGATGATAGTGACGATGACCATAAGCCATTCGGAGCAGACGAGATGGAATTGTAAGAAGCAAATCCGGAATCGGTTTCCAAGCTACGTCTCTGTTTATCCTTGTCACCTAATTATCAATTCAATTCCGTTCACTAACCGAAGCACAACTGGGGTCTCAGCTTCGTCTTCTCTAATTATAATCACTCCATAGCGTATTCTAAATTATTTAAACTAATAGATATTTTCAGCAGACCGCCTTCATTCACTAGCGGGACTGAAGCATGTATCCACTGTACATAACTTATTGATTGTTTCTAACTATGGAAGTTGTGTATTAGCACAAAGTAATACAGTAGCATATTGGATATTTTTCACATTTTCCACCTTTTCACAAAATTAGAATGAAATTGCTTTTGGAGCTGGAAAAAGAAAAAGCTTATACTGGGAGGATTTTCTCTCACAGTGACCCCAACCCATAACCCTACCTATGCTCATGGTAGTCATGATAGTCTTCCTATCCACAATGCCAATAGTTAGTGTCAGGTTTCGCAGCCATACTACACTGTTTGTGAGACACATCAGGTACAAGGGATACGCCCATTCACACACGCAGAGGCCCTAGACACCAGCTCTCACTTCCAGGCCACTTATCTGCCATCTAAGACCACACAACCCACCTCCAGCATCTTGGGACCCAGTGACCATCGAAACCCTACCCACCGCAAGGCAATGCTGCACATCACGTGCCAAACCACAAGCGAGGGCTCGTGCCCTCGCACCCTAGTGGTCCTGCAGCCAGTCGCGAGCCTCTGCTCCCACCAGGTGCGGATTTTTTCACTTCCTTTCACCACTACTTTTATTTCAGTACTGAGCAGAATCCTGTCGAAGAAGTCCATATTATAATGTCTGACGTTGAACAAGAACAAATCATTGACGAAGTTGCCGTTGACCAACAAGAAACCGGCTCCATCTCCATCGAAGACGCTTTGAAGGTTGTCTTGAGAACCTCCTTGGTTCACGATGGTTTGGCCAGAGGTTTGAGAGAGGCCTCCAAGGCTTTGTCCAGAAGAGAGGCTCACTTGTGTGTCTTGTGTGACTCCGTCACCGAAGAGTCCATCGTCAAGTTGGTCGAGGCTCTCTGTAACGAGCCAGAAGACAAGATCCCATTGATCAAGGTCTCTGACGCCAAGTTGTTGGGTGAATGGGCTGGTCTTTGTCAATTGGACAGAGAAGGTAACGCCAGAAAGGTTGTTGGTGCTTCTTGTGTTGTCGTCAAGAACTGGGGTGCTGACTCCGACGAAAGAAACATCTTGTTGGAGCACTTCTCCCAACAATAGATGGGTCGGTAGTAATGTATAATATATGATGCTATCAATTTGTGTAGTAGACTGGAATCCCGGTCACGTGGAAACCTAAGGCCAACTGGTTATGCCCCACTACAGCCCCCTCCGTCGCCGGGGAACCGCTGTAAGTCGACGTAGGAGTCACCACAGTGGCGTAGGGGCGTTCCCGCTGCCCAGTGCTGAGTTGCGGATCGTAGAGGCCGTTTTCGGTGGCTTCTCATCTCACGTATATTTGGCCTGGCTGCAACGCGTGATCAAAACATAACATCGCAATTAGGGCATGTCGGAACGGGCCCTCAAAAAGGAGTCACGGATACGTGGATCGGGGTATGTAACGGTGGAAACGGGTACTCCATGGCCAGAGCATGCAAATGGTCTTTTTTGCACGGAGTTTCGTTGGGTTTTGGGTGGTTTGGTGGGGTATGGTGTTTGTGGCCCCTAAGGTCACAACTATCATAATCCACGCCAAACACCTCCAATTGAGCCCACAAAGCGTACCAAGCTTTATACTAACGACATCAATAGTCTGCGGAACGTCCAGTCCGAAAACTTCCAAATTGTTTCTAAAAAGAACCGCATAAGTCTCAACTTAGATTCTGCATTCATCAAGTCGGATGACATCGAAAACTTGCCCCGTTTGAGGGGCCGGACAGTTGTCACTCGTGGTGTCTCATTGGCAGAGTCAGCGACGAATCAGAACGTCAGTCACGACAAGCTCGACAAGTCAAACGACACAGAACAGTCCATGTACGTGACTCCATCAAACCAAATCAACAGCAAAGTCTATGACGAGATAGAGTATCCCGAAGATGATTCCAGCAATTTGCATTTCAATGAATCCAACGATTCTATTACGAGAAAGGTGGGCCGGCCCCGAAAGATCAAGTCTAATAGGGGACGGCCTAGAAAATCAAGCGTAAGTCCAAAAGTCGAAGTACGACAGGATGACAGCATAGCATTTACCAAGTCATTGGTATCCCAAAGAATCAAAACTTCCAAGTTGAAGAGCAGGTTTCAATCTCCGAGGACCACATTTCAACGTCCTGCAGTGAAGAAAATAGAAGTGTCACCAGAATCATCCATATCTGCATCAGTGCCTCCAAGTGTGGGGTCCTCATCCCCAGAGGATAACAGGTATGTAGACTTGAATCCCCCTTCACCCATTTTGGAGGCTTTCGAACCCGAACCTCTGCCTCCTACATCGCAACGATCTTCCCAGTCCCCAGAGATTGAGTCCCCCAATACCAAAATACGCAGGATAAGAGCCAATGTCCAAAAAAGACAACAGGAATTGAAGCAAGCTCCTCTTCAACAGAAACGAAGATTGCGTTCGCAAGGTCCCCCTCCACCAACGAGTCCACCGATCCCTTTGTCCAAGCGAAGAAGAACAGAGGTTCAAAAGCCTTTAATGATCAATATTGAAAGACTTTCCACTAGTCGTGATAGAGATAAGAGGACTAAAATTCACACCATAGATGTGTTGAAATATTTGACACAGGAATTCCATCCCGATACCGGTTCTGACTCGAAAGAGGTAATATTGCACGATTCCTACAGACTTCATTTGAATCATCATTTGAGTCGTCTCATGGACTCTCATGCAACAATTAATGAGATTTCCCAGCGTATTACTGAATGCCAACGATTGAAGAATGTGATTAGAAATGACATCTACGAATTGAAAAAGAAGCACACCCTGGTTGGTGATGATTTAAACAAGGTGAGAAATGAATATAATTCAAGAAGACAACAATTCGATGATAATAAAAATTTACATGAGCAGTTAGAACAAATGAAAAGAAGTACTCCACAAGAAGACTTAAAGTTGAGTGAATCTGTGAAGAATCAACTCAAAAATTTACGGAAAATGGTCAATCCTGCTGCTGGAGTCTATAATAAGTTGTATTCGGTGAACGAGAAGCTCTTAGATATTGACGCCATGCTTCCCGCCTGAACTACATTCCGGTGTATCAAATATATATTAATGAGTACAGAAATGAATCATAACACTAATGAGAGTGATTTGTTGAAGTAGAATTACACAGCATCAAGAAGAATGCCCTGAACTTGGTACTTCAGGTTTAGTTGTCATCGGAAACCAAAGCCATGATCATTCTGTACAAGTAGAAGAAGAACATTAATAAGTGGAAACCCAACTTGATGAAGGATTCCTTCTTGTGCTTGGACAAGGTTCTGAAAATCTCGGTAGCATCCAACAAGTGGTTCTTGTTCAAGAACTTGTTGACGTTGTAGACGAACAATGGGGCATTCAACAAGAATGGGAACCAGTAGCCGTTGATCAAGAACAAAATGGTGAGGAAACCTTGTAAACCAGCTTCTGGGATGAACCATGGGTTCAACTTGTTGCACAATTCGATTGGGTTGATGTAGTCACATTCCAAATCGGAGTACATGATAGTGAAGAAAACTTGGGAGAACAAGTTGATGGCGTTAACCACAACGGCAAAAATGAACAAACTGTTGTTAGTGGCGATACTTTCATGGAGTCCTGTTCATTTTCAGGAGCTAAGGCGGATATTAGATATCGATGTTTCTCTTGTATCGGGGATTAACAGGACAGAGCCACCACCCCAGAAGTGATGCCGGGGCAATGTATGGCTCACATTGTTGATAAACAGTGCCTTGCCCTATCCATAGTACTGATGTTGATGCTATGGACGACTGCTTATCAATCGCCGATCCCATGGTGGGGCTCTAATCGTCGCCAAACTTTGGAATCAGCCAAATCCCGTGTTCCACTTTCTGGTAGACCATAGAGGCCACTCGATATCTGCTCCGCTGCTTGGTATACTTACAAACTCTCTCCGGACATGGTACTGGTAGTTGATAAAATTTGCGTTTCACGAACAAAATTTTAACGATCTGGTTGGCGCGATATGGTGACCTAATTGATAGCGAGCCATACCCACACAATCTGCCTGAGGGAACTTCAAATTACTTAGTTTACGCTTCCACTGGCACAGCTACAGCCAAACCACTTCCTTTTATAGTATTTTCCAAGGTGGGGTGCAAGTTTTACGGCTAATGACCTACTTGTTGCATGCGAGCAGTAGAGGCGGGGATAGTACATATGCAAAAAGTATATAAGATGGATAAATAGCCCCATCCGGCACCAATCAGGGAACTAACACCAGGAATGGGAAGTCGAACAGAATGAAAAAAAGCACCAGCTGCTAAAGGATGATAATGACGGGAGAAGTTCTGCAATTTTTTCTGATGAAACTAGCTCTTGCTTTAGGATAGGCGTTTTGCAGTAAACCAGAGCTGGGCTAAACTACCCCATTCTTCTAAGTTGGCCCCATACCAGGAGCTACAAGTTGCATTTAGTCAGGGCAGCTTCGTTTACTGAAAAGGTATGGGGCACAAGATACAATGGCCAACTAAGGCCGAGGAGGAGCCCATCAAAATGGTTTTGATAGTGGCCTCCAGAGAGCGTTGCCACAATTTCGCAACGCCCCACAACTTCGATTACTACCATTCAGCCTTCAACAGATCTTTGCGATGTATGGGAACAGAATATGTGGCTAGGTAGAAAACCACATGGGTTGATATCAGTGTCGAGGCCACTGAAGGTGAACAGAAATAGTGAGCTTCTAGAAATTTCACGTAGCTAATAACCAGCCAGTTTTTCTACCTTCTACAACCAGATTCTATTCCGTCGTTCAATCTATAAGCTATTCAATTTTCTTCCAAACTAATCCTTCCTTTTGCAAGTCGTCGTCTGCCAATGGAATGTATGCAGCATTACCGTACTCCACCAATCTCTTCCAGTTGGAACCATCATAGTGGGCACGAACAACATGGAGATCGTTATTTTCGGTATTGTGGACTAGACCCTGGAGCCAGTTACCGTAACGCACAACCTTTCCGATGAACTTGTCTTGGTTGGCGATCTCAAGGGTGAAACATTTAATATCAGACCTTTCCACTTCTCTGACTTCCTTTTCTGGAGTGTGGTCCACTGGGTCGAGGGATCTCCAAATTTCCACGAATGACTCGTTCTCTCCAGTATCTGGGTTTTCCATTTCACCGGTTTCCATTCTATCAAGGCTTCCTTCGATGTTGCTGAAATTGCCGACTTCTGCAATACTAGGCTTCAATGGCTCACCCAGGGCAACGGCCTCAGCAATTGGCAAGGAATCAATAGTGTTAACAAACTTGATGGCACCAGTTCCCTCAATTGGGTGTTCAACACCTGCCATACACCATTGAAACACATCCCCAATGAATGGCTCTTTGGCTTGTGGGGTATAAGGGTACTTTTCCTTGAAAATACGGATATCAACATAATGGTTTTGAGGAGTAGTGATCACCATGGTGCTGGTGAGCTCCTCTGGAGCATTCTTGCCCCATTGAAGGCTGACTCTAGTGCTAAACATTTCTAACGTTGAGATGAAAGTTTCTGGGTACACATTTTATATGGGGTTGATATCTTAGCGGATATCAGCGTGCGGAATTTATTGCCAATCAAGGATAGCGGGATAGCGGGACACGCAAATCGTGATTAAGCGCTTCAGTGAATAGTTGATTCTATGAAAAAGGGGATCTAATGTACATTTGTATGATAAAGGTGTTTAGTCTAGTCGGAGAAAGGCAATGAAGATGTAGCAATTAGCATAGAGTATTTAGAAGAATTCTGCCCTCGAAATTCAATCAAGTTCCTTTGAGTAGGCGGTGACCGAACATTTCTCTCTTTTCTTTACTGATTAGACCACCATCGAGACGAACTAAACACTTGAAGAAATTTATGAGAAGAGTTTCATAGTTCAATCTTTGTCTAACTTTGCTATTAGATTCATGAATCAATTTGTTAATGAAGTTGGTATCTCTTTCAGTCCAATCCTCTACGCTCTTGTTAAGTGACTGGTAATGAATCGCAAAGCTCTCAATATCATCTAAAGTTTCCAATTGAATAGGACTAATGTTGTCAGGACTTTGTAGATTGGCATATTCCAATTCTTGTGGGTTGAAAACATATGGGTAAAGCTCAATATTGCACGGGTTAAGTCTTAAATCTAAAATCTTTAGAGTTGATCTTGCTCCCATTAACCCAACGATAATAGTTTCAGTTTTGCTGATATTATTACTGACCATGTACAACTTTCTGATGTACTGAAATTTCGATAAACCTGAAATATTCACAAGCTTATTGAAGTTCAAGTTGAGCTCTCTCACATTTGGAAATAATTCAGCCATGGAGTCTGGAATCTTAGTCAAGTTCATCGCAGATAACACCAATTTGTTGACATTCAAGAAGGGAGAAATTCGCAATTGCTTACTTAAAATGGTCGAATTCAATAAGTTAAAATTAGAGTTACCTGATAAATCCAAAGTATTAACTTCATTAGAACCTGTGAATATTTGCTTTAAGACAGATGGACTATGTTGTGACTTACATGACATCTCTTCAAGAAATTTCAATTTTTTCACGTCACTAATTTGGTTCAAACTGTTACCATCCAACCTCAAAACCCTGAGATAAGGGAAGGAATCCAAATTAAGGGTAGTCAAATTATTAAATTTGAGTAACAATTTTTTTAAGTGATCATGCTTATTTCGACAAGAGAGAACTCTCAATCCATTTTCATTTAAATTTAAAACTCTCAAATTCGGTATATTTTCCAAGCCAATCAAACTCTCGATTTGATTCTCGGACATATTGAGTTCCTGGAGATTAGGTAATTCAAACTTCGTGAAATTGACTTCACCTTTTATGCTGTTTTGAGAAACGTTAAGCCTTGCTAAGTTCCATAGCTTACTAATTCCATCGATTGATACTAATTTATTGTTTGAAACATTCAAGGAGGTAAGGTGAATATTCTTACTAAAATTGGTCAAATTAACCAAACGGTTACCAGAAACATCCAACCTTTGCAAATCGCGATATTGATAAAATGAGGTGATATTCTCGATGTTATTTTCAGTCATTTTCAAACTTAATATAGATCTTGGAAGTCCATCGAGAAATTTAATCTCGTTTCTTGATAAATCTAAACTGACAACACTAGGTAAAAACTTATTCAAATCTTTTATACTGTCCAAGTTACGACCAGCTAAATTGATTTCAGTGACCTCATTCCAAGACACGTCATCAAATGAATCACCCGATGATAATATTTCAGTAATTACCGATACTAATCTCTTTTGTGTTTGAGTGAATGTAATATCATCTAGCTGAGATATCTGAGTTACATCATCAGATAATGGACTTTTGTCATTAATTTTTTCGAAGTCCAGATGGGGCAAATGAAAAGAGACTTCCAATTTACTATTTCCCCTTCTAGCGTTCAGTGAGACTCTCGATCGTAAATTTCCTTTAGGAAGCTTAGAAGTTTCATAATCCTGATCTTCTGTTTGCGAAATTAAATCCTCAATAGAGTCCAAGCTACTCCTAAAATTTTCCTTATTATCACTGGCAATCCATCTCTGATTTTTGACATCAAGGACCATATTATCATATGCAACAGGTAGATCAATTCCAGGCTTGACCCTACCTTTCAAAATAGAATGTTCGTTGGAATTGATATCATTGTTAATTCCCATTGGTGGCCTTGGAGACTGCAGCAATTTGAGCTGTGAAGCACGCTTCCATTTAATGAAATTTTGCATCTTATCATAATCCTCCTGAGTGAAATCAACATTGTCAATTGAGATTTCACTATTCTCTTTATTTTTGATAGAGCTATGCTCAAGCTTATCTCTTAATTGGGCATTCTCAACTGATAATGCTTGAAGCTCCATTAAAAGCTTGTTTGGATTCATTTCTTGCAAGATTTTCTCTAGGTACTCAACTCTATTATAAATTTCGTTGTTTTCGATCTCTTGGTTTTCCATAATATGGGTGGAATTCTGCAACATGGAAGGTTGATGACTGATCGTCTCTTCAACATAGTTATTGATTTCAGATTGTGAGTGTTGTGTATACTCATTGCTTTCGAGCTCTGGTTGAGTAGTTGAAATCGATTCAAAATTTTGCCCCAGTTGTGATTTATCATTGTCATCTGAAAATTCATCAAAAGTATAAGAGCTATCATTGTAATTATGACCTCTTGGGGCACGAGTATTCGCTTGCATTGAAGGTAAACGAGGGAGATAGTCCATGGAGTCATCCATTCCATTCCTGTCATTTTTATTTGAGTTTTCGAATGAAGTATAGTCATTAGGTGCCCCTTCATCAGTGTTGTATTGGTGAAAATTACTTTCGGAGCTGTCACCAAATGCGGAAGTGAAAGATGAATATGCTTCTTCATTTGCATCTTCTTGATTGACGATTTTGAAATTCTTGGGAGTTGATGTAGCAGTTGTATGACTATTGGAAATTGATCTTGCACCATCCTCTAACTTTCCCAAGAAGCCTCGTTTCTGTATGTTGTTGAAAACATTATTAGCATTTTGTAAAAATTGTTGTTCAGTATAAGAGCCAGTCTTAGTAAAATTTTTTATGTTAAATTTAGGATCATTTCCGGGATCTGAATCTTGAGGATCAGGAGAAGAAAGAATATTCCCAGGGGCTCTTCTTGCGTCAGGTTGCAAACCTTCTTTTGCAATTGTATTGGTTGCAACTTTGTCATTGTCTTCATTAATTGTATCGAGTTGGATTGGGGTTTGAAGGTTTGATTTATTATTCATACGTAGAAGTAAGCCTTTGAGTTTGTCTTTGGTGTATGTGTTGTAATCATCATGAAATAATTTAAGAGGAGAGTCTGGATTTCTTGGAAACCTGTAGGACTGCTTTGCTTCATCATCTAACATGTTCTCTTCCTCTATAGCTTCGTCTTCATAATTTTGAGGATTATTGTGATGCGACATGGTTGCCATTGGCGTTGATAAAGTTGAGGATAAGGAATGATTGTTGTTTATATTCTTGCTACCTTGAAGAGATTCCTTGATTTCAGATTTATCATTGGAGTCGATAGAAGTGAAGATATTCTGAAAGTTAGGTTGCAGTTTCTTATTCTGATAGTCTTCTGATGCTTTTTTCCACATTGGTGTTTCATTAGCATTATAATCTGAATTGTGTATCATAGTGTTCCCCGAAGCGAAGTCCAAACCCATATCTTCCAATGGATTACTTTCCACTTGGTTCTTCTTAGTTATTCTGACAGATGAATTGAAATCACTAGGATCAATAATTAGGTTAGAGTTAAGATCATTTTGAGAAGGTGGAGGCATCCACTTATCTGCGAGCTCTGATGGCATCCAATCCGGAGTTGTATTAAAGTCAGAATTGATAATTGAAGGATTGACAGGGTTTCCACGAATTGTAGAGGTTTTTATTGGGGGAGTGTAGTCATCTTTTTCATGCTCAGCCATGCCTGATTCACCATTCTCGAGCATTGATTCATTAGCAGATGCACCTATGAAAGATTTGGTTTTAGCGTTTGGATGCGATTTGTACTTGAAAGTGTTTGGGATAGATTGAAGCGGAGATGCACCATCAGATTCTACCGGGAAAGACATGTCTGTGTTCTGGAAATTCACATTGGGTAGGTACTTCAATTTTTTCTGGTAGGCTGATTCCTGAATGATTTGTTTGGGGGACTCTTGGGCCAATATGGATTCCTCGTTGGGCTCGTCGGCGCGGTGTACCACAACAGAGTTCTGTGAATTCTGGTTTTCATGCTCATGGTGTTGTTGATGTCCTCTTTGTGGCTCAATCATTTGCTCTGATTGAAGGCCGCTGGAGTGACTATGGCCGTGATCCTCGCTCGACTCGACCAAATCTGATTCATTCGGTACGTGTGGTTCTTGCATTTGCAGTATAGCATCATTGGCATCGGCTCCGGTGGCAGTTACTGGTGCGGTAGGATCATCTTCTTGCAGCACTCCGTTGGGTTCGGAATCCTTAGCAAGGCCGTTCTGCTCGCTGAAAAAGTGAAACGAAGCATCATGGGTCTTGTCAGGCTCGTGGGCCGAAGTCTGGGCGGTGGAGGTAGGGCTCCGGTCACTTAGATCGGTTTCCTGGATGTAGCGCTGGATATTCATCGTGGTGGAGCTGGGCCCCGAGGAGGCGTCCAGAGTGTGTCTGATCATGTGACGGGGTTCTAAGTCTCCTGAACTCGGCAGAGACCCTTAGCGATCGACAAATGGGCCGGGCGTTGCGGGCTTGGTGGAGATGAATCACAAGGTGGGTATTTTGTATACTAGCGCCCTGTGAGTTTTGTTTACATTACTCTGCGCCTGCACACAGACCAGCACTACGCGTGTCTGTGTGCAGTCCAGCTGCAACCACTATGGAACCTACTTGTGAGGGCTGAAGGGCTGGAATGTTGGCTTGGGCCGAGAGGTGCCAATTCTGCACTCGAAGTCTAAGACCATAATTGCGGACATATCGGTGTAGCAGAGCTGGATGGAGTGGACACTATCCATTCCCCGTGCAGATACCGCCGGCTACTGGCGGATCCCTCCTCCTCCTCCTCCTCCTCGAGGATGTTCTGGTATTTTCTCAGCCAGTTTGTACCCCTGGAAAGAACTCAGACGTGAGCTCGGCATGTCTGGCATCTGCGGCCGGCATCGATGTGCCACTGGCCCGGTGTTGCGGGATGCGAGAGGGGACGAGGTGGTGGGGGGAGCGCAGGGAACCGGCCTGGCCTTATGGGGAGATGGGGACCGGCGGAGCAAGTATAAGAGAGATTCTCGCTAGTGAAAAATTAATTGGAAAGCCCGAGCAAAGACGCAAATGTTGATCTTCTCCGTTCCAACGGCCCGTAGACAGTCTAGACTCTCGGGTGAGGCTATTGAAGGTTGGGAGTTGCCGTAGGAGCAATTTCGGGGCAGATCGAGGTGGTTCTAATCAAGTCGTTCTTATTGGATGGGATACGCAGTGGGGCAGGGCCCGGAGGCCATGAAGCTTGAATGCAATGGACCCAAGAGCCCATGGTTGTTGGGAAGAGGGGGCGTCCCACCAGGAATAGAGAAGAGCAAGATGCAAGGAACTGTAGAAAACAAGCTCAGCAGTAACCTCTAACGCTGCCTCCAACAGTGTGGTTATCGGTGATCTGATAGCGAGAGCGAAAAATGTCTAGTGAGAGTTTAGCGACACTGATTAGCGACACGGTACACTAAAGGGAAGCGGGTGAAAAACTACTCAAATTCCATCTGATGATGCTTCCAACGGCTCATCGGTCCGTTTGTCCCATCCCCAGAGCATCCCACCAATCTTTTGCCCACCTTTCATCGCCGAACTAGCCAATCTCCTCTCTACTCGCGTCTCCGCCCATCACTTGCGACCCTTCAGTTCGCAGTCCCACCCCCAAATCCAATCTCAGGCCCGCAAACCCTCACCATCCCAGACCCCCCAACCCCACAAAAATCCACCGCCAGCCCTCATCCCAATGCCAGAACCCGCGAACCAAGGGGGTGCACTTCCACCACCCCCTGCCTGAACAGCCCCAGTAGCTTTACGATAGTACATAATGGATCCAGAATGGGCACTAGTGGGCCTGCGGTGATAACTCCGCCAACTTTTCGGTGTAACCCTGTGGGCTTTCCTCCTAACCCTCCTCTACTCTCCATACACTCCGCGACCTATAAAAAAGTATTTGTTGAAAGATCCCACGAGCCTCTTTCACAAGACAGATACAAACCCTTTTGTTGGACCAAGCAATTGAGTGTGGCAGTCAATAGATCAGACGTTAGAATTTCTAGAAACTTCAGTGCAACCGTCGTTGTGACCGATTTTCCCGAAACTTCCACCTGAAACCTCCATCACCCTCAGCTCCACACTCTCACCAACCACTGGAGCAATTGAACATGTCATTTCTTTCCACCGGCGATGATTTGATGGCTCGAGGAGGACTGAATCTCGGGGAGGAGTCCACGTCGTCCCGACCCTCGGGGCCCCAAGAGCCCGCTGGCCAGGGTTCTCAAATCCATTCTGGCTCTGTTGCCGCTACCTCCAAAGTCTCGGTGAACCCCAACACAACCACCTCCAACACTGCCAGCCACCAGCACCAGCAGGAGCAGGAGTTGCTCCAGAGCTTCTCCATCCCCAACCCACCGGTGTCAACCCAGCAGTCCAGTGTTGCGGCTGAAAAAGAGGCCACTGGCGGCTTGGGACCAGTAGATCCTCCAAGGACACTTTGGATGGGTGATTTGGACCCATGGCTCGATGAAAAGGGTATTTCCGACTTATGGTGGCTGATCCTCCAAAAGAAGGTCACAGTAAAGATCATCCTGCCCAAAACTTCCCGTCCCGATAGCTCGTACCAGGGATTATCCCATTCGGGGTATTGCTTCGTTGAATTTGAATCGTTTGAAGATGCTCAACAGGCCTTGAGCCTCAACGGCCAATTGCTTCCGGATATCGCCATGCCGTCTCAACAGCAGTTCCCTATCAACCCCGACAACCAGAAGAAATATTTCCGACTCAATTGGGCCAGTGGTGCTACCTTGAGTGCCCCCATAGTCCAAACTCCTGAGTACTCGTTGTTTGTGGGAGACCTTTCGGCATCCACCACTGAAGCACATCTTCTTGCATTTTTCCAAAAGAACTTCCCCACATCTATCAAGACCGTTCGAGTTATGACCGATCCCGTGTCCGGAAAGTCCCGTTGTTTCGGGTTTGTTCGTTTCACTGATGAGGTAGAAAGACAGAGAGCATTGATTGAGATGAATGGAGTATGGTTTGGTGGAAGACCCTTGAGAGTGGCCTTGGCCACTCCTCGAAACAATCCCAGAAACAGGTACTCCAACGCTCCTCAGAGCAACGAAGGATTCTACAATAGGATGGAGTCTCATCATTCTCATGATTTGATGTACATGCATCGGGGTCCTGTTTCCAACAATCAGAGCCAAATAGGCTCTCCATACTCGCCCTTTGTGGCCCCACAAATCGCTCATACCCACGATGGTTACGGTGAAAAAAATCCCAATATGGTTCACGGCCATATTCCACCAGCAAAGTCACCTTCACTCTCGGGGGTAACTCCTGGCCATTCGTTTAACGACCACAACAACACCACGGTTTTTGTGGGGGGCCTTTCTTCTGATGTTTCAGAAGCTACTCTATTCACATTATTCCAGCCATTTGGTGTGATTCAACAAGTCAAGATACCTCCACGCAAAAACTGTGGATTCATAAAATACTCGGCACGGGAAGAAGCAGAAGAGGCGATTGCTGCCATGCAAGGTTTCATCATTGGAGGGAACAGAGTGAGGTTGAGTTGGGGAAGAGTTTCGATGAACAATAAGCGATTCCAGCAACAACAGCAGCAAGTAGCACAGGCAGCTCAGCTCCAGGCAGCAGCTGCATTGTCAATGGGAATGGACACTGCCAGCGCCATCGCGGCAGCAGCAGCAGTTGCTGCTGCTGGAGGATATCCTCATCATATGCCTGGCCCCCAAATGGGTGCCATGCCACCACCTCCTTTGGGAATGCATGTGCCGGGATTCACTCCTGGAATGTCATTGAATGGCTCGACTAGCCATGAAGGAAGCTCCAACTCCTATCAAGAAAACGATCCAAATATAACCAACGATAATACAACATTCGACAGGTCAAGTATATCCAATGAGAGTTCTAAAGGCCAGTACTACATTCCACAGGGACAAGAGCATGATTACGGGACTAGTTCTGGTCCTGGCTCGGTGGCCCAGGAGGATTTGACCAATGCCATGAATGGTTTGAATATCGGGGGAGAACAGGAGCTCAACCCAGAATACATAAACTCCTACATGATGCCTCCTCCACCGTATAACGGGGGCTATCACATGCCTGAGATGCAATTCCTGCACTATATACCCCCACCACACCAGCCTGTTCCATTACAGCATCCTCATATGCAACATCCAGTCCCTGAGGTCTCTTCTCCAACGATGAAAGAGTCCAACCAAGGAGAGAAGGAAACCCCAAAGGAATAAGTGGTTAGTTTGAATTTCATCAGAGATGACCGCAGTAGATCACGAAGATTATGGATATAGAGATTTGAATTATTGCTGGCCAAAAGTTGGATTATTTATGGGTTTAAAAGCCCTTGGCTACATTAGAGCTCTGCAGCATGGATATTAGTTTAATGCTGAGAAAAGGGTTTGTTTGTCGTTTCTGTTATTGACCTTTTATGTTTGCTTTACGTTTAGGTTGTTGCTATTTATTGGTTGATTTATTCGGATAGCCGAAAAGTTATAGGCGCTGCCAGCAGTGCTGGTTAATGAATTTTAGATGTTTATGGTAACATTGATGTTTCGAACGTTGTAGTGATACTGATGCTTCTTGTAGCTGGAAAAGATTGAATATAGCGATGAGATTTCGATCTTTTATATATGTATGTATATTGGTCGAAAGGGGATATCTAATTGCTTGATAATCTTTTTATCAACTTTCTATTGGAAGTTAGGAAGGTCATCAGAGTCACAACCCATAGCAAAAACGTAGCCTTCTTTCTATTTAACTATGTAACCGTGAATATTTCCAAAAAGTAGTACATGGAATTATCACCATGGCTGTAAGTTCTGCCATTGGCATTTTTAGCATGGGAATCCACGTTCAGGGGCCTAACTATTCACCAGCAGCTTCTTACTATGGAGAATCTACTGTGAAAGTTGATGTAGGTGGTAATTGTTGAAATCATGTACCAGGGCACCGATGAAGAATGTCAGCCGAAACCACCAGAAAGTGGCCTCCGTATCCTCAATTTTCGACTAGCTTAACTCTTTCTAGCAGATTGAAACGTCTACTCTGAGAAGATCAACTGAGTAAGGGAGCCACTAGTATAAGGTGTTTGTCATAAGAACAACAGAGCGTAAGTGCCATTTGGCTCATGTGCCATTATTGAAGTCTAGCAATCTTGCTGACTCCTGAACTGGAGCAGCCCGTGGCTTGATCCATCTCTAATCCCTTTCACTGGTCTGTTTTGCTTGGATTTCAGGGCATTGTCAACTCCATTTTCCAATTTTGAGTCTCAAAGTATCACCACTGAACCCCCTGAAATCACCACCAACTTCAATAAAATCAAGTATTGTGTTACGTTCTTGACTATCCTTGCACTGGTGTTGGCACTTGTTTGATTCCTTTCTTCGTCTAATAGCCCCTCGTATGATAGAAAGGAGGACCCCTCGGGACCATGTGGGCCCCAGCTGCGGTGCCGGACCTCCTACAAGTAGACACTTATATCTAACATTAAAACATAACTAACTATACGGTTTAGGATCTCTCGCCTCTCAATCTTCTGGCCAACTGGATGTCCTTCTTCTGGATGGTGACTCTCTTGGCGTGGATAGCACACAAGTTGGTGTCTTCGAACAAAGAGACCAAGTAAGCTTCGACGGCTTCTTGCAAGGCACCGATAGCAGAGGACTGGAATCTCAAGTCAGTCTTGAAGTCTTGGGCGATTTCTCTGACCAATCTTTGGAAAGGCAACTTTCTGATCAAAAGCTCAGTGGACTTTTGGAATCTTCTAATTTCTCTCAAGGCGACGGTACCTGGCTTATATCTGTGAGGCTTCTTGACACCACCAGAGACTGGGGCGGACTTTCTGGCGGCCTTGGAGGCCAACTGCTTTCTTGGTGCCTTACCACCGGTGGACTTTCTGGCTGTTTGCTTAGTTCTGGCCATGTTTGTTAAGGGTGTTACAGAAGAAAAGGAGGGAGAAAAAAAACTTTGGAATTAGGGGGGAACCGGCCGATACTGGGAGGGCGAGAGAGGGGTCATGAGGCGAGACAGCAAACCAAAAGAAATGCAGGATCAAGTGAGAAAAGCCGCTGATGAACCACCCTGAATTGGCCAATCAGAAGCCGTTCCTCCCGCGGTCACGTGTGCGATTCTCTGACGGTTGCAAATGATAAGCCCAAACCTGCGGAAAAGGACATCCATGGAACGGGGCCAGGGCAAAAACGTTCTGGTAAAAACGAGTTCGGTTGGGGATCTTGGGACATGCTGCTGAACTTGGGGGTACTGGTTTAGTGTGTTAGATTACGGGCCGGTGGCCACTTGGAACAAACGGGGCATAGCACGGCCTAGATTTAGTGTCACTTTTGAAACGAGCACTGCCAAAGAAACTGTAAATTTCGGAGGTGTTGGAATTTGCAGGTTTGAGAGGGTTCGGCAGAGCATGGTAGAATCAAAAGAGATGAAGATTATGGCACTCACATGTGGCTTTCCGGGTGGTTCTAGTTGATTTGTGGTGGATAAAGCTAAGTGGTTATTTTCTGTGAGCTTGGCATTTTTTTAAATGCTTTAATCGGGATTTTTTGAGAGAACACTGCCACGGTAGCAATATTGTAGAGCGAGGTTTTACATGAGAATGGAAAGATTGTTTGATTGTTAGGTTCATTTAGCGGTTGTGGCATGTCAAAGCATGCTCTTTGTGGACCCAGGAACATTTTTTTGGGTTAAGAAATAGAAATTATGAATATTTTGTTATTTTGTTTTATAATAAAAATACTTCAATTATTTCGCTACTTTGTGGAAAGTGAATAAGCATGAACTAAATTGATTCGGGTTGGTGGTTGGAGTTTTATCTGATACAGCTAGAAATAACAAATCCAAATATAACCATGGAGCCTTTTAATATTTTATGGTAATAATGAAGAATTGCGGTGATTAGAGTAGTTGGAGTCAGAGAGAACAATTGGTGGCAAGTAACCACTAGTTTCTAGAGGCTGCAGCTTGGAATAAGGGCGCTACATCTGAAGTCCATTTTAGTGTTTGAACCTAGCCGTTTTCAACTTATATGAAATTTCTGATAACCCTATCTGATTACTCCTCAACACGCTTCACAAAACCATCAAAACTGCCCTTGACAACCCCAAACAATGTAGCCACTTCAACAACAGTAGAAGTGTGCTGTTTGCAAGCCAAATTACTGAAAACGACTGCATTGTAGATTAAACACTAGTCATACACACTCACTCCGGAGTTGGTAAATGGCCGTCTTCCAATTCGCCATTGCGAATGGATTATCTGGATCGCTCCATTGGCGGTCCACTCTACACCTTGCTTTCTTTCATATATTATGCCACGACTTGCGTCTATATTACACCGCCATGCGAACTAACTTCTGTACCACAATCTGGTGATTCTGGTCTTCATCATCTTCTTTTGCAATTGGAAAACACCGTACATCAAGGCCTCGGCGGTAGGAGGACATCCAGGAACGTACACGTCCACTGGGACGATTCTGTCACACCCTCTGACCACGGAGTATGAGTAGTGATAGTAACCACCTCCGTTGGCACAGGATCCCATGGAGATGACCCATCTTGGGTCGGGCATCTGATCGTACACTTGTCTCAAGGCTGGGGCCATCTTGTTGGTCACGGTACCTGCAACAATCATGATATCCGATTGACGTGGAGATGCTCTGAAAATAATACCCAATCTATCTTGATCGTAACGTGGAGTCGACACATGCATCATTTCGACGGCGCAACAGGCCAAACCGAAGGTAACAGGCCAGAACGACGACTTTCTGGCCCAGTTGGCAATGGTATCCAACGAGGTCAAGGCGTAGTCCACAGGGCTGGAAGCGGTCTTTTGGGACATCAATGGGAAGTCGGTGGCCAAAGGGGTGGGAGTCAAGTCTTTGGATGAAATGTGACGGGTAGCCATGAAGGGCATAACCTTCATTGGTTGGACACGGCCAACGGCTAACATGGATCTTCTGGATACGGAGAACATGTCGTGGTACTGGACTGGTTAATTTTTTGTATATCAGCAAGAATTTCGGTGCGGTGATTGGCCGGGAGCGCGACATGCGACACGCGACATTTTGTGGTTGATGGGTGGGATGGGGTCTGAGAGCAGAAGGAAGACGTATCACACGGAAAAGGGGGTGAGACAGTAAATGGCTGAGACATACTTTAGAACTGGTGGAGATGAGCCCGTTATGATTTTTTTTGGAATTTTTCCATTTCGTTTGGCAGTTTTAGTTGGGCCCCTAGTCTTGCTCTGAGAGGGTGGTGAGCGTAGTAATTAGGTTTAGGGGCCATTTATGGATAACAAGAGGCGGTATGCATGTCTACGTTAGATGGAGAGTTTCATTTTGAGACGTATTTACTTAGGGTCTTCGTCGAGATTTTGGAACACGGAAGTTCCTTCGAAAACAGCGTGGGAGTACCCTAAAACATGGAAGAGGCTCCAAAGCAGACACATTTGGCTCCTACAGATACAGAAAAAGACTAATTTAAACCGTGTAGGCTGTTGTGCATTTAAATATTAATATTGTCATTAGGTAGCTAGGGAAATTTCATGAGGTCACAGGGTATGGCCACATACAGCTTCATCCCAGCATGGGCTAGTGTCGAATTCGCATGTGACAAGTACCGATTTTTGTGGTTTTGTATAGTTTTATATTGCTTTCTGGTTCCTTTCCTCTTTATGGTTCTGGTTCTTGTTTTTGAGGGTTTCGAGTTTCCGGTGTCGAGCTTTCAGGCATCAAGTTTTCAGGCATCAAGTTCTTTCAGTCTATCTCAGCACCGATTCTGATGTTATAATGCCATATCGACTAGGCATGCTGGGAAACATCACTCCAACTCGTCTCTTTCAACATTTATGCTTGATTCAGGACTTGTAGCAGCTAGAAATCCTCATGGCCGTAAGCTCGAACATTACTCGATGATATCGTTCAAATACTCCTTGATGCGCTCGAGAATGTCTTCTCTTACCTTCCCTGGCACCAAATCCTCCGCTTTGGGCTTCATAAAGGTGTAAAGCTGGTCGAAGTTGCGGGTATCTTCGTTTTCTTGCAATTCCCGATTGGCGATCTGAGAGATCTTGTCGAACCAGCCCGACTCATACAACTGCAATTTCAATTGCTTGTTGATGATGTCGTAGTTGCCGGACGACACAAGGTGCTCCTGGATCTGCGACTTGATTTGATCCAACTCCTCCTGTTGACCCATGACGCCGTTCCAGGTATCCAAAAGGGCCATTATCAACACCTAGGGGATCACGCGGAACACCTCACGTGATATCATATGCACGTGAGGGTTCACTACAGTTTACCGCAACCTATTGTACAGTTCTATGCTTTCCCGAAACGCCAGACGTGTTCTTCTGCTTGTCCGTACCATGTCACAATCTCCCTACAAAGCCAAGCTCGTCTCCGTGGAGAAATTGGACCAGGGCAACTGGATCCAGACCCGCAAAATCAACTACCAGGACCCTGCTGGCCAGGACAGGGTGTGGGAAATGGCGGTCAGAACCACCCGGTCCGAAACCACCAACGTGGATGCGGTGTCGATCGTGTCGGTGTTGCACCACCAAGGCCGCTCGAAGGAGATCGTGCTTGTGAAACAATTCAGGCCTCCCACCGAGAAGGTGGTGATTGAGTTGCCAGCCGGTTTGATCGACCCCAAGGAACTGATTGAAAGCACCGCCGTCAGAGAGCTCTTGGAAGAAACAGGGTACCACGGAAAGTTCTCCAGACAATCAATTGTGCAATTCAGCGACCCCGGCTTGACCAACGCAAACATGGTTCTTGCGTACGTGGACGTGGATATGACCGATGCAAAGAACCAGAACCCTCAGCCCCAATTAGAGGACGGCGAATTCATCGAGACCTTCACCTTGCCTTTGGACAACTTGCTTGCGGAGATCCAGTCGTTGATCGAGAAGGAGGGCTGCACGGTAGACGCCAGACTCTACCACTTCGCTGTGGGCTTGGACCTTGCAAAGCACCTCTGAGCGCGCAAGAACTCACGGATCGATTGTCTGATGGTCCAATGGCCCACTTACGGCCCCAACTATAGCGCTTCAGCCTCTGGCGTTAGCTCTAGTCAAATGTCACATTCATCCCATTACTTCCAATCACGTGCACTATCACGCGTGATTGCCTCCGCATTAGTAGTCACTCTATCATTAGGTGAACCTCAACATTTTCTACCCCAAGATTTGCCATTCAGTACTTATAGCCACAAATTGCAGGTTAAGGTCGAATTTTCAACTTAAACCTTCACCGCTAGCCTTCCACTAATTAATTTCTGGCTCGAAATCCGGCCCCTTCAAATCCCCCTAAATCAATGTCAGCTAAGATTTGCTGCTTCTGCTTAGGTGGGGTCACAGACGTCCCGGCATTTGGAGAACTCAAAGATGGAGAAGACTTCGTTTCGCCATGTTCCACTTGTTCTATCCAATGCCACCGGAAATGCGTCCTCGATTGGTTCCATGCACTTTCTCTGGACAAGCTTCAAGTCATAGATCCGCTCACCATCCATGAGACGCTCTTGTCTAGGCGGAATGCCCTAGAAGCTACTGTCAGTGAGCCCAATCCCAATCCTATACTGATCAATATTGACCTCTCCACGAACCTGGTTAGAAATTGGCTCTCGCTGCATGTGTGGGGTTCCGATACCACCTCAACTATCGATCAGGAACCGGACAACCAGGATGAACAGGATGAAGACCTCCTTGCCGAAACGGCTCCCGACGAATCTCATAACTTGAGAGCCTCTAACATCCACGATATGAAGTACATGAACCACCCCATAGTGTTTATTCTAGCCCCTTGTCCTCAATGCAAGCTGGACATAGTGTTCTCCATGAAGCGGTCCTCAATACTCTCCGCAAGCAACAGCACCAGACAGCTCTTGATACGAAGCTTCCAGTTCGGAGGTCTCTTCCTCGGTTTCACTTCCGCCGTCACAGGAGTGGTCTCCATGGGCTACATCGGATTGACGTCATGTGGGTTGAAAATGATGGATTGCATTATTCCTGGACCTTTACTAGTTCTGATGTTGACCAAGAGAACACCACCAACCAGTACCTCTAGCACATACCAGACGCTTTCTCAATTGCTTTTGGGCAATGTTAATAACTACGCAATTGATAATCTTGAGCAAGCATTATACAAAGGATTGATTGACCCACTCAAGTTTTCTAGAATTCCACTATTGCCAATTATCCTCTATAGGATGAGGAGCTCCTCTATCATGCAATGCCTATTCGGTAGGTCCAAGGATGGAAATTTCAGTAATTGGACCACGGAAATCTTGATAAATGCATACATTTCGTCCTTGGGTAATCATGAATTGGCAAGAAGGGTATTTGCCAATTTGCAATCGTACATTTCAGAAGCCCTCAAGGATCCTAAAATCCTCAAGAATGGAATGAACTTATTCAAAGGTGTTGATTTTTGGAAGACCTCCAATATGATATCGATGTTAGTTCCATTGAGGTGGGCATATGATATTTTCAGCAGAATTTTCATCAATAAGTTACACTTTGATTTGACTTTGAGCATAAGACCTCGTGAAATTACGAACAACATCTCTCCTCAAGATCTCGAAGTGTTGGAGACCTTGAATGATCAGCTCAAGCAGCTTGAACGTGAAATTATCGAGGAGAAAACTAGAGCTGCTAAGCAATACCAAGATCAGCAGAGAGTCTTGTACATCACCAAGTTGTTGAAGAAAAAGTTATTGTTTCTACAGTACATATTCAAGTCGAATGTTCCATATAGGTACGCTAGACTATCATTAGCAAGCTGGTGGTACAAGTTGAAGGCGTGCTTGTCCAATGACTACACTCAGGTTTTGACTTCGCGATCAGTCATGATCCGTGCGCTCACTACTGTCTTGTGGCCATATATCAGTTCCAATGTGGGCAACATCATTTACCATACCCTTGTCAAAGGCATGTTCTCGACATCGAAAATTCCGCAAGAAAAACTTGTTTTATTGAGTAATATCATTGGCCTTTTATGTGTCGTATTGGCTAAAGATTTGGCGAATGTTTACTTGAGCTACACCAAAGCTCTGCAATTATCGAATATGAGAATTTTGACGGGTTACAAGGTTGAAAAACCACCTAATACGAGACAAACTTTGCGGGAGAACCTCAACGCACGGCGTGGCCGTAGTCGTTTCTTTGGTTCCGAGAGCAGCGAGGAAGCGCCCATCACTGACGAATCGGATATTGAAGATTTCCGGTTTAATGAAACAATCCCAGGAGGGTATCAGTAGATCATGAATCATGAAATAGAAGTATGAACTTAACGACAAACCCAAACCCAAACCACCAAACATTTAGATGGGCCACGGAAAATCAACATCACATGCTGGTCATTAGGAACCACATTGGTCCTTCATATGATACAGATCATTATCGGATCAAACTGATCCAATTAACGATCAGCAAGGGATAAGTTTGATCCGATGTCCGATGGACTATAGATAAAGTGGCATAAGCCACCAAGAAATTCAGGATGAAAAATTTAGTGAACCGAACGGTACCACAAGTATCATGACGTTATAAGAGCACGATTGGTGGATCGTAAACCAAATCGGATTGAGGAAATGTAAATACAGTAATCTAGAAAATAGTATATTAACACAGTATGGAAGTAAGTACCACTGGCCGGGGTTTCCGCATAGAATACATAAATTTAGCTTCATTGATGCATTATTCGTCATCATAATTTTCGTCTTCTTCAACCTTTCTCATAGGAGGCTCCACAGGCTCAGATTTCTTCTCGTCATCCTCATCATCGTCGTCATCATTTTCGGCTTCTTTACGTCCAGTGACATTTGGAGAAAATTGAGGAACTTTGGCGTTAGGAGTAGACGAGGAGGAGTTTGAACCAGTTGCAGCAACCACAGGTGCCGCTGGCGCAGGGGGTGTGGGGGCTTTGGCTGCAGTGTCTGAACCTTCAGATGATTGAACGGGAGTCAATTTGGTTGGTTGCGAAGGTTGAGCAGGTTCCGGAGCCTTGGCCGAAGCAGCCGGTGCCTCAGATGGCTCCACAGCTGGTGCTGGGACTGGTGCTGAGGCTGGGTTAGTGGCTGGTGCAGCGGCTGGTGCAGGTGCAGGTGCAGGTGGAGAAGTCGATACAGGAGCAGCTGGGGCAGCAGGTTCAGAGGCTTGTGCTGGAGCAACTGCTGGAACCTCTGCAGCAGCAATTGGAGCAACTGGAGGTTGAGCTGGAGATGAAATCGAAGCAGATTCAGGTACTGGTGGAGGAGCTTGCACAGATGCTGGAGCAGAAACTGCAGCGTTTGGAGCAGCTGGTGAAGCTACGGGTGCAGCAGGATGAGGGACAGAAGCTGGTGCTAGTGGTTGTGCGGGGATTGGTGCAGCACTGGCAGCACTGGAGGCATTGGACAAACTTGCTAAATTAGACAAATGAGGCAAGTTGGAACCACCATGAGCAACAATAGGTTGTTCAGGCTTGACCTCCTGAATCTTTGGATCCCTGGCATCTCTGGCATCCCTAGCATCTTGAGATGCAACCGAAGCAGCTGCATTCATCAATGAACTGAGGGAGTTATTCACTGGTTTGGGAGACAGTTTTGCCAGAACGTGTTTCTTCACCGTTTTAGAGTCTCTCTTGTCCTCCAATTCACGCTTGGAACTAGTTCCATTACCATTGGAACCGTTTACGCCGTTAGCATTATGACCATAACCATTGGCTCCTTGGGATGAACCATGGGAAGTTTTGATCTCGGGAATTGAAGGAGGTGCCAACTGAGCAGGTGCTGGTGAGTGCTTGAATGCGGTCAGTTGCAAAGGGGCCGGCTGAGGAAGCAGGGCTGGCTGGGATGAACCGGGTTGGAGAGCTCCTGGTTGAGGTTGAGGCTGAGAGGCACCGGGTTGAGGGGGTGCTCCTAACATTTGAAGAGGCATGGGTGGTGGGCCACCTTGAGCCAGAGCAGGGCCAGGGCCTGGAGGACCTCCAGGAACGCCCGGAGTACCCTGAGGTTGTTGAGTGCTTTCCAAAACCATTCCCTGGGGCAAACGAGGTTGCTGAGAAACTGGAGGAGGTTGAGGTGGATGGGTGTTACCGTCTTGCTGGTATTTTATCAACTGGTCCAATCTGGCTTTAATGTGGGGGTTTCCAGGGTCCAAACGTTCGGCTTGTCTGTAAGCATCGAGAGCGTCACTGATTTGATTGTTACAGGTCTCGTAGAGAGTTCCCAAATCGTACCAAACTTCACTGATGTATGGATTCAATCTGATGGCCCGGGTGTAGGCATCAAGAGCATCACGGTACTGAGAGATTTGATAGTAAAGCACACCAATAGAGCACCAGAATGTGGGGTTCCGAGAGTCCCTGTTGACGGCCTGCTGGAACGCTTCGTAGGCGGCGTTGAAGTCACCACGCATCATGTGGACTCTGCCCAAGTAGTACCAAGAGTGGGCGTCACTTTGGTCGATTTCAAGTGATTGCGAGAGGTATTTGAGGGCTACACCAAGGTCTTGCTGGAAACCAGCACTGGGACCACCGGGTGTCGATTCTGCTTGAGAGTACAAGCAACCCAACTGTTGCAATACCTTTGCGTGTTGAGGATTGACTTCGAGTACCTTCTCGTAGGCGTCCTTGGCGCCCACCCAGTCTTTCTGTTGTTCCAAAACCGAACCGATCTGGAACCACACGTCGGGCTGGGTCAAAGGCTGTGGAGGGTTGTTGAGAATGTACTGGAAACATTCGAGAGCTGATTGGAGTTTACCTTGGTGCTTGTATATAATACCCAAGCGAAAGTAGATCTCGTTGGCCTTCTCGAAGTTGGGTTCCAACTCCAACACCCTCACAAACGCTTCCTCGGCGTACTCCAACAGCCCGTAACGGTCGTAGAGGATACCGATCCCGTGCCAGAGCTTGGGAACGTTGGGGTTGTCCAAGTAGTAGAGGGCACGCTGGTAGGCTGCGTAAGCCCGCTGCAAGTCATCGAGCATGAGGTAGCAGTGGCCTAGCAAGCCCCAGGTCTCTCCGTTTTCCGGGTGGTAGTTGAGGGCCTGCTCGTACAATTCGGCGGCCTTGAAGAACACGTCCTTGGAACGGTAGACGTTGGCCAATTTGATCAAGATATCGGGGTTGTTGGGCAAGTGACGGAGCGCGGCGTCGTAGGAGGCCAAGGCCTTGTCGAGGTCACCCAACGATTCAGCAAGAGACCCGATGGCTAGCCAAGTTGCGGCGGTGGTTTCGCTGAGCACGTTGGGGAAGCCGGAGCCGGGGGCCTGGAGGATGGGCGCCTGGGCTTGGTGCGACGGATGTGCCTGCTGGATCTGGGACTGTTGCGACGAGTGAGACGCTTGGGCCTGTTGGGCCTGCTGGGCCTGGGCTTGAGCCTGAGCCTGGGCCTGGGCCTGGGCAAGTCGCGTGGCCTGCGACTGGGCCTGCGCTGCTTGTTGGGCTTGTACTTGTGCGGCGTGTGACATGTCGCTCATTCCGCCCGTGACGTGGTAGTTGCCGTTGACGTGGAGGGCCTTGTTTAGCGCCATTTGGGGAGGGTCAGGAAGAACAAGTGATGGATAAATTTTTGTATGAGGGTCGTGGCAGTGGAGGTGAAACCGTCGCGACAATTGGCGAGCCGCAGGCAGTGGCGGAAGCGAATGGCGATAGATTCGGGCCCGCGAAGGGCAACATGGGGTGCAACAGGGGGTGCCAGGCCCACCGCTGGGCGCTCGTGCGGTGACTCGAGGTCCCGTGACATGCGTCACCTGCAGCGCTCCCCCGCGCAAGTCACAAACACCGTGCAACGCACACCCCCGCCCGAACAACAGCACCCCATGTTACCTGTTGCGGCATGTCAACACCGGCGATCACGGAGGCCTGGGCCAGGGTGGTCTGGGTGGACGGGGTGGACGGGGAGGCCCGGCCCCAGCGCCTGCGGCCGTCGGCCCTGTGCTGCTGCGGCCGCACTGCTTCTGCCGCCGCGGTGGGCCAAGTTCCCCATCGTCGCTAGCAGGAGTCATCTCAGAGAACCCGGCAGTATGACGATGAATCTGGCCACTTGTCGTATCGACCCGCGTGTGCAGGGGCGGCACATGGCAATGGCCCCGAACGTTCGTGTGCGGGCCCGCAACCGGGCGCAACACCCCTGCTGGGCCCCGCCGGGATGGTGGTGGCACCCACTCCTTCGCCGAGGGCCCCGGTCAGGTGATCAGGTCTTGCCGAAGGAGGAGTTGAACCCCAACATCTCGTTGATGTCGTTGGTCCAGTCGTTCTCCGTCCGCGCCACACACCAGATGCCCGGGGTGCCGGCGGCGAAGCCGTCGTCGTTGCCGCGGCCCGCCTTGCTGGCGTCGCTGTCGGGGTCGCTGACGCAGATGGCGTCTCCTGGCCGGAGGCTGCGCTGGGCAATGCCGTCGATGTTGAGCTTGATCAGCCTGTTGCGGTTCTCCTCGCTGAGCCGGACCATCACGTGGGACTTGAGCGGGAGGATAAGCGGCCGAAACAGAAGCGACCGGGGGCAGATGGGGGTCAAGAGGATGCAGGGCACCAACGGGTGGGCAATGGAGCCTCCGGCGCTGAGGGAATAGGCGGTGGACCCCGTGGGGGTGGAGATCACCACCCCGTCGCAGGTGGTGGTGGTGAGGAGCTTGTGGTCGATGAAGATGTCGAGCGACGTGAGATGGGGCTGGCTTCCCCGGTGGAGGGTGATGTCGTTCATGGCCTGGATCACCGGCTGCGGGCCGGTGTGGATGGTTCTGTTGGTGTAGGGGTCCTCGGTGGTCCTGGGCTCCGCGTGCTCTGTACGCTTGACAGAGCACTCCAACCGGTTCCGGTGCAACGCCTTGGCCCGCGACTCGTACACCATGCGGAAGGTGTTCTTGAAGGTGCTGAAATCGAACGGGAGCAAGAACCCCAACGTCCCCATGGAAAAACTCAACACCGGCGGCACCTCCAAGCTGGAAAACGCACTGACCGCCCGCAAAATGGTACCATCTCCGCCCATGGTCACAATCAAGTCTGTCTTGGTGGCCACCTCGCCAATGGGGCCGGTGTACACCACCTTCTTGCCGGGGCCCTTCCATTCCACCGCGAGCTCATCGGCCACGTCCTCGCTGACGATGATGTTCACCGCGGTGTATTCCTGCTGGATGTGTTCCATGAACTCGATCATGGCATCGCGGACTCGCGGGTTCCACGGTTTCTTCACCACGTAGATGTTTTGGAGTGGCGACCGCCAGATCATGTTGACGAGGTTGGAGGGAGTGGCGGCAACGTACTCGGGGTGCTTTGCTGCCGTCAATTCTCGGCATGACCTGATCTCTAACGTTCCTGTAGACGTGTTGAGCAGCCGGATAAACCCGCTCCACGGAGTGTTTCTGCCGCCCAAACCACTCCAATTGCCATTATAGTATGCTCTAGATCTGAACATGGTTCCAACTTCCGCTGTGGTTGTTGTCGTAGAAAACGCCCTTTGAGACAACTTCATCCCCATCGAGGACTCCATTATTTCCACAGAAGATATCCCATTACCTCGAACTCTGCGGGATAGTGCTCCATTTCGAGCTCCAGGAGGACCCGGGTACCTCGAACGCTTGGAAATGATCTTGTGGTGGTGTCTGTGGCTTCGGTCTAGGGTTTCTATGGGTGTATTGACTGCAGTATCGGTAAGAGGGTAGTCTCTTAAAAGGTGAATGAATGAGGTCTCTTGGGGGGTTCTAACGTGTCTATAGCTCAATTCGGTCCCAATCCTCTTCTTATGGTTGGGTTTGACCCAAAATACCCGGCCAGCTCCGACCTCTTCTGGTTGACTCACTTGGGATGGCTTTTGGCGAATGACTTTAGCGAGCCCCAGGCCGGTTATGGCAGGCACTCTTCGGGTGGTCTCCCTGCTGGCGGCACTCAACACACTCATTGACTTTGTTTGTGGTGTCTGGACCGTGAAATGACCGTGTTAACGCTATTTATGGCTAGGTATTGGGTCGGTTCCTTGCCCCACCAATTGTACCTCGTATGTTGGGACGTGCGGGGGCCAATTTTTACCATCACTATGGCTACTCTGACCGGCACTATCATGATGCCTGGGCCTCTACTGCTGTTCAGGTTAATTTTACATATACATGGCCATTCCTGGGCCTTACTAAAATACACTAAGCTTCCTTGTTCAACTCCTTGATCTGTGCGAGCTCGTCAGGGGTGAGAATGGCCTCGGAGGTGCCTGCGTCCGGAGCCGGGGTTGCCTGGACTGGGGCAGTAGCGGAGCCATTGGTGGCAGCTTCGACGTTGGCTTCTGTGGCGGGCTTTGAGGTGGCCTGCGCTGTTGTGTCTGCCGAGGTCTGCATGTTGACGTCCTTTTCTCCCGAGTCCTTTTCATCGTCATCATAGAATTCGGTCAATGGCTGAACCTGTTCGTCTCTGGCGTACTGAGAGCCTCCCTTGGTGTCGAGAGCCTCGGCCATGTCTTCGTCTTCATCGCCCAAGTCTTCAGGGTCTCGAGGCACGTAGTTCATTTGCACTGAAGGCGCGTGCTTGGTGTGGTCCAAGTTGGCGATGGTGCTGATCAAGATCTTGTTCAAGAATTCTGCCGAGTTGCTGTTGTACATGTTGGAAGGACGGACTTCGAGCTTGTAGTCGGGCCCGTAGTACTCGTAGTACTCATTGTAGGGTAATTCGTTGGGTAAAATCACGTTGTTCAACAATCCCAGCTCGTAGGCCCAGGTCCGGGCGACGTTTCTCATGGTGTAACCTCCACCTCCGAGAACCATCAACGGGATATTGAACGACTTGACGAAGTTGATACAGTTGGCGTGGCCCTGCATGGACAAGTTGAAACATCCCAAACGGTCTCCGCTCAAAGAGTCACCTCCACACTGCAACACAATGGCCGAGGGCTGGTACCACTCGACGATCTTGCTGATGATGGGCTCGAAAATGGACTTGTAGGTGGAGTCGTCGATACCGTCCCGCAATGGCACGTTGACCGAGTGGTATTTACCCTTACCCACCCCGATATCTCTTAATTCACCGGTTCCTGGGAAAAACTCTCCGTACTTGTGGAACGAGCAGGTCATCACTCTGTCGGTAGTGTAAAACGCCTCTTCCACACCGTCTCCGTGGTGGACGTCGATGTCGATGTACAACACACGTGGATAGTACCGCAACAACTCGATGATTCCAAGCACAATGTCGTTCAAGTAGCAGAAACCAGACGCCTCTGACTTTTTGGCGTGGTGCAACCCTCCGGCGTAGTTGATGGCAATGTCACACTTACCCCGGTTCAAACGGGCGGCTCCCTCCATGGAACCACCGCCCAGGATACCACAGTACTCGAACAACCCGTCGAACACCGGACAGTCGTCTCCCACGTTGAATTTGATTTGTTCCTTGCCAAACATCTCCAAGTTATCTGGAGACACCCGGCTCAAAAAGTCGATGTACTCGTCGGTGTGGAACTGACACATTTCCTGCTTGGTGGCAGGCTTGGCCCGGTAGATCTCCATCTTCTTGTAGAGCCCGTAGTTCATGATCAACGAGTGAGCCATTCTTATACGGTGGGGCTTCATGGGATGGCCAGCTCCGTAGGCGTAATTACCGATGTCTGCATCGTAAAAGTAGGCGATTCTTTTCTTCTGGTTGGGATCGACCTTGAGCTCGTCGAATGGGAGCTGCGTGTACATGATTAGGCGGAGAAGCTGAAGAGAAGGAGGAACGGCGTTGATGTGAAGAAGAGAGTTGATGGTGCCCAGTGCCTGTGTGCAGGACGAGCCAGCACTTAGTCAGCTCCGAGGGAGAGACGATAATGGAGGTAGAAAGTCGAAGGGAAGAGAGAAGTAGGCAAGAAAAAGATGGGAGGAAGAGGTAGAAGACAAGAGAAAGGTTCACGTGTATGTATTGGCTGGAGGGGATTGGCTGACGCGTTTTGCTTTACTGGTGGGTCCAGGTGTTTGTGTGGTACGGTGCACTATCTGGACATTGTATGGAAGTGAAATTCTACAATGATGGAATGTTTGCACCGTAAGTTATTCTTCGGGGATCTTCGGCGTTTCGTCGTGGTGTGGGGCTTTCTGTCAACCTTGAAACTCGAAAGGAGATGCGGCAAGACACTGGCTTTTTCTCATCCTTTCATAGCTCCCCGAGGTGGCCGTTTCTCCATCAACATTCCTGGCATATGCCCAGGGACTAAATGCATAGTTTTTATTCTCTAGATAAATATTTTGGCATGTTGTGGCGTGTAACTGCCATTGGTTTAGCCCCGGAGACATTTCCCAGGCCAATCCTGGTAAAATCCCGGTGAAATCTTTCAGATTTCATGATTTGCATATCGTGTGATTGGGCATCTGGGCTTTGAAGCTTCACTGCAAATTGCCCAGTGGATCGTAATCGTAGAGTTGGATCAAAATTCCTAAATTTTTCAACCCTTATCGTTTACCTTCTGTCTTGAAATTCCTGCAACTGGAAGTTCAAGCGGTCCTGGAGCTGTGCCTGAGCACACATCTCCTGATACAACTCTTCGTTGACGTCGTAATTTATGCCGTTGTTCTTAGCGTGGATGGACGTGGAGTACACTGCCACCGGCAACACCCACTGGAAGAAGCGGTCTCCCATGATCGATTTCCAGTTGTTTTTCCACCCAAGGTCGTAAATGTTGCCCGACTTGGATCCCTGGCTGAACTCGTACTGGAACCGCTTATTGCCCTTGGATTCGAGAAGTTCTAGCGTGGTTTTGTTGCGCAACACCAAGTAGAGCGAAAACACCGCAAACACCGCCGTGGCTCCTCCGAACGCCGCCGACAAGATGAACAATGCCACCATGTTCAACGACAAGTACTGGTGGGTCTTGTACACCTCGCCGGAAAAGAACGCCCACAACATCAGCAAAGAGGATACGAAGCAGATGCCAGAGAACAAGCTGACGTAGGTCAAGAACTGCACGAAGAACTTGTGGTTGTGGAAGCCGATGCAGGTGGTGAAGCAGGGGCAGTAGTGGTCCATCCGTAAGATGCACTTGCCGCTGCCAGAGCAGTGGTGGGTGCGGTCCGGCTTCCACACCAGGCACTTGGTGCAGAAGCGGTAGCTGCCCTGCTGTTTGCTGTGAATGGTGATGAGATCGACAGGGGGGCTTTCGGGCGAAAGAAGCTCGTCTGTCTGGGGAAGGAACGGCACGCTGGGGTCGTCATAGGGGTTGTTTTCGCCCTCGTCCTCCAAGGCATACCGCACAGACCGTTTCCCGGCCAGTCCTGGCTTCACCACACCGGGGGCGTTCAACTGGTTGATGTCTCGTATTCTCAACTCGGGGAAGTCCAACGGCGATCCGGGGCCCACCCTAATGACCAAGAAGTAGCCGTAGATGGCCAATGCATACATCAGCGCCGCCGCCACCTCCACCAGCGCCGCCAACGTGCTGCCGTGGGTCTCTTTGATGTCGGGGGCCACGATAAACACTAATACCAACATGGCCCAGCTCAAGATCCCAACACAGAACACCTTGGGAAAGAGCGACGCTAGGAAGCAGCAGAAGGACTCGATGGCCGCCAAGATCCTGGATTGATCGGCCATGATGCTCGTGGGTTAGTCAACTAGTGGGATGACAATGATAAGCCGTGATAAAGAATGGTGGGATCTTGAGATACTGACGGTAGTGATAGATAAAGTTTCGCTAGAACGCGAACCCCAGGAGTGTCAGGCCAATTTACGCAGGGGGGCGCAGAACGTTAGCGAGGGATGCTTAGGGAGAGCTCCCCCTAAGAATTGGGGATGGCGAACATGTTGCCCTGGTGCTGGCGCATTTAGGACCTGGACTAGCGATCTATTTATTGGAGGTGCGGTGTGGAGGTTCTGTGGTGGCCAGGTACTAATCGGGAGGTTGCAAAAACGCTCCTCATTCCAGGTACATCCACTTGGCCCCAGCAGTGCATTGCCACTATAAGTCTGTCCCTAAAGCCGGTAGCATAGCTACAGGTGCTGCCGGAACCTAATGCCGATGCCTAGGTCCGATGCTTAGGGCCGGCTCGTAAGGCCGGCTCATAAGGCCGGCTCATAAGACCGGCTCGTAAGCCCGAGAACCCTGAACACCATCCCTTCCCTAGTGGTTCCCCTCCACCACATGCAAGGCGTGGACTTTGGACCATGAGGTCCTGCAGGTGATGCAGTGCAGTTTGCACTGGGGTAGCTGCAATCACCGGCCCCTAGAACCTAGGTATCACTCGGAGGGTTCTCCCTGGGGTTGTGTGTTGTTTCCGAAGTGGTTCTTGGGGAGAAACTGAAATTCACCTCGTACTTACAAAAAAGCAACATCTCACGGTCGCGGCCGTCCTTTTAAACCACAGCATGTCTGTTTGTACCACAGAAGCAGCAGCGAACGGACACCTACACGAAGAGCTAACAAACTGCCCAACAACACCTATTACCAAACACCGGAACGCAAAACTGCATTACCCCGGTGTTTACAATTCCATGCCGCATTTCCGCTGGGTGCACCTGCGTGTTTAGTCGCTACCCCATATTTCACACCACTCGCTACTAAACCCCAGAATCGAACTCAACCCATTTCTCCTCACCTCAAATTAGCGAAATGTGCCCATTCTTGTGGGAAACTTACCACTTCGAACATCGTCGATAACTCAGTCCATACGGACTTCGGCAGATGGGGGGGCGGACCGTGGTCTGGGGTAAAGAGGGAGGTCTAAACCCCGAAATTCAGCCGCATCTCCAAGTACTGGGTGAAACCTGGAATACGCTGCCTCCAATGCAACAGAATCAAACGTTAAATCTTCTGTGACTATCGAGTCCGAATTCCCAATCGGGATGGTGTTTTCACTCGGCTCGAAGGGAACACGCCATCACACCATGTCTTGACATCGGGCCACTTATCGCCGGGAGCTGAGGGTCCCCTGCAGGACGCACACATCCCATAACGGCCGGTAGACCAGAACGGACTCCAGAAACACCACGATTCGAGCTGGTTTTGGTGTTTCTGGGTGTCCCTACAGTTGGTGGAGGCATTCCGATGGCATGGAGCAAGCTTTTCCGAGTTTTTCGGCCCTCTAGGGTGGAAAATGCCCTCGATTTCATGTACCCCAGAATAGGCGATTTCTCACACCTAGGACTTATTACGGAGCAAAGCACAGTGCCATGCATTTGAGTAGCCAATCTCCGAGTTGGAGCTGGGGGAAAGAATATATATAGCGGCCGGGGGAAGCCGTCCGCTGTTCCAAGCGCAGCCACCATGACCTCCGATTCCTCTATAGACTCAAAGTCGAAACCTTTGACATCTCATGACTCCAATGTCACTCCGAAGTCGGCCCACGATGAGCCGGTTTTTCGTGTCAAGTTACATGGCGATGGTGATGAAATAGTTATCATCGACAACAAGAAATACTTTCGTCACGAACTCATGTCTGCTTTTGGAGGTACCTTGAATCCTGGTTTGGCTCCTTATCCCAAGCACCAGTTCGGTAATGCTAGTGCTGTCGGTTTGGCAGCTTTCGCCTTAACCACCTTCATCTACGGTCTCTGTGCTGCTCGTGTCATGGGCATCCAGCACATCAACATTGTGGTCAGTGTGTGTTACTTCTACGGAGGTGCAGTTCAATTCTTGGCTGGAGTGTGGGAAATGATCATTGGCAACTCGTTTGCCGGAACCGCTTTTGTCAGCTACGGATCGTTCTGGATGGCTTACGCATCCATCTTCGTGGACAGCTTCGGTATCCAAAAGGCCTACGCCGATGACCCCCAACAGTTGAACGACTGCATCGGCTTTTTCTGCTTGGGATGGGCCATCTTCACTTTTGGAATGTTTTTGATGACATGGAAATCAACAGTGGTGTTCACCGTCTTGTTCCTCACCTTGGACATTGCGTTCATTCTTCTTGCTGCTGGTAACATGGTCAACTCTCCTGGTGTTATCCGTGCCGGTGGTATCTTTGCCGTGATCTCTGCCGTGTGTGGATGGTACTGTGTGATTGCAGGTGTTGCCTCATCCGAAAACTCCTACTTCACCCCCAGCGCAGTACAGCTTCCTGTTTTCGAGTTTAATAGACACAGAAAATGAACCATGTGCCTCTTGCCCAATACCTGGCACATCTGGTACACTGGCATCTAGGGCAATGACAGGCTGGCTTAATCCCGAGACGCGGATTAATTTTCGCACCCAATCGGAATAACCAAGCTGTCAAAGTGGCCTCCATACAAGTGGAGACACCCTCAATAATATTCGAATAAGCCTAATACATAATGTTCAGTCCATATATAGTGGAAACTACGTAGGTAGAGGCGATTGGAAATATACCAGATCAAATACGCCCCTGGGAGGTATTTTGAAAGAAACATTAATCCCAGTTTATATTCTATAAATTGCTGTATCGACCCTGAATATCCTGAATATCTATACCTTTTTCTTCTCGGCCGCAGCCTTGGGCTTCTGGGCTTTCTTGAGCCCTTCAAACCCCACTCCTCCGAACACTAGGCCTACTCCGAGCCATTGGACTGTGGTCAAGGTGTGTCCAAACAACACCACACTCAAGATCATACTCAACATCTTTCTGGTGACGGTGGCGGTGATGAGCACCAACGAGTCAAACTTCTCCAAAATCACAAACACAAACACCTGGCCCACGGATCCGAAAACGGCAAAGGCCAAGATGTTGGTCAACACCTCGGGGTACTTGTGGACGAAGTTCACCACGTACGACACCTCGGAGTAGTTGAACACCAAGGTATAGGCCAAGGTGAGCGCAAACACGAAGAAGTTCAAGATGCACATCAAGCTGGCACCGGTGACCTTGTGGGCACCACCCTTGAACTTAAACAACTGATCTTGGGTCAGGTTGGTGAGCCCGTCAAGCACCATGGAGCCCACGAGCTGGGCCATTCCCAACGCGGTTTTGCCGTCGTTGATGCTGGTCTTCTGGGCTGTGTGGCTGGTGGTGAAGAGCACCACTCCACCGGTCACCAAGCCAGCGACCACGTACTTGAAGAGCGGAAACCGGGTTCCGTACATGATCAGATGCACCAACATCACGGGAATGAGCTTGCATGACTTGGCTAAGAGGAAGGCAAGGTAATCCACATGCTTGAGCGACTCGTATCCGAGAGGAGACGACAAGCTGGAAGTCACACTGATCAAGAGGAACCACTTCATGTATTGCATGGATACGTGTCTTTCGTTGGAAAACACCACCCAGGGGTTTCCCAGGGTGTAGAGGGAGTAGAGCAACCCCACGAAAGCGGCAAAGAACGTCTGGATGATGTTTACTACCAAAGGAGCCTTGAAGTACTCCGGCTCAAAGGTACTGTCGATACCATACGGCTTGGTGTTGATACGCTCCTGTAAAATGGACCACGACAAAAAAGAGCCGTACAAGCCAATAACACAGAATGCAAGAGTTAACAACAGGCCCTGCTTTTTCATGGTGATGGGGTGGAAAGGAAGTAGTTGACAGTTGATACTTACGTGTGTTTAGCTGTCACGTGCGGGCTGTTGACGTACTGCACTTAGTGCGATGGTTACTCCAATAGTCCTAGCAGAATTACTGTAACGGGTTGTGTGGTTTTGTGGGGATGGTTTTGGTGATGTAATGTTTTCGGGGTATGTGAACCTTTGGGTCAATTTCTAGGGATTTTGAGGGCCATTTTGGCTTTGTGGTTGGCTTTTGAACTGACCAATATCACGATAAAACCTGAATGATAGGATCGGTTATGATGTGGAATCTTTCTACTGGAACCCAGAAATTTCGTTAATACGATTACTATCATGGAATAGATGGTGTATTACGAGCTTTTGAAGGCAAGTTATGGCCAGAACCAAGTCATAATCTTGCCTCACCATGACTGTTTAATATCATGCAATCCTAGATACCTTAACAGAGTTCGAATATCACGGCCCTCTGAAGCACGTAAATCATTCCCTTCCATCTTTGCTACAAAATTTATTATTCTTACTGATTATAATGCTATTTAGGGTAAATAAGAACAATGGTGTATCTTCTAGCTACGGCCGAAAATACCAAAGAAACCACCTCGTTTCTTACCATCCGCATCGTTGGAGGCTCCGGCGTCTGTCACTGAAGATGGTGCTGCAGTTGCAGAAGCAGATGAACGGCCCAAGTCATAATTGATGTAGTTATAACTGATATCAAACAAGACTGGCTTGCTCAAAATGGAGTGGAGTTTTGGTGGTTGATTTAAATCCACAATGTCGAACCCAGCGTTAAACTTGTTGGTGTTTTCCACCAATGAACCAAAGTTCAGCACCTCGACTGCATTCTGTGCCAATACATGCACATGTAAAAGTTTGGAATTGAATTCGCTCACGAACGAATCGAAATTAGAATTAGATGTGATTTCGTAAGGGAATTCTACGAACTTGGAGAATTTTGCCTCATCGATCAACTCCTGTTTGGAGGTCAGAAGAATCTTCAATGCTTCGGCGAACTTGCTGTTAGAAACGTAAAGGTCTGCAACCGAACTGTACTTCTTTGTGATAAAGTACTTCTTCAAGTTTCCAAGAGACTCGTACAAGTCTTCATCATTGTAGACACCTGGCAACTCTTTCAATTCATCGGTAATACTGATTATGTTATCGTAAAATGAAACGGCGTTTCTGTTGGTCAGAGAAGAAGTGATATCTTCGATAATGATCAAGTCTCTCTTAATAGAAGCAAAAAGCAAGTTATATTTGATGTAAGTGAGCAAAATGGCTCTATTTTGACTCTTTTCGGTGTCGTCCTCGTCACTATTTCTTTCAATATCCTTAGTGTGAATATCCAAGATGTTGGACCAGTTAGTTCCCAAAATATCGTAATCATCGCTTTGGGAGTTGTTCAATGTCATGATGTTGTATGCCAATTCATCGTTGTAAATTTGTGCCTCGTGGTCTCTCCATTGAATGGACTTGATGAGCTCGACTGACGATATTTCCTCAACAAACTCTGGTTTGCGGGACTTTATGAGGTTTACGGCTGGGCTGAGGTATGGCAAGGTCTTGTCATGACAGTGCTTTCTGGAAACACTCTTGGCATCGACGGACTTTTCGTCCAATTGCGAAACGGCCAAGTTCAACGAAGGGTCGATGACGTTATCCGTTAATTCCTTTTCGATGGTTTCCGAGATCTCGTATGAGTCTTCTCCCTGGAAGCTCTTTTCGCCATCCTTTTGAATCTCGGTCCAGTACTCAAGTCCGACTCTGGCTATGGAGTAAGAAGTTCTAGCCAACTCCCATTGCTTCTTGGTCACCGACAACTGGCCTTGAATCAACGCTGTGAAGATGAACAATTCGATTTGAGTCAATTCCGACTTTTCGTTCTGGGCGATTTCCAACAATTTCTTCGAAGTGTTCAACGCCTTCTTGAGCCTACTGACAATCAAGTTCTTGTGGCCCGAGCCTCTTTCGTTGCTGATTTCGAGGGTGTTCTTGATTTCCAAGGCGTACAACACATCTCTCTCGGCAGTCAAGAGAAGCAATAACCCATAGTTGGAGTCTTGGTCGTACTCTTGGGCGCTGATTGAAGAGGTCTTTTCCTTGGTCTTGTATTGCTTGGTATCTTTGGTCACAATACCCAAATCTTGACGTAATTTCGCGATTCTTTTGTTGATCCGCTTCCTCTGTTTCCTGAAATCGTCTGGACTGGTAAGATAGGCGTTCATACGAACGCCTATGGTGCTATTAAGTGGAGAATCCATACTATGGTAACTGATACTGAGTTGATTTTGTCGTCGGATTTTTTTACGTGGGTAGTGCACGACGGTTGCAAATGCGGCACCACAGTAAACTATTGAGTACCAGCCAAAAAGGTTGTGAATGAGTTAAAGGAAGAATAAAGAAAGCAAAGCGGCTTCTTGTGGCTATTAAAGTATATTTTGTGGAGATGACTAGTTTTGTTGGAAATTTTTTATTGTTCTTTCTATTTACTCTGGTAAATTTTATAGTATCTGCCATAGAAAAGAGGCAGGTGAAAAAATGCCACAGGTGGTTATGCGTGAGGATTGTGGGATATTTGCCCATTTGAAGTAGCTTTCTTGCAGCTAACTGACCCTTGACCAAAAGTAGGGCCCAAATACTGGAGATAATCAACACTTTCCCGAGTTGTCACGTGATTCTATCTCATATTACTTGCCATTCCTAAAATGTTCCTTCTAGGAACATTCCAAGCAAGGCTCGGGATTTAATGAGATGTAGGCAAGAATCCGGGTCCAGAATGTAATTTCCCGTGTTTTTCAGAATAATTTACGACAAGTCGTGTGACACTGTTATTAGTGTGTCCATGCTCGCAACAATTAAACTTAAGACTAAATCATCCATATCAGGTATATTAACTGCAGATAGCACTACGAACCCCCCACAACAAAGATTTCAACGATAGTGAAATTTTAGGACTCAAACAATAGAAATGAGCCATGCTGGTAACTGATAGCCAACTCCCTTGAAGTGTAATCGAACAATAATTGTTCAGACATTGGGCAAAATAGCAAAAAATGGAATACTCCATGTTCAAGATTATAATGGAACGAAAAAAAATTCTAAGAAAGGTGGTAAGGAAAACCAACCCAACACTTCTGCGATACATTTGCCTCTGTTTCCATACATCTTTCACTTCATTAATACCTTAGAAGTTCTCATTGAATCCACTAGTTGTCCACAAACATCCGAAATACCAGCACCCCTATCACCAAGTATAAGCTTTAACATTTTATTCGGTGATGTCATATAAGATGACATCCGGCTATAGACAATAACCGAAAATTTCCCATTCGACATGTCCCACTTCGCTTATTCTTCCCAAAAATAATGACCCTGTCTTGAACATACTTGACAATATTCAAGCCCTTCTGCATGGCCCCCTTACCCACCCCCAATCGAAAGGTCACTCTCGGGCCACTTTCTGGCCATTCCCAGTGTTTTCTCCGTGGCCAGCCCTGCCACACCCAACACACTGGGATCGCCACCCCGTGTGCAGGATGTTGCAAAATATCACCAACTTTCCTCCACTCCTCCACCACCTCCTCTCCACCCTTCACCAGACCCTTGCTGCGACCCTGGTCTGGTTTGACAGAAGCAGTACTCCATGGAAGCCCATTGAACCTCATGCAAGCCCATGCAAGCCCATGGGCCGCGGGGAACTGGACGCTTCTTGCAGGGTCCTCCAATGCAGACATCTACCAACTCCCCGATGTCTGCATGCTCCAGCAGCGACTTGCAGGACGGTTGCCGTGGTTACCGCCCCGAATAAGGTTTGAGCTTCATGCAAGCCCTTTCCCCAGCAATAACGGCTCCCCCAGACCCGCCACAGACTATTCCTGCAAAATTTGAACTCCTGGCCCAAATTTCAACATTCTCACCAATTTTCAGCTTGTCGCCACCACAGCTGCGCCAGATAATTTTAAGTTTGGCCCAAATGGTCCCAGAAAATAATCCCGTCGTTTTGCAAACTTCAATGGCCCACAGCTCCGCTGCCAGACCTGCTACGGCCTCGCTGTCGACGAATCTGAACTACGCTTCCTCACTTTTACCTGCACGCGAATTATCACCAACACTGCTCCAAAACTACACGACTTGGTTTTCCAAATCAAATAAGAGTGTGGTCAGTAGTGTGCCTACCGCCTGTTTGGGAGCTGAAATCAGGTTTATTTCCCATGAAATGTCCAACTACCTCCCCACTTTCATGTAGCTTTCTGTAGCTTCCTGTTGCTTTCTGAGTCGCTTCACAGCCTTTCTGCCTGTCTGCATGGCCCCCATACCCGTCCCCCAACGAAAGGTCATGTGACACGAGCGCGTGATGCAAGAGCACGTGTCGATTCATTCAAGTAGGTGCGAGTATTGTGTAAGGTATGAAGGAACATACTGCTATGTGTGAGGGCTAGTAAGGGTATATGTGAACTTGTAGTTAGTACCCTTTTAAATCAAATATATGTTCGGTGTACTATTGTGACCCTCACAGGTACTTTTGGGACCGCGCACGACCACATATCAACTATTATAGTCTTGCCCTAGTTAGAGCATGTGAAATCTACACCTTCAAACGTCATTTGACATGGTCAATATAAATAACTAGGCTAGCTAGGTGTAAGATGGGGAGTGTTTCTAATTCGATGGCTCAGAGCTTGGAATCGTTCTTGGCGAACCCATTACCAATGTGCTCAGCGTTGTAGTTGGCGACGAAGTTCAATCCGTGATCCACGGAGTTACCGTCCAAGATGTCCTGGATTTGCTTCTTGGTACCCTTGATGGCCCAGTTTTCGAACTTGTTGATGGACTTGGCCAACTTCTCCACGTACTCGACTCCCGATTTCAAATCTGGAACCACGTTGGAGATGTAGCCATACTTCAATGCTTCCTCAGGGCCAAAGAAGTCTCCGGTCAACGCGTACTGGTTCAAGATGGACTTGTTGTTGAAGATGGCAGGGGCTCTTTGCAAAACACCGATGTCTGCGGTGATACCGATCTTGATCTCGTAGATGGAGAACTTGGCATCGGCGGTGGCCACCCTGATGCTGAAGCATGCGGCGATATCCAAGGCCAATCCCAAGTTGTAGCCGTTCAACAAGCCGATGGTGGGGGTGTTGATTCTGGCCGGGGTCCCAATACAGTACTGGAAGTCCTCGATGTGTTTCTTCAACGCCTTGTGTCTGTCCTCAGGGGTCATTTTGGCGTTGGCCTCCATCTCCCGCAGGGCGTCCTCGAGGTCCAATCCGGTGGTGAACGCCTTGGGAGCGTTGGAAGACACAATGATCACCTTGGTGGATGGGATCTGGTCGAGTCTGACCAAGATCTCATGGTAGTCTCTCCAGTATTGCTCGGAGAACGCATTCATCTTCTTGGGATTGTTGAACTTGACATGGACGATTCCCTCCTCCACCTCGGTGATGATGTAGTTGGCGTATTTCTTGAAGTCTGCTTCCTTGAATGACATCTTAACTGGTGGCACTTGGATGTTGGGGGTTTTCGGCCTCCCTGGGTGGGGCATCTGGGGTATTTATATAGAGGGTTTTGGACCGAGGGCATAACGCGGGGAACTGCGGCACTGAAAAATAGTTCTGGTGGTGATATGTGAGGGACTGAAAAGATCGTAGACAGAGAGGTATAGGCAAGGGAAAGTTTGTGTAATTTGGGGGGATTGGGGCATTGGAGTATTTGGGGAAGTTTGGGGAAGTTTGTGGAAATTTGAGGAAGTTCGGAAGTTCCGTGGTATAGTTGTGGAAGAGCTAGATATTTTCCACCTGGAGTGATGTATATTGATTTTCATGTGTAGATTGATTAAATGACGGTAACCTTGAAATTTTTGCTTTAAAAGTAGAAGCTCTCTCTAAATAGCTTGGGCTTATTGGAAAATATGAGCACATTGTTTTATGAGAGCTGCTATTAGGAAGATTAAGTGGTCTGGTTTATTTTACTGTTGTAGAAGAAATGGGAAATGGAGGAAAGAAAAAGAGGACGTAAAAACAAGAGGAGTTGTTAAAAGCGATAATAATTGTCACCGATTGAGCCTTGAAGTTTTTATGTGATATAGATTTTTCAATTGGTGGAAGAGTCATGGAGTTAGCACAATTCTGATTTTGGTATTGAAATAAAAGGTCTGAAAACCAATAGTAGCATCTGAAACTATAATGAACTGCACAATTACTCGACCAATGTTGATTATCATATGATAGATTTGATCGATAAACTTCTCTCCCATTCATATTCTAACTTCAATCAATTGCTACAAGCGTTAAGGAAAATGACGTGATGAATTAAATGCTAAAGACTCTGGATGAATATGCAGCTGGACCAGATGCAACATCCTGTGACGATTGTGAACCCACCCCATACACATAAACTATGTGCAAGTGGTGGTGGGTTATGCCGTTGAAATAACAAGCTGATGCTTATCATGCTGAAAATTAATGATGACAATAAACCAATTATCAATACCAATATTAACCACAAATTGTTGGCAATTGAAAATTGGGGGTTTGAACTTGGAACGTCCATGTCCATAAAAATTGAATAAACAATGCCTAGTTCAATTCCACTGAGAAAAATGCATACTAGGTTGAGGCAGAAGTAAATGTAAGCTAGGGTTTGATCGTACTCGTACTCATACTCTTTATGAATACTGACGAATTTGTTTCTATCAAGAAAACTAGTGGGCTCTTCGTTGATTGAATCGTAGTTAGCACCGTAAGAGTTGTTGTTGATGAGGTAGCTTTGTTCGTAGTTTGAATCCTGAAATTTCGTCTGGCCATCATGGCTGCTGCTGTAGTACAGGGGTAATATTGGTTCCTTCTCAGAATTTTGAAACAACATGCCAATGTTGTGAAACAATTTGTTTTTGAGCTTGTGAGATTTCAAAACAAAATTGTTGAACACCGAAGGATCTTCATCATATTCCTCGTTCAATTTCACGTATAATGAGTAGTAATCGTCATCATTATCTTTGCTGATATTGAACTGGCTTTGATCGAAAATTTGTAGTCTGGTATCATCCTCGTCTTCTTCGCCGACCCTCAGAGTAAAAATTGACGGAACGGAATAATTCGAAACTACACTAACTGTGGATGTTCTGTTGACAAGTGGTGGTGGTTTCAAATTGGAAGATTCAAAAGCTTCAAGAGACTTCAATGAGCCCTTGCGCCTTAAGGAGTTTCTGGAATCAGGCCTCACAACGCTGTTGGCCATGTTGAGTTGGTTGTTAAAATTTTCAACGTTCTCGAAATTTTTTAACAAATTAAGGTTTAATAATCTTCCGTAGTGATTATTGATGAATTGTTCCAGAAGGGTAGAATTATAGTAACATGAACTCATATACTGATAAAAGCTTAAATCTTTGATCAAGTTCAACGAGCCATTGGAGGAAATAATGTTTTGAATCTTTGAAGGAAGCTTACGAAACTTTGTCTGTGGGTAATTAGAAGTGAGAATTCCATTCTTCACATCGATTGAGGATTGCATTGAGTGTTCAAAATTGCATAAGTTTGAATCATTAGAAGAAAATATTAAGTGATTATGAGGAAATTTGTCGTACTTTGACATTGCAGGTGATGTAGGGTTAATGAATTGAATTGAAGTGCAAATCTGTGGGTCGTTTGTAGTGTAAATGTCATGATCCAAAGTGATGTAATAGTCATCCTGGTATAGTTTGGTGTCAGAGGTACCAACCGATGCCAAGTCTCCACGGAATTCTTCATCCTTGTCAAAAGAGTTGTTGATAATTTGACCTTGCTGTTCGGATTCTTGTTGCTCTTCTTCTTCATAGTTCTTTTTCAAAACATAGCGTAAACGCTTACAAATGAGTTTCATAGTAGGCTGAAGGTTCTTGGATAAGATGGCATCAAGTGTAGCTCTTGTCAAGTGACTACTGCTTTGACCAAGATGGGCCTGGAGATTTCTCTTTGGGACGGGGTCATCTCTGTTTGCAAGATGGTCTAGCAAATGCTGTACCGTGGAGTTTGGAAGAACACAGTAAGCGAATTTCCGAAGACCACCGGTGTATGCGATGATGGTGGAGTAGGAGTGACCCTTTTGGGAAACCACGTAGGAAGGCTCCTCCTCTAGGTTTTCAGGGTCAGCAAGGAAGATAAATGAGATATCGCACGAGGTGTCTGTAGTGCTTTTGAAATTGAGGGCAATGTTGAGGTTCAACAGAAGCTCTATCAAACTGTTGGAGTCGCTGGGGGTAAGAAAATGAAGGTGGAAGTTCTTCTTGAGCAAGACGGTCAAGTCAAACTTGGAGTCGGTGGACATTGGATGCAGCTTGCGATGGGCTTTGTGGGAGCCTGAAGACTGCGCCAGCAAGCCTTGGCTCTGGGAGTTGGAGGCGGGAATGTGGGAGTCATCCGGCGGAGCAAGGTCAGGGGTGCCGCTGATATTGGCGGTGAGCGCCTTCTGGTGGTCTTTGAGCTCCTTCATGAAGTCAGTCAAGCGGGAGGAGAGCGGGCCTAAGTCGAAGTTGACGAAGGACATGGGGTTCTGGAGAAGGTATTCCCTGAGCTCCACCACGAACTCCGTCGCCACAGTTTCGTCGCCCTGGTAGTACTTGAGGAACTTCTTGAAGATCTTCTTGACGGCGATTTTCTGGATAAGAATGAACTTGGAGAGGTTCTTTACGATCACCAGCACCTCGATGGCGCTGTAGAAGAGGTCCTCCAAGTCGTAGAGGGCCATTCGCAACTCCTGCCGGGCACTGGGGCTGGCACTGGACGGCTCGGAGCCGCTGTGGTGTGCCACCGCCTGCACCTGGCGGCAGAGCTCCTCCAAGTACTGGACCTTTCGTACGAGCTCGCCATGCTTGGTGTGGAGGAAAAGGTTGATGTAGTCGAAGTTCTCCATGAAGGAGGTCCGGAGAGGGACGAGCGACGAGGCCTTGCCCTGGGTGACGTTGCGGATCTGGGACTTGAGGTCGTTGTAGTCGATATTATAACATCGCCATTCGGGTATGGATAGATGGTTGAGGTTGTTACCAAACTTCATTAGTTTGGAGTGAAGTGGGTAAAGGCGGCGGGGCGGTGCTGGTTTATAAGGTTTTTTCTCTGTGACAGTGTGAAGGAAGATCACACAGATATGCAGGTTATGAGGGGGTGCGGCTGATAAAGAGCAGTGTGGGCGGGATACCGGAGGCTGGGAGGGATGGGAAGAGGGGAGGCCCTGGGCGTGGGAAGGTGGCTACTAAGGAGTGGATGGGAGGAAAAGGAAGGAGATGGAGCAGCCCTAGGGGACGAACACCGGTAGTTTAATAGTTTCGGGGCCATCTTATCATCACACTCGCCCTTGCCGTATTGGGATGCAGACAATTCCTGCTGTCTGCAGGTCAATGCGCATTGTGAAAGAACACAGCGACGCCAGGGCCCGTGGCGGTGCAGATACCACAAAGCCCAGAGGGGCATGGGGAAGTTCGAGGGGGGAACCTTACAATATGCACACCGGTGAAAAGTTGTGGATAATGGCAGGACAACATTGAGGTGGCCAGCAATTTCTTGGGTGGCCGCAGCCTCCAACCCCCTCACTCCTATTCTTCCCAGCTATCCCCTATTCTTCACTCCGCTGCCATCGTGCTCTCTATCCGCTTGTTGTTCCCCTTCCGCTCTCCGCTTTCCTCTCTCCCCCTCTCTCTCCTCTCGGCCTTGGTGCCACCACCACTTTCGGCCCCTACTCGGCACTCGCAATAACTGCCACCCACAACGGCGAGGCTACCCAACCAAGCCCTGGATAACAATATCTTGCATGTCCACTACATGTAGGCTACATGTACACCTAATTAATGCATGCATTACATCACGCTACACCGTTGCCTCCCTGGACTGGAGGGGCAATTTATTGGGGTCGTAAAACCTATCGCATCGCGATGCGGGCTAAAAACCAGTGGTGATACACGTGGACAGCGCCGTTTAATACCTGTTTCTCACGGTGGTGATGTTCCATCGCCAGAAACAGCCATCAAATGGCTCACGGGGCCTGGGTACCAAGGGCAGGTTGCATGGCTTGTGAGAGGCTTGAGGACTCCAGCTGGATTGTAGTTGCCATGCCGAGGCCTTGAGAAGATTTCGGCGTACCCCGTAAATGCCCATGCCCATGCCCATGCCCATGCCGGCTGGGATCGGCGGTGGCCTAATCGGGAGGCGCGCAGGCCGTTCCAAGAAGAGGTCGGTGCTAGACCGATGGGCCAGGCCGGGTTTTGGGCCACTTCCTACCAGGTGCTGGCCAATAGCATGTCGGAGGGTGTCAGTGGGCCAGTGGGGCCAGATGGGGTTGGTCCGGTCACCCTGGTGGACAAATGCGGCACACGTGGGCAACAATAGAGGTGAAACCAGCTATGGTCGCGTGCGGTTTGCGGCATCCCAAAATAGCCTTCGATGTCACCGGCCCCGTATGTGCTGCGGAATTATACGCGAGACAGATCCGGAAACGCCCTGATCGAATCTAGAGGCGGGTTGCGAGCCCGCGTCCGACACTAGTGGATAATGGCACACAACAGTAAGGAGCCAGTGCCAGGCGGCTGGACAGAGGCCACTGCTGGCCCACGACGGTTGTGACGGCGTCTGTTGAGCTATCAAGATGGCTCTTCAGGGAACTCCCGGTGGCGGCCACCGCCTAGCATGACATATGTGCTTATTGTCCGTGCATGTGGCCTCGCGAATTGCACTTCCTCGGAATTGTGCATCGCCGGATTATCCTAGGGGTATTTTTTGCGCTCCTCGTAATGTGGGATAATATCCACCTGATACACGCAATAACAGCCACCAGAGTGTAAGCGGTCTCCTTTGGGTATGCCTAACAATACCCTGCGCCCGAGAGGCCCCTGCTTGCTTGAATCCATGCGAGATATTCTTGTAAACCCGTTGATGCCGTTGCCAAAACTGTCGGTATTCGCGGTGTTATTTTTGACTCGCGAATGTGGCATATCTGATCGCATTTATCATCACCGGCATTTGTCAGTGGCTGCCAGTCCTTCCTCCCCCCAGCGCCACCAGAACCGCCGTTTGGCTTCTGGGTGAAAATTTTGGCCTGCGCGAGATGCCCCGATGATACACTGCCAAAGTTGGCGATGTTTGCACAGCCATAACCAGTCCATAACCACCCCAATATGCAGTGTTGATGGGCTCAGTTGGTCCGCCTACACCCATACAAAGACAGACAGCAGTGCCCGGGGTGGCCAGAAGCTCGTAATGGTTCTGGTTACAATAATCGACAGGAAAGGGCTGAACCTCGCTTGCAGGTAGCTGCAAGGCGATCACCAGATTTATCCGGACTGTAGATCCTTCAGGAACTGATCTTACAAACAGATCGGAGATTTGGCCAGATCTCCGAACGCCCCCACCACCACAGATGGTTTTGTGGTTTACTATACACTACCAGCGACGCTGAAGTGACTTCATGTGGCGCCTTTCTCTGGATATTTACATATGCTCATGTTCTAGTTCAGCTCATCTATCACAAATTTTTGCGCCGCTCCTAGCATCTCACTAACTTTGACTCCTTTGCCCCCAATTTTTCCCCAATTTTTCACGCCATATTCTCTTTCGCTTTCCTCCGATCTCATCCCCCACCGCTCCCCCAATTTCCACCAACCACCTTCCAAGGTTACGATTCTGCCATGCGGGACGGTCCATACCAGCATGAAGCTTTGGGCTGATACCGCGCTTACATGACGTGGCCGGGGTTCGTCACCGTTATTCTTGTAGAGTCTTGTGCCCGACTTCCTAAAATGCTGCGGCTTGAGGAATGAAATTTTCATGGGTGCAATTTCACCTGACCATCTCAACTATTAGAGTGGGGCAGATGCTGCTGTCGTAGCCCGGTCGTGTTGCCTGTGTTGCTGGTCGGAGATCTCCTGTTATCTGATCAGTAAACCGTGATTCTGTGGCCATAGCCTTATTGTTAAGGATCCTTCGCTGGTATTGTGGTGGACATTATGCTATTATGAAGGAATACATTATGGACAGTTATGTCACTGCTATCCCCAGCTATTGTGACTTTTCCCTTGTTGGCTCTCTAGGTGGACACTAGACTCGAGATTCTTGGCTCTTGTACGCTTCTCTTGTCTTCGTATTGCCCTTGGATGGTGAACCTTTTGGTTCACCCTAGAGAGCCCGGGCATTCCTGATGGTTATGGTAAATCTCCTATTATATCGCTATTACCGGGTTGGGGTTGACAGTCTGGAGTGACTTGCATATACGCCGACTTAAATCCCAATGTGGTAACACCGTTATCATCAACCAGTGAAATATTAGACGGTGTAATTCGGTTCTCCACTCTGCATGCGCTTGGAGCCAGCCTACGTAGTACCACCTGATTTCGTGATCTTTTTCATTTTATTCTACTTCTTTTTCTTCCTTCACGATCTTCTCATTTCCATTCCGATACTGCTCATGGAATAATCTGTTCAAAGGGGTGGTCATCTTGGCTCTACTCATCATAAACTTTTCTTAATACTAGGCACAATCACTACTCTCATAGTCTTCATCCTGTTAATGAGAATATGATAATATTAATGATAATACTGGTAATTCTGGTAATTCTGGTAATTCTGGTAATTCTGGTAATACTTATAACTCTGGTTATTCTGGTAATGCTGGTTATTCTGTTATTACTGGTAATTAGGTACTGGCTACGTTGCATATACTCATTTCATTCATATTGGATATATCTATTATTTTCACTGGTTGTCCTTTATTCTCAACGCAGTCTATTGTATTCTTGAAGCTTACTCTACTTCTAATATTCTCTCTATTCTTAGCCAAACGCTTTTCTATTGCTGGGATCTGTGTCTGGTGGCCTTGACAAATACCGGAATCATTCCACCAGTGCCTACGGCAAAGGAACGGTGGCCCAACACCAACAACTGCGCCCGGATGGACCCACTGTGACTGGTGATACACAAGATGTCCTCCTCAGTGGACGAGAAAATCTGCTGGAGGTTCTTGTTGATACGAAGAGCATGTTCGGCCACAGTTTCACGATAATCGTCCTTGTAGTAGATGTCCTCCTCCACAAAGCCGTCCTCGATAACGAAGCCGAGCTTCTCGTACTTGTCGGCGATAATGGTCCTGGAAGAGCGCTTGTCGCAAGTATGGACTCCGGTAGTCTCACGGATGTTCTCCTGGATCAACGGATGGTACTGCTCGAGATCCACGATGCCGTCCCAGGTGTTGATCAAGGTGTCGATGGAGCGGCGCAAAGGCGAAACGAAGCACTTCTTAGGCAAGATGAGGCTGGTGTTTTTGGCGGAGTTGTTGGAGAGCTCGATCTTCCACTGGGCATGGTTCTCCTTGGCCTGGCTGACTCCCAACTCGGTCAATTCAGGGTCGGGGCCCCACACGATGGTGCCGTCCCCGTTCTTCTTGGACCAGTACTCGTTCCAGGCATCGTTTCCGTACCTGGCGTGGGCCAAGTTGTGGAACCCTTGGCCGTGACGGGCCAAAAACAAGATCTTGTACGCTTCGTCGGCGGAGGCGTTTTCATTGAGCGTTTTCAAGGTGTGGGCGACTTCGTCCCAGCCCTTAATGACTCCGAAATGCTCGTCCAAGTACTGGAACTTCAGGTCGTCTGTTTCGGCCAACGATTGCTGGAACTGACCTTCCACCACCTCGAACTTCCAGTAGGTGTCAAGAGACTGCTCCAACTGGACAAGACCGGCTTGGTACTGTTGGGAGTCCTGTGAGCTCAATTGCGAGTCGAGAACGTCGAGGGAGCTGGGTCCGGTGGCCATTATTAGGTGAAGAAGCAGATGGATCAAATATACGGGGAAAATAATCATTGATAGTGAGGAAAATTGCGGAGGGTGGTGGTTTTGGTGGGAACACCACGAGGGCACTTTAGGGGAAATCGCCGAGAACGGGTCACAACAACGCCCCGAGACCGACAGAAGCCAAACAAAGCGGACAGTCGAGAGTAGGAAGAGAAACTAAAATAATCAGCAGAATTAAAGAGAAATGAAAAGGCATATTTGGGGTGGGTGGAGCTACTGGGGAGCAGAACCGGTAATTGGACACATTGGCGAGTCCAAGCGAGGTCTAAATTATTTAATTATGGCCGTTCACAGTGCTTTGCGGGTGTTATCGGACAAGATGAAGTATTTTCTCTGGGAAGAGAAATAGGTACGTGGCGAAGAGTGGAGAACTCCGGAAAATCGATTGTAGAGGAAGTTGGGCCATTTGCTGTTTTACCATCTATACACCTCGAGGGTGAATGGGGCCAGATCCGCCAACTGGCAACAATTACTATCAAGCTGGACATCATGGCCTCTGGATGCCTCCACGAGATGTATCTATTCCTCTGGGTACGATTGTAGCAAATTTCACCGGAATTCTAGAGTGAGGAGAGGACCCAATGCCCCGACCAACTCGGACAGTACACACCACGTCTGCATTCGGGCTAGATACGGTGCCTGAAATTCCCCCACCATAGTACCAGAGTGGGAGTGCCGATTCCACATCGGGCAATGTGGCCTTTCCCGCGAGATACGGCCCACCTTGACGGGCTTCCAGAATCTCTGCGAAGCAAAGAAGCTCACTCCAGATACACCTAATGGCCGGTGTACCTGGGCAAATTGACTTATGAAAGATGTTTGAGCTATTTGAGTCAAATTAGTCTTGAGAGCTGTTGGTCTGGGACCATCCGGTTCCTCCTGTAGTCTAGTTGCCGGTATTCCAATACCCTAAATACACGTAAGTTACTGTCCCTGGCCACTTCGCACAGCGCCAGTTCCAGGACCAGCACGCCAGCATCCTCGGTATGCCGCAGCGAAGCTATCGATTGCTATCACCACCACCCGGACACAGGCCTTTCTGGCGAGGCGATTCCAGTAATATTTGGCAAGCTTCCTCATTCAGGCCCTTCCACTCCATCAGATTAGTCCAATCTCCCAAAACCTGCCTGGATAGCAACCTAGGCGCGCTCCAGTTCTCCCCACCGTCACCAACACCCTCACAAACAGTTTATTTTCGTCGACAAAATTTACACCACACCAATCAATTATGGAAAACTACAACGACGACCTCTATCCATTGGCGTTGCTCATGGATGAGTTGAAGCACGATGACGTGTCCAACAGAGTGGAAGCCATGGAAAAGTTGGACACCATTGCCATCGCCTTGGGCCCCGAAAGAACCGTCAAGGAGCTCATTCCTTTCCTCAACGACGTCGCCCAGGACGACGAAGAGGAGGTTTTCGCTGTGTTGGCGGCCAAGTTGGGAGACTTCGTTCCGTTCATCGGCGGAACCGCCAACTGCCAGTCGTTGATTGAGATCTTGACCATCTTGGTCCTGATGGAAGAACCTATAGTGCGTGACAAGGCCATTGACTCCTTGAACAAGATCAGTTTGGAGTTGTCCAACGCCGAACTCAACGATGTGTTCATCAACTTGGTCCAATCGTTGAGTCAGGGCAACTGGTTCTCCAAGAAGATCGCCTCTTGTGGATTGTATAAGTCTGTTATTGTCAAGGTTCCCTTTGCCACTAGAATCGAGTTGTTGAACCTCTACCTCAAGTTGATCACCGACGACTACCCTATGGTCAGAAGAAGCGCCGCCACCAACTTGCCAGAATTGATCAACTTGTTGACCACTTTCACCAAGGCCAACCCAAACGACGAAAACAAGGTCAACAACGAAGACTGGGAGATCATAAGCAAGATGTTCCATCACCTCATCAACGACGACCAAGACTCTGTCAAGTTCTTATCCATTGATGTATTGATTGCCATCTTAGAGTTCTTCAAGAGCGTGGGAGAGGAGAGCTTCAACACCGACTTCTTGAGCTCTGCTTTGAAGCTCATTAAGGACGAGTCTTGGAGAGTAAGATACACCGCTGCTGATAGATTCAGCAAGATTGCCAAGAACTTCGAGTCCAATGAAGAAGAATTGTTCCAACTCATTGATCCATTTATCAGTTTGATGAACGATAACGAAGGTGAGGTTAGAAAAGCCATCTGTAAACAATTACCAGAATTCTGTGATTTGTTGGTTGCTTACAAGTCTACCAAGGCCACCATTTTGAGCAAAATCATCCCAGTATTGAATGACTTATCTCAAGACAATCAGGAAAATGTCAGAGCTTCTTTGGCCTCCAGTATCACCAAGTTATCTCCAATCTTGGAAAGACAATCTACAATCGACAAGCTCTTGCCAATTTTCTTGACCATGTTGAAGGATGAATTCCCTGATGTCAGATTAAATATCATTTCTAACTTGTCAGTTGTGAATGAAACAATTGGTATTAATCTCTTATCCACCAACTTGTTACCAGCCATTACCGAGTTGGCTCAAGACCACAAGTGGAGAGTGAGATTGGCTATTATCGAATACATTCCTAAGTTGGCCAACCAATTAGGAGAGTCTTTCTTCAAGGAGGAATTATTGTCTTTGTGTATGTCATGGTTGTGGGACCCAGTATTTGCTATTAGAGATGCTGCCGTGAAAAACTTGAAGGAGTTGACCACCATCTTTGGCTCAACTTGGGCCAACAATGAAATCATCAACCGTCTTTTGAACAACGATGATAAGATCGACGAGGATGACAAGATCGATTATTCCAACTTCATCATCAGAATCACCTGTTTGTTTGCCATTACCAGCTTGGTTCCTGTGATCGACTACCAAACCATTGAGGCCAAGATCTTACCATTTATCAATAGCTTGATCGTGGATGCCGTGCCAAATATCAGATTCAACGTGGCCAAATCATACTTAATCATTGTGGAAAGTTTAGCTAAGAACGAAGCCATCAGTAAGGAAGAATTGCATAAGTTAGTCAGTGTGGAGATCATGCAAAAATTGGAAAAGTTACAAAGTGATGACGATGTCGATGTCAGATTCTACTCAAGCAAGAGTTTAAGAGGAATTAATGAAATTTTAGCCTAGTGCTTGACTGCTTCCTATGCCCTTATGACTTGTGTGGAAATGCCATACTGCATTCACGACCCATTGCTACTTCCCTACGGAGTATCATAGTTTAGTTCCTTCTGGTCTTAGACCTTCTGTTATGAACTTTTTACATGCTTTGTTTGATATATACACTGATTTTTAACCGTAGTTTTTACAGTTGTCAATTTAACTTCATTATACGTTTCATCAATTCCCACCTATAAATAGTGAAGGAGGTTAGACCATGTATTGAGATGATCTAGGCCTTTCCATCCTTCTTTCTTTGTAACTTCTCGAAATCAAAGTCGAATGACGCCCCGCATCCACAGGCAGTGGAAGTATAGGGAGAATCCACCACCTTGAACGAGCTCCCAATCAACTCGTTGGTGTAGTCGATTTTTGAGTCCTGTAAGATCTCCAATGAAGACTCGTCTAAAATCACTTGCGCAATACGGCCACTGCCATCTTCTCTCTTGAACGCCAAAATCTCATTGTCAGTGTCTTCTTCTAGTTCCTTCTGTAAGTCAGTCAAGTTCAAATTGTACTGGAATCCGTGACATCCTCCACTTTCCACGCTGATTCGTAAGGCAGTATGGGGATTCTTATCCTCCTCTGCGATGCTGTTGAGCTTGTTGCTGGCTCGGGAAGTGATGGCGAGTTGTAGATCGGTAGACCCGTGAAACAACTTGGTGAGATTGAAATCGTCAATGTCTTCTTGGGGCACCAGAGGCTGCTGGATGGAGGTATCGTCCTTTTTAGGGAGAGAAAAGCTCGACGCTTTCAATGACTTGGAGGTGTCTGTTTTCACGGGGGTGGTCGAGTAAAACGAAGCCATCGGCTTCGTTATCGAGGGGAGACCGAATCTGGCTAAACCTACCCTCGATACTCGAGAGGCGGTGATTGTTTTGCGGAACATGGTGTAGCCAGTCTGTGCCAGTGCTTAGTAAAGATGTTAAAGTAGTGAGTACGTCACGTGCAGTAAAGGCACCAGGGCCCTTGATAAGGTGCAGGGAAAAGTCACGTGTGATATATACGCTTTATTACTAAACAAGAGTTATAAACCTCATTAGCAGTCCTATAGTACAAGATCTAGGACGGACTTATACTTATCTGTAGTTGTCGTCTGAAACTCTCCAGGAATCCAACAAGGTCAAGTGAGACCAGTCTTCTTTTGGACCTTCCATACCAAAAGAAATGTATCTGAAGTACCAGAAAGTACCAATGACGGAGAAGTAAAAGGTGGCATAGATGGCGGCATAGGCGATTTTTTTGAGTGGAGAAGCGTTAGGGGCGTTCAATGCAAGAGTGAAGGACTCCACTTCATAAACAAACACCATCATGGCAAAGTAAAGTGCAGGAACGTAATGGTGAACGTAGGTAACTCTACCCATGATAACGAAAGGCATGAAGTGCAAACCCCAACCGAACATTGGGTAAATACCTCCCATCAAGAAACTCTTCAACTTTTGAGGATTGGATTCGGGGAAGTCGACAATTTGTCTTTGCCATCTGATCAAGTAGAATAACACAACAAAGAAGAACAAAAGAACACCGGCGGTGGAGGTCCAAGTAGTGGCAGGAGAACCAATCATGTAGTACTTGACCTTGTCATCGGCCCAACTGCACATTCTGATACCAGTGTGCAAGGTTGGCCATTGCCAGAAAGAGGAAGCCAAGTCATCTTGCTTTTCGTAGTCTGGAATCAAACCGTTGTTGGTAGCCATCATGGCCAAGTTAAGTTGGATGAAATCTCTGAGGAACTTGGTCTTTGGCAAGAAAAAGTCTTCAGGAGCATCTGGCAAGAGGTTGTTCTCGTTGTTCTCGATGTTCCACCAGGTTCTCTTATCCTTCTTGAATGGGTTCTTGAAGCAAACAACTTCACCTTGTCTGAAACCCCATTGAGGCAAGGATTGTCCACTGACACCCAAGTAACAGTTCATTGCAGGATTCTTGATTCTGAAAGAGGTGGACAATGGGTGCAATCTCATCTTGTCTTCGGTGTTGGAATGTTGTTCCATGACTTCAATGACCCAGTTGTCCTTGTTGTCACCAATGGTCAAGTTACCGTAACCAGCGACTTCGTATTCGCTCTTGAGGACTGGGCCTGGGATATCGTGGGTGTGCAAGTTTCTACCGGTGAATGGGTGCATGATTCTAACAGTCATTCCATCAACGACATACTCGGTGGAGTTGTCGTTGTCGGTGTCAAAGAATGGCTCTTCTCTGGCTCTTTGGAAAATCCAGTTGTTGTTAGCATCCTTGTGGGTGTATGTAGTGATCTGTTGTTGCTTGGAACCTTCTGGGTAGGTTTGAACGTGGGAGTGCAAAAGACCACCAGACAAACCTTGGTTCTTAAGAGTGACAACGGAGTGACCAATGGTGATTTCTCTTGGACCACCACCAACATCGGAACCAACTAAGTTGGCTTGGAACAAAGAGGACATGTTGGCGTCACCGGTACCGGACTTGTACAACAAGTCAAAGTGGACCTTGAAACTGATCAAGAAGATAGAGATTGGCACACAGATCAAAGCAATAATTCTGGCAAACCAATGGTTAGCGTAACGTTTCCAGGAGACGGACTTGTCACCGAATCTCTTCCAGAGATCAACCACGGTGTAGATACCGATCAAGGTGGTGACAAACAAACCCACCATCTTGACGGAACAGGTGCAACCAATGGAGAAACCGGTCAACAAGAGCCATTTCCACCACTTTCTGCCGAACTCGTGTTCTCTAGTGTTGTGAGAGTCGAATCTGGCGAAGCAGTACACGGTGGTAACGGTGAAGAAAAGAAGCATGGAGTCGAGCAAGATGAACTTACCCAAGGTGACGTAGGACAATTCCAAGGTGACCATCAAGGTGAACAACCAGGTGGCAGGGATTGAGAATCCGATCTCCTTCATGGTGAAGTAGGCGAATGGAACACACAACGCAGAGAACACCGCCTGGAAAATTCTCATTTTGGTGTAGTTGATGTACTCAGGGTATGTTTCACCCGATGGGAAGTCCCACGAGCCGTTGTAGCCGGCCAAGTAGCCAGACAAACCGATCAACATCTTTCCCAATGGTGGGTGGACATCGTGGTAGAACTCGTGTCTCAAGTAGTACGACCCGAACTTACCGAAGTGGGCTTCGTCCCACACAACAGCGTCGTTGGCGCTGATACGGTACAATCTGACGAAGAACGAGAGGACGGTGAAAGCAATTGGGGCCACGATGGCCTCGAGGCGCCCAAGTGACTCCACGAACTCCTTTGTTTCCTCGTATTTGAGTCTCTTCTCGGAGTCGTCGATCACATCGTCCTCTAGGGAGGCGTGATCCTGTTCTTTGACTCTCCGACGAAGTGTCAGCGATTCGTGGTCCGACATGGTTGATGGAGTGGAAGTAAGTGATAGTTGAGATTTTCTGCTACGTGTTTTTTTGACCATGCGCGTTGCAGCCAGGGAAGACCAATGGAGGAGCAAAAATAGCGAGCCAGGCGCGAGAGAAGGAGGGAGCTGGCGCGAGGTTGCGCGCCAGCGAGGAGTTTGGCGGTGGGGTGGGGCCACGGTGGCATTTGGGCCAGATGGGTGGGCGAGTGGGCGTAGGAGGTTCGGGACTGTGGGACTGCTAGTGTAAGAGCCAGGGAGGGTTACGGGGGTTAGAGGCAGAAATGCAGGGGAGGGAAACTGGTGCAGAGGAAAAGAGGTGATGAGGGTGGGGGTTACGGGTTGGGTAGATGGCTTGATGGGTCTATCGCCCTGGCACCGGCAGTGGCAGCGGTGGTTCTGTCAATGGAAGTACCTGTTTAGCCCCCCGAGCGTCTTCCGGCGGCGGTAGCGAGCCAGGGCGATGGAAACCTGCGCGAACCACATTCCAGGGACTCGGGTGGGGCCGTGGGACGGCCAAACAACGCAATTGGGGGAGTGGTGGGTTCAGACAGGTTTAGGAGGCTTCTGGGAAGCAATTGGCCCATTGTGTGGTTTTTATACGAGCCAATTGCCTGTATAGGTGACAACATCGACTGATTTGACCGTATCGCACGGTCTCCGTGTGGCTCTAGTGAGTCGCGGTGGAGTGGAACATTTAGCGACAATTTAGTGAGACACTCCTTTCGCCCACTTCCCACGCCCCACCATTTGGACCATGCCAGAACCGGCCAGCGTTTTCTTCGGTGGCCCACGGTCAATTGGACTCAATCACCTGGAATTCTACATAGTGACCGTGAATGCTTTGCTTCCAGTAGCGTAGCATTTGAAGATTGGCTGTTGCGGGTGGTTTTGTGGCTGTTGGGCCTAATGGTTATGTGTTTGGAATGCGTCGGAGTTCTCACAGGACCCTTTTCTAGAAGCTTTAGTCGCACGTGTCATCACAGAGAACAATTCACGTGTGGAGAAAACATGCTCCCGAGGAGACCACCAATCAAGTGACCATTGCAGGTAGGAATGCTCTGAAGAATGGTGCTCTGGCTCGGCTTTGCTTTGGGAAGCTTCGTAGTCCTACCCAGTCTGTTCCTAAAAGCAATGACACCCGTTGGTTGAGTGTGGATGGAGAGTACTGTAATGACGCGTGAAATACACACTTTAGTGCCAACTATTAGTTTAATCGTCCCTTTGGTATCTAGAGATTTCTGTAAGCATATGCTGTTACTAATATAGTGTGGTGGTATACAGTGGTATCTCAGTTACTATAATATTGTTCTTCAATATGTGCTTGATGCAATTTTTCATATTTTTCATATTTTTCACATTTTTCACATTTTTCAGACATGTCAAGACTCTTACTCAGTCATCCAAATTACATCTTAATAAACTGCTATGGCTACATATACATGACCTCTTACAACAAATGTATAGATCACAGCTAATAATTGATGAACTGGTCTATTCTCTTCATCTAAGAGTATACTCCATCGATGAAAAATAGATCCATTTTGCATGCCATCAATATTTACAAGGGATTTGGTTGATGGTGGAAAGGTGCGTAGATTATTGATTAATCAATGCTTCTATAATAAAATGCAAGAACATCCGTGGGTGTGTGGGTGTTGGTCAACTGGAATCGTTAGACGTTTGATCTCCACCAGTGGCTTCACCTGTACTGTCAGAACGGGGAAGAAAACTCTCAATTACTCCCCAAATGGTAGAGTACCTCAAATCTTCGGGCAATTTATCTCCGAACCTGACCTTTCCGTCTATGCTCAATGAGATCAAGCTGGAGCTGAACTTGACTATTTCCAAGTTGTCAAGGTTGAGGCTGGTGCTCTTCAATAAATGATCCTGAATTCCAGTCACTATCGGCACATCTTTGAACTTGAATAGATCTTCATTGGGGACTGTAACCGTAATATTGCGCAAGTTCCGATTGATGGTTTTCTCTCTGGTGCCGTATGTGATCTCAATCTCGCCAATAACTCGTTCCAACACGCTGGTGCGGACATCAGGTATCCGCTCCTCTGTCTTCCCTGCAAGTTCAGTCAACATTCGATTGGTGATGTTCAAAATATGCTTATTGGCTAGGGAGAAGTCTCTTACCACTAGTGGGACGTCCAATTGGACCATATTCTCCAAGAGCGATATCAAATACTCTTCTGCAAAACTAGTGATCCTCTTCAATAGCACCGTGTTAAAACTCATGCTATCAATGCCTGTGGAGATGAATATCAACGTCTGCTTGGGAAGTAGCGTGCCACATCGTATCACCAAGTAGCTTATCTGATGCTGTGCGTTTTGAACTCCCTGGTTGATGCTGACTTGGCTGTAGATGTCTTGGGCCGACAGATAGCGAGGAATCAACTCTTCCAGCCTGGTATTGGTGACATATTGATTGTAGAGATATCTGGAGAGGTTGACCTTCAAGTACTCAATTTGGGTCTGAGAAAGATTTGACAAGCTCTGGTTCGTCTTGTGTATCCGAAACGATTGGTTAACAAAGAGATCCACTGATGTATCCACCGAAAGAGACATGTAGCACTTGAAGTGGTTGTTTACTTCGATGTTGTTATGTGATGATAGGTCACGTGATCACGAATCACATGCGAAAAATACTCCCGAGGGCTACATTTGGTCAACACTACTCCTTGGCCTCAGCCAAGCTGCATTCATTAATCATACATAACTGAGTGGTCCTGTTCAAATTACAAGCTTCCGGGGATGCTCATAATTTGGTGGATAGTTAAGCAGAAGCCTTAGCGACGTGCTCCAACAAGTCGACAACTCTGGTGGAGTAACCGAACTCGTTATCGTACCAGGAGATCAACTTGACGAAAGTTGGGGACAACAAGATACCGGCCTTTTGGTCGAAGATGGAAGAGTAAGAGGAACCCAAGAAGTCAGTAGAGACAACAGCGTCCTCAGTGTAACCCAAAACACCCTTCAATGCACCGTTAGAGGCGGCCTTGATAGCCTCGGAGATTTCCTCGTAGGTGGCAGACTTCTTCAATCTGACGGTCAAGTCAACAACGGAGACATCGACGGTTGGGACTCTCAAAGACATACCGGTCAACTTACCGTTCAATTCTGGGATAACCTTACCGACGGCCTTGGCAGCACCAGTGGAAGATGGGATGATGTTACCGGAAGCGGTTCTACCTCCTCTCCAGTCCTTGTGGGATGGACCGTCAACGGTCTTTTGGGTGGCGGTGATGGAGTGGACAGTGGTCATCAAACCTTCTTCAATACCGAAGGTGTCGTTGATAACCTTAGCCAATGGAGCCAAACAGTTGGTGGTACAGGAGGCGTTGGAGACGATGTCGAGGTCTGGGGTGTACTTGTCCTCGTTGACACCGACAACGAACATTGGGGCGTCGGAAGAAGGAGCGGTGATGATAACCTTCTTGGCACCACCCTCAATGTGCTTGTGGGCACCTTCCTTGGTGGTGAAGACACCGGTGGACTCAATGACGAAGTCGACACCAGCCTTACCCCATGGGATAGCAGCTGGGTCTCTCTCACCGAAGACCTTGATGGCGTGACCGTCAATGACCAAGTTGTCACCTTCGGACTTGACTTCACCCTTGTACTTACCGTGGGTGGAGTCGTACTTGAACATGTAGGAGGCGTAGTCTGGAGCAATGAATGGGTCATTGATGGCGACGACGTTGATGTCCTTTCTTTGCAAAGCAATTCTCAAGACCAAACGACCGATTCTGCCGAAACCGTTAATACCAATTGTAATAGCCATTGTAAGTGTGTGTAAGTGTGTATGATGAGAAGAAAAAAACAGGGGGATCCGGTTCTATTTATACGTCGGCGACGGGGCATAGCAGTCCATTCTGCAGTTTCGCACCCTCAGGGCCGGAGACGTCAGGTTGCCACCACGGAAGTGCAGGTTAATGCCACATGGGGTGGAGGATTTTCAGGGCCAGAAGGCCACCTTGGGTGTGGGGTTGGCGGGAGTGGGCCAATGGGAGGGCCCAGGGGCCGGTGTGGACGTCCCCGGCGGTGGCTGGGGACTAACCGGGTGGGTCCCGACTTCCCCGGGGCCCCGACCCCCCAGTGGTGTAGGTTCCGTTGCTCCAGCCCGGGACTGTGAAATAGCGGGCACAACCTGCAAACCGCTAGGGTGCGGGTGAGGGTTACATGTTGCGCATGGCAGAACTCCGAGACCGAAACCTCACACCACTGGGGAGCATCCGGCCACGTCGGTAACCACAGCTATCCACAGGGTGGCGGGTGCCGCCGGACGGGGCCCTGCCCATGTCATGACCTCACAGGGGCCAAACATGTGGGACTGCAGGCTCAATGGCTTGTTCTGGCTGCTGTCTGAGCTATTATTCTGCGTACAGGACCAAGGTGCATCCGCGCGATCTTATTGGTGGGTTCCGGAAATTGGCTTCGAAAGTGGTGGAGGTGGTGAAGGGTAAGCCGAAGACCACCAGAGCAAAGGCCGGGCCGCCACCGCTGCTGATACCGGCCACCAGACGGCGCTGGGAGGCACTGGATCGTGCTGGACGGTGCCGAATCGTGCTGGCCGGGGCAAGAACCGCAAGATCCCTTTTTGCGGTGAAAATCCAGTGCTTGAACCTGCAGAAGTGGCAGAGTTTCACCAGCTGAAAACTAGTAGGAACCCCGACCAATACACCCAGCAAGGGCTCCCCTGAGAAGGCAGCTGGGTACCCTGCTGAATAGCTTTGATTTTTCAGGGAATGATCAACCGGATGGTCCCCGGATTCTCATTTTGGATCGTTTTACGGGTTTTCTACGGATCCCCTTTACGGAACCTCTTTCTCTCTTGACACAAATTCACTTGGACGGATCCTCAGACTGGGGCCGATCTCCAGGATGAGGCCACTGAAAACGTTGCCGGTGGATTTGGCCAATTGGCCAGGGCTCGACAGATCACAGCAACCAAAATGGAATCATCCGTTCAGGCAGATGTTGTTCAAAAGCGTGACTTGTCTTCAAAACGTCCGCTTATCCGTAGATTACGAGGCCCTAGTGACCACAGGCCACGGGCCACGGTGTGCCTTCGAAGCCGCACGTCACCTGCCCATGACAAACGGGCCGAACTGGGACCGTCCTGTATACTGGTGGTCTCTTTGGGCATTGTGACAGTTCTGGTGGCATTGGATCAAGAGATTGAGGTCGGTGGTGACATGAATGAGGTGTAGAAATCATGGAACGCCATGTGAATGCCGTAGTGCTGGGTCTGGATGATCCAGAGGAAACCACAACACCAAAAACCCCAATTTGGCGTCTCAATGGCTGCGAATTGGTGCTAGGCTAGGTCAATGGGGATTATTCTGTGGCTTCTATGGCTGAGAACCATGGAACACTAGATTCATCCATGGTTGGAGTAGCGGTCGTAATTCGACTGAAAGAGAAGCTCAGAGAAGTTCTGGCCATAGAAAACAACCACACCGTGCATTTGGGGTGTACATGGTTGTTTGAGTGAGCTAGAATCTCTTCAAAAACCTCGAAAGAGGGAGTGGGACTGAATGTTTTCGATATTTGGAAAACATTCAAGCCTGGAGGTGTCTTACCTTGGTAAGGGACCATTCCAAAAATAGGTACTTCTCCTCCTATTTTTTGTATTTTTTTCGATAACCTGAATATTTTTCATTTGTGACAAAACAACCGGAGAAGGTATATTCTCGTTGGATAATCACCATATATCAGCTTTGGGCCATGTAAAGCCGTTCACCCTGATATTTCCTTCTATAGAAAAAATACTCACACCAGTTTTTTGGTTAGTGTTTTGAGTTGAAACATCTGCATCCCCCAAAAATTACATTTGAAAATCATTTGATCGAAACCAATGTCTCCAGAAGAACGTTATAAATAAATATTACAAATACCATGGAACTCCGAACAGCCTCCCCTAGAGCCAAAGTATAGGGGCACACAGGTCTCATAACATTATTACCTTCACAACTCCAAATAGCTATCTGCTCAAGAAAATTGGCTCCCAGAAATTACAACTGGCTGTCTGAATTCACGAAGTATTGCAAACACTCTCACTGCAGAAGCTATTTAAAGCATCGTCCCACCCCCGGTGATTCCTCCAAAATTGGAAGAAAAACCGTCCACTTCAATTTCCATGGCATTGGTTCCTGATAAGAAAGACATCGCTATAACTGACCATTTCCACTCTAGCTTTCGATTATCAATCCCACTGGCGAAACCAAGACATCATATCGTAGCATTTAAGAGTCTTGGCCTGCAAAATGCCCCATTTTCACAATTTACAAGTTGTGCATAAAGGGTTATGGCCGTTGATGCTCAAGTCAAACCAGGCTAATGCATCGATGTTCCGTAACTTGCTCTTGTAATTGCCCACCGAACCCATGGGGTTCCATGTCATTTCAGCCAAGTCCGAACACCCTGCCAAGTCAATGGGGGAATTGTCTGGGGTCAATGGCATCTGTGCCACAGAATTGTTGAAAGAAGCCCACAGAAGCGAGTATTGAACTTTCTTTGCTTGTGCAATTGTGATGTTTCGATTCCCGAATCCAACGGCTTCCTTTCGAATTCCTCCAGCCCTTGTTCTCAATGTAAAATACTCCCTAACGATCAACGAGGGCACCGAAACAACCAATAAAGGGACCATTCTTGCAGAAATCGGGCCAATTTCTGCCACCAGACACCTCCAACCACCCTGACGCGTATCCAAGACCAACCATCCAATAAGAGGGCCCCTAGGGTGCCTTCGGTGCCTTCCGCTCGAAGGGCACTGTTGCTTTGTGGATCCTATGACTCGCGTCAATAACTTTTGCTACCATTTCCTTATCATAGAAAGGCGCCCTGGAACCTCCCAGTTGCTGGTTGCTCAATCCCAAAGCATATATTGAAACCGCTGGACTTCTTTTTGACGTTTATTTGTCCTCAGGAGCAGTATCAACTTCTGTTACCAAGCGCATTTATCAACATCTGGAATTAAGGTCAGTTATCAACCCCTGGTAATCAGAAGTTATTAAGGTCAGTTATCAAGGTCATCGTCGGCATCTCTTCATCTGCTATCAACGTAAATCGTCATCTGTCAGCGCCCAGTCCATTGACCTATTCAACTATTGATTCCAAAGGTAGTCCCTCCAACCACACAAGCAATCATGTCACTCCGCCTAATCAATCTCAGCTCCGGCCACACCATCCCTTCGGTAGGAATGGGGTGCTACAACCTCCCGGTGGCCCAAACCGCCTCGATAGTTTATGAGGCATGCAAGTTGGGATATCGCCACTTTGACACCGCTGTGCTCTACAACAACGAGGAGGAAGTCGCTCAAGGGATCTTGCGGTACCTCCAGAAGACGCCACTGGCCAAGCGCCTGGACTTCTTCTATACAACCAAGATCTGGGACAGCGAACAGGGTACCCAAGGCGCCACAGCCTCGGTTGCTCTGATGATGAAAAAAATTGGAGATTTGGGGTACATCGACCTTTTGTTGCTCCATTCACCACTTCCCGGAACCCGTAGAAGACTCGAGAGTTATGAAGTGATGCAGCAAGCTTTGGAAAAGGGCCATGTCCGGTCCATTGGTGTCTCAAACTACGGTCGCCACCACATCGAAGAACTCTTTAAGTGGGAGGGTTTGCGCCACAAGCCCGTGGTAAACCAAATCGAAATCAGTCCGTGGGTGATGAGAGAAGAATTGGCGCAATGGTGCCTTTCCCAAGGGATAAACGTCGAAGCCTACGCTCCCCTTACCCACGGTGGAAAATTGCTGAATGTGAAACCTGACTCCGGCTTGGGGAAAGCTTGTTCAAAGCACAACAAGTCACCAGCCCAAATCTTGATCAAGTGGTCGCTTTCCAAGGGGTATATCCCTCTCCCCAAGTCTAAAACCCTAAGTAGATTAAGGGAGAATTTGGAGGTGAACGACTATGAGTTGACCCCGGAAGAAATCTCAGCAATTGACCAGCCAGGTGCTTACGAACCTACAGACTGGGAATGTACCGATGCGCCATAAAAGCGGAAACTGGAAATGCCTCGAACTTGGTGTCAGTTGGAAAATCGCAAGCTCAAAAAATCATGTATATCGATCGGAACAATTGTGTTTCTGACATAATCAGGGGCTCCAAATGAGGACTTAGCTAGACTAAACCCACACGCAAAGCCTAATTTCATGTCAGAGGTTGCATTTCCAGGTCTCATGCTTTGAACTCGGAGTTAGCCACCAGCCACGAAGTACCGAACTTCTTAGCAGAAAATCATCTTACTTTGAATATGAGTCTCTAGGTCTCTTTTCATACTCCATAACTGCCCAAGAAAGCCGTCAATTTCAAGTTACAATCAACGAACACCCCAATGCGTTTCTACGGCGGGGCTCCTGTAGAATATCAACTTCGAACAATCAGCCGTTTCTCCAACCAACGGAGCAAAGATCCATTATCTTCGGTAGAAACATGACTTGGCTCGATATGGTAGTGCCCGAGTGGTGGTGGAATTTGTTCAATGAATACCAGACTTCCCATTAGGAAGTATTATATCGTGCAACACCCAAATTTCATTCGGCCGGGGCAGCGATTTGGGGTAACTAAAGAGCCAAGAAACTCGTGATGATTGCAAGATCGTGGAAATACGACCCCGATGTGGTTTAGAAAATTACCACCAATGCAAACTAGAGGAGCTTCCCATTGCAATAACTTGGCGATATTTTTGTCAAAGCTTGGACGTGTGCCCCGAAGGGAGCTTGGATTCCACAAGTGTTCAGAGCCAGGGTCTGGACCCTGGAATTGAGGAGATCAGTTGGAATTTTCCCCAAACTTCGGAAGATGCCAACCCAGATGGTCGTTTTAGCGGGGCTTGAGATCTTGTACTCCAAGATTCCATCCTGATGGTGGGAGGAAGTGAAACATGCGTTGTAGACCGATTGCAAGCCACGCCTGGTAGGATGTTTTTAGTCAAACTGACAGGCCTCAGGGTTTCCCCAACCCTCTCAACTGGACCATCAACTGAGGTTGAGGCTGAAAAGGCAATCTAGAATTCCACGTCAAGACCAAAATATCCACCTGCACGAAATATCAGTCCATATCGCTGAAGGTTACAATGCATCCATGCACCAGTTTGGCGACTTACATGACAGGTCAGCACCAAAAAACCGCCAGGAACCGACCATCAGCCGTGACTGAACTTCAGTGAAAAATCGCAGCCAATGCTGTTCGAGATGGAGAAACGAGAATCGCCAGAGTGCTGGTGGTGTCTCCGATAAGGACAAGGTCTGGATCTGTAGAAGACGTCTGGGAGGAGCCAAAGCCCTTCTGACATGGTGATCGCTGGCCCTAAGCCCCACGGCGAGTTCTCCGATGCGTACATGAGGAGAAATTGCATCAACCCACTATCATGGCACATTGGCGGAGATGCATCGAGAAAGTGCCATGACTTCAGGGACCAGATGCAAGTAATGGGCGAACTAGCGAGTGACATAAACCAGGATATTGCGATGTGGTGGCCATTCCTGAAGTGGTACAGCTAGCCTCGACCAAAAAGGGACACTGGGCCTGGCACTGCAACCTGGGTGGAAGGTCAATCGCAACAAGAGAGCTCCAGCCAAGCCAAAGAAAATAGGACTAATCAGGACAGAGCCAGAAAAGGCAACGTAGAATAACCAGGATTCAAAAACAGACTTGCTAGACCTAGGATGGTGCCAGAATACAGAACAAAGCAGAAAAGCGAAAACAACAAGAACGACAACACATGCACCAGAAAATGCATCAGAAAATGGACCAGAACATGCACCAAAAGCTGCTCACTTTATCATACGAATCTCGATCCAGAAATACGAAGCAGTAGCTCGCAATACCCCGTAACATCACCAGCATCTAGGTGTCTGCCGCAGCTAATTTCAAGTGACATTTGTTCACCGAAACCTCTGCAACAATAGAGCGGGTCGGGCAAAACATTCCCTGGATGGCCAAACGGTTAGACCCTGATGAAATCCACGCCAAACCCGAACTGCCCCACTCTCGCCGTTCTCGCTTGCCAGGGTACGTCCAGCCGCAAACTTATCTAGCTTCAAAGCTCGGACGGCCCTCAAAGCACGGCCCTCAAAGCCCATAAGGTCCTCAAACCCATAAGGTCCAAACTGCCCCAGCCAATCGCCCACAGCAATATTCTTTGCGGACCGGGTCCCTTTTCATTGCCATGACAAGCACCACGGCCAAGCATTGCGGTGGATGCCCCGTATGACTTCAGGTTCCAGCCCCATCCTCATTACCAAGCACCAGCTAGTGGTGCCAGTATAAGCCACGGACCACACCAAAGTAGTTAGGCAATTACCAACCATGGCCAAACGCGCAAACTCTGGAGAATAATGATCAACAGCACAATCAATCCCCCACCTAGGGCAAGGCGAAAAGCCCCCAGACACAAAGCCACTACGCCCCACCACCCCATACCAGCACCAGCAGGAACAAACCCATGCCTATTCTTGCTGGCACGGAGTTCCATCTGGTGGTGGCAAGCGCAGCCTTACCTGATTATAATTCGACATTAGCGAATTATTTTCAGTGCAGCCATGGCTTAATCATGCATATGTCAATAGTAAACCCTAAACGTGGAGGTAGCATAGATGGAACCTGGGAGCCTTGTGGGCCTGGGGCCAGTGGACCAGCGTGGGCCTGAAATATTGCCGGGGAGGGGAGCGTGGTGTGAACAGCTGAATTTGCCGTTGTAGAAGAGGTGGAAACTGACGGGACCTGGCCCATTACTAAACTTGACTAATGCGGATACGGTGTGCTGTGTTTGGCTTGGTACCGGCCAGGGGCGCCCAGCGTAGTTTCTGAAGAACCGTGATACCATTCCAAAGTCCCACCGCAGCCCTGTCAGGCTGATGGGCATTGTAAGGTATGGAAGTCTCTGGCCTCCAGACTCGTATTTTAAAGGCATAACAAACCCTAGGACTAAGAATGCACAATTCGGACTTAAATGTTTTTTTTTTTTGTTGAGGAGGACTAGAAGAACAGCCCCAACGCCAGCAACCATCAAGAATGTCAGTTAGCATCTGAGGAAGGCAAGGCACCAGATATCAAGTCAAGGCGTCGTAGGGGACGGCCCGAGAGATGTAACATGTGAGGTGGGATTCCCAGGTTGGAATTGGGAACCGGTGGATTTCACAGCATCACCGGGATAAAAGAAATGTGCAGTGGGTGGAAAATCCACAAGAGGTGGGACTGGGGAGCAATAGGGAGAAGCAGAGAGTAGAACGGGGGCTACGTAGACAATAGGAAGGCAAGGAGGAAAGTAGACAACCAAACCACGCTATAAGGGGAAAGATTGTCGGAACAAGGTGGCGGGCGATAACGGAGGAAGCAGGGGTATAAGCAGATTGATCAACGAAAGAACTAGGCTCGATCATGGAGGTTGAAATGCGGGATGAGCTCACGAACTTTAATTGAATGCGTAACCTGTAATTCATCTAGAATGCACCCTGCGTGCGTCTTTCAGGGTACAGGTGCATGGTGCAGATTTGCTGAGTGATCAAGGTGCATGGTGCAGTTAAATAAACATACAAGTGAGTGACGCAGGTTGCGGGTGCAGGATCCGGAAAGGGTGCCAAAAGGTGCGAAATGGGACTATATGCAGGACAACCCATTCCGGTACAGGAGTACCCTGTACTCCGTGACTGGGACACTTGCGTTATCAGGACACTCGGTGTTTCGCCCAATTTGGAAGGGATGCAGCCACCGTGCAGCTGCCCGCATGGCCCCCAAAAATTTCTCGCGGGGCTCGCAACAGGGGATTTATAATACACAAACCCTAACACCGTCTGAGCTATTTTGTTATAGCCGCTCCATACCCTATACTCTGCCGCATATCACTATATATATCCCACCACTTTCCCGCCGCCAGGCCGTTTTGAATTTTTCAATCATCTCCCTTCTAGTCCATCTGTGTGCCTCTCCATTTCCTAAAGTGCATTCATACATCCGTGCGAAACTTCCGTTCCGTGCTCCAGTGTCCATATAAAGGCCTAACTTACCACTACTGGCATCATTCACACCATGACCCATTCACCCAGTGCTGACAGCTCACTGGGCCATTTCCACCACACCAAGAAGAAGCGTGTGGGAAAGGCCTGTGACCTGTGCCGCATCAAGAAGACCAAATGTGACGGAAAGAAGCCATGCTCCAGGTGTATTCTCGATAACAAGATCTGCGTGTTCACGGAGAAGAAGAAGCAACGGGAAAAGAGTCATCCCGTTGGATACGTGGAGCTCTTGGAAACCCGATTGGACATTCTTACCAAGGCGCTCGAGAAATTAGTGGACCTCAGCACTCCCCATCTCGGGTTTCTCCAGGAGTTAGTCGCCGAGCACGAAGCCAAGAAGGGCCTGTCGCCAGAAGGGCGCAAGGCCTCGGTCAACTCGGGCAACAGCTCCACCCGTGGCAAGTACTACGACTCGGACGACGAGGACTCCGACCACTACGACGACGACGAGAGCAACGACGAGCTTGTCACCGACTCCGCGGTGCCCATCAACAAGGTCGTGGCGTATTTGATCAACAAAGAACTGTTGCTCTCCAGCTTGCCAGTTGAATGGGAGCGTGGCGCTTTGATCGCTGCCAACTTCAACCGCAAGGACATTGGCGTCAGCTCCAAGCTCTTTGCCGAACACAAGCTTAATGTCCAAGAGGAAGCCAAAGAGAACGGTTCCAACGGCGACTCGGGCTTCTCCATCGGCGCCTACCCCAATGGTGGCGAATTGCTGTCCCGGGCCTCCTCCATCAACCAAACCCATGCCAGCGACTTCGACAGCGACACCAATGCCCTGTCTGGTCGTATCCAACGCTCATATACCGGTAGCACTCTGGTGAAAACAGAACCTTCGTCACCTCCAGGCATGGACGGCTTCCCCAAGCGGGCCAATTCGTTGTTTCTTCACCTGAATGGCAACAACTCGTCCACCATAGTAAACGGCGGCCTGGGCAGTGCCAACTCCTCCAGATCAAACAGCTCTGTCGGGCTCCTCACAACCAAGTTCGAGAACCAGGACTTGTCTTCCGCAGGCAACTCACCCCAAGACATGGCGTCGGGCCGTCAATTGCTCCTGAGAAGACCTCAGCGGTCCAGCTCACCTTCGCTGGCCAAGATGAAGAACAACGGCCACATACAGAAGAAGCCCCACCCTCCCAAGAACGACAGCTTCAAGTCGGGGGTGGAGCTCATGGCCTCCCGGGGCCGCAGAAGAAGCTCCATGAGTCTCAATGGCTTACAGTCCAACTACCCCGACCGCTCCAGTCTCTACGATAACGTGGTGTCTCTCTCACCTCAGCCTTCCCGCAACACAGACCCACTCTACGAAGGAAAGTTCGAGAAATTCGACGACTTTGGTGGACCCAGTCTTGATGACTTTGGCCACAACTTCACCGAAATGTCCTCCGACTCTTTCAAGATGTCCTCCGACGTGCCGCCCCTCACCTCGCTCTTCGAACACCACCCCTCCATCGAACCTCACCACGACCACTTCATCCACTCCATACCCAACGCCCACTCGGAAATACTATCGATGTCTGAGATCCCATCGTCGGGTGGTTTACTAGAGGAAGAGGGCTTCGAGTTCTTGAGTAACAGCCCCTATATGACCTGATGGGCTTGTGTAATGTTTAATGACTATTTTTCGTATAATATAGGGATACCGGTTAATTACGTTGATTCAAAGCAATGTAGTGTATAGAGACTTAGCCTTTCTTTTGGTGGGGGCCACTGATTGTATAATTAGAGTTTGTCCCAAAAAACTGGTGCTAGTTTACGGGGGGTTTTGTTCTGTTGCAGACAGTGAAAAAATACCCTGGGTGAAAATCCCGATAGCACAGGGGGAGGGGAGGTCTCAATAGCTATATGAAACTTGTGTGCACACTTGGGACGCACGGGGTGGTGCCTCAGGTCACCAGGATCGCTGGCCCAAACCGGCGATGGCACGGCCAGTAGATGGTGGGGGAGCAATGGGGGCTTTCGGGGCCGCCACGGAGGCGCCACCCAAGTTATTGCCACACCCTCACCCTCCAGGACGGTTGCCGGTCACGCATCACGTGGCCGGCCTGGCCCCCGGTAGTTAAGCGATGATCTCGGCCGAGCCTGTCGCACTTACCTCATCAGGACTGGCACCGTATGTTCTCGGTGCTAAGCGGCCATCCTATTGGCAGATGCCCCGGAGGGCCTTGTAACGGTCGTCGGTTGCCCTGCTGATGACCTGGGGACATTGCTGACCTCCTGAACATGACAGGTGTGCACTAAACCTCCTCCGCTTATGGTAGCCTCCACCTCAGGCCGTGCGCATGGCTGTCTGATCACCTCATGGCCAGGTGGCATGGAGCAATACGCCCAGGTCATTCCCAACATTTGTGGGCCTAGCACAGGGTCATCGTCCCCAGTCGACCCGATTCCAGGGAGTTCCACGGCGATTTCCACGGATTTGGTGGTCTCGAAAGATTTTCGCAGAAGTGTTCACCGATTTTCCAGTTACATAAGCAAATCAATCTGGCCCCGGTGACAAATGGGGGCCCCGGGCTCCAGGCCCTTGGAAACGGCTTCTGACTGATTGGGTTAGATGTGCATCCTACCACCGATTATGGCGTGGTTGCAAATATTTGGCATCGAAATTGTACAGCGACGCATGGGCTTGGAACGCATGCGAAAGCACCTAACTCCCAGTGAAGAAGGAAACGCATGTGGCCCACCACCAAGAGCTGTAGCCTATCTGTCAGGGTCCAACCTTAGGCATAGTAGCGCCGTGGGAATCTAGGTGCTGGTTAGGTAGGGCCATTCAGGGCGTTCAGCCTGGTGCGGCTTAGACCGGCGATATTTTAGCACCCACGCAGCACCCGGAGGAATAGCAAGGTCTGTAGTGATCTGTGGTTCCTGGCCGTGGTCCCCGAGAGGTGTTGCTGGCGGAATAGTGCTGAGGGTTCATGGCCTGGGTTCACACCATGTCCAGACCGGCATATAGCGGCATTGCCTCACGTTCTATTTTTTAACCATCGGTGGCATTTTGCAGGTTCAACGTCAGTGGTGCATACGCACCACCTATAATAGTAATCACGCATGGCATGCCCCGATTAGGTTGTTCTCATCTCACCTACAAGCTCCAAGGCTGTACCCTGCTGATGTCGTTTATGTACCTTACCATGGGCCACCCCATCATACGCAGTCCACCAGGCAACGTCTGGCTCCTCCACGGCCTCGGGCAGTGGCCTGACACAGGTGACACAGGTGCAAGCGTGGAGTGCTAGTGCTTAGAGCAAAGTCGCCGCTGCCTGCGCCTACATCTCCGAACTTTGCAGGAAAGGCACCCAAATCCCGTCTCCCACCATGCCACAAGCGGAAGCCGAGGGCCCGTATTCATCTTATCAAGCCCCATACCTTTCGCTCAAGTGCCCGCCAAGGGACCCCATCATCCCAAACAATAGAAGTCAGAAACAACTAAACAGCCGCAAGAATTGTTATTTAACCGTCCTGCAGCACGCCTGGATGTGTTATAGTGTCAAGGTATTGTGAGTATTTTTCTGTGGACATTTTCCATGCACCTTGCTGCACTGTGTTCTACTGCACGTACTATTCCATGTCGGATTTGTGACCATCTGGGTTAGAGCTTTTACTTGGACTAAAATAAATCCAAGCCCAGAGGTTGTTAGTGTAACCAATATTATGAAATGATTGCAGCATTCGTTGGGGCCACTTTTTCAGAGCAACTACCAACATCTGGGGCGTGGCTGGTGTCTCGTAATGCACCAATCTGCACTCTCCTGTACATTCATGCACTGGCATGTACCATCATGTATTTTCACCTACCAACAGCTACTTGGCCAGCTAGGGCACTTTTGCTTGCATCATCTGATGTAAGCGAGTATTCAATCTGCCAATGTGAGTTAAGCGAGTCTTCACAGTGATTGGGAGTAGCCAGATTGATTGGGAGCAGCGGCAGTGTGGAGGCCCTCCAAGCCCAAGCGTAGGCCAGATGGGGTTTTCTTGGGTGGTGAGTGCCCAGATAAACCGTAATCTAAAGCCAATAGTTGCCTTGCTAATTTTGTCAGCACGTTTTTGGTACCACCAAGGCAATTCGGGAGCTGGAAATTGCTCTCTCGTAACAGCCAATTGCTGGAAATTATGCAAAGAATCAGGGTCGTGGGCACTGGTTGGCCAGCACATTCGCTAATTTGATAACGGTAAACTTTTTCCACAATTCTTACGATGTTCTTCTAGAATCCTTCCGCTGGAATCCAAAATTACGCCCTGGCTATTCAAAGACATTAGGTGACGTTTGTTAACGTTTCTCGTATATGAAACCCCTCACAAGCTTTCGCAAGGTTGCTCTGGATAATCAACAAGTCCCATTTCTAGCGGCTTAGCTCTGGTTCGTGTGATTTTCAAGAACTATTCTTCTAGACAATCAACCATTTCTTATTTACATTTATTGGTGTTTGGAACAGAGCACCTGACTGTATCTGGAAGTTTCTTCTCCGAACACTATTTTCTCCTAGGAAATGGTTAACGGCAACCGGGAAGCAGGTGAATGGCCATGGGAGGCTTTTGGCTAATACTCACTAAAAAGCCTACCACCAAAAAGCGTTGCATATTTCCACTTTCATGTGTACAAGAGAGCTGAAAGAAGAGCCACTGTGGCTAATGGGTTCCTTATCAAGTGTATCAAGTACAACTAATTGCTTTTGGATCCACCCGAAATCAGTGAATTCGTGGATCCAGCATCCTTTCAACATCAGCGAAACGTTCGACATTCGCAAGTCAGACTTGGCTTAGGTGTTCGGCCAACGCCGAATATTGTCTAGAATTCGGGGTTTCAAGGGTTGAATCATAAAGTTTCTAGATAGTTTAGTCCACGAAGCAGATTATTGCTATTACCTTCGGTCTTTGCTCTGAAGCTTAAAGCCTCGTCATTACTTGCATTGGAGTGGATGGTACTACTAATTAATTCTTGCTGTGAGAATCACTTGACAAACCTTGTTGAATGTCTGGGCCAATCACGAATTCTTGCTGCAACAAATTCAGCCTTCCACCCCTACAACCTCTACTGTCAGGAAGGGAAGTTATGCGATTAAGTCGACAACAACCTAGCCGAACAACATCGAATTTAACTTTTCAACAGCAAAATAATGCTGCTTGTCGGCTGAAGGCTGTGCCGAGGAAGAGGAACACCATGGGCCGTTCACTGGAAGTTTATCCTGCCCTGGTCCCGGCAGATGGCATGTCAATGCGAATTCCAAGCCTCCGGTGCACTCTACCCAAGCGACGGAAACCCGGTAGAGAACGGAGGAATAGCCGTGGCTCGGATAAAATCCTCCTATGTGTGGAGTGGCTTCTTACCACACCGTACATACCCAGCAAAGCTTATCTCGCGGTGCTAGGAATTCCGCTCTCAAGGCACAAGCGCAATTTTCTAGAAGTTTAAAGTGGTGGGACAGGTTTGGTTAAAGTTTGGAATATCCTGAGCCCAGAAGGGCAACCGGACTTATCAAAAACATGAACAATAGGGGCATATTGGCTGGAGGGGACAGTTCTGGCGGATTTCCATGCGATGAAAACCTGGCTCGATGAGGTGTGCATATACGCCGAGGAACAAAGTTTGTTCAAGGGTGATGCGGTGGCTCAATGGTAGAGCTTTCGACTCCAGATCGAAGGGTTGCAGGTTCAATTCCTGTCCGTGTCAATTCCTTTCTTTTTTTGCGAAACGAGAGTTTGTGACGGGGAACCGGAAGAACCCACCCAACTCACTGAAAATACTTCCAAAAACTTGAATGAATTGGCTGACATTAATGACTACAGTTGGAAGTGTGCTCTATCGAAAGTCCAGATTGCTTCAATGTCTCTCCACAATTCCAAGAGGTGGTGAGAAAATTGGAAAATTAATTAGTATAGAATTAAAGAATTGGAGAATTAGAAAAAACGGCAATGGAACATCACTTGATTCAGGATTTCTTTTGCATGCTTGCTGGGGATTTCCCAACTTGAACACGGAATATTGAACCACAAGGATCGCTACAAAATACCCCTAAGACTGAAAACATGACGGGATCCCGAACTCGTCAGCATTTGAACACTGCTGAAATTACTGGCCCAAGCCATCCCTTGGGCTTTCAGGTCCCCCAACTCACCTAAAATCCCCACCGGTACGACTCGCCTAATCCGTCATATCTGTGGAGCACCGATGTTATCATTCCGTGGCTTGACAAGGATTTTAAAACCCTTCACCAGCCACGAAGTGGTATTCCGCTGGTTCAGGCGGACCTCGGCCATAAAGCACCGTGGTGGTTGGAGCACCCGGCCAAACGCCTGGTAGTTAGCCCCAAAAGTTCATGACGGCTCTAAACCACTGTAGTCCTGAATATAGAGTTTTTCCAGGTATTCCGCCACAGACGGCTGATTAGTGCATTGTCCTTCGTATATAATATTTCACCTTACCCCTCCAGCCTTCCCCCACCAGGCGGCGTGAATATCGCCCCAGTGGGCCATGGCCAAGATTTGGGCTGCAACAACCTCCAATGGCCACTGTTAATGCCGTGGAAGCTTGCCAAGCCCGGTAATGGGCCACTGGGTGGACCCAAATCTCATGTCAGATCAATTGGTGGAAACCCGGCCCGAACATGTCCCTAGGTGCCAAAGATGCACCAAAAAACTAAAAATTCCCTTCTTAAAACATCCATGCACAAGGGCCTAATGTTGCAGATTTGCGAACATGGTGGAGTTATCCCGAAACCTGGAGGGATGTACAGCAAGCTAAAGTGGTGTTCCTGAGGCTCTGGGCACGGGGTTTGGCTGGCGGCAATTCAAACATCATTTCAAGCACCTGGGGCTTGCCTCTTTGGGTGCCGAGGTCCGGGGGAGGCGCCAGCCGGACTTTGGGTCGCCAACTTGGCCACTGAAGCAGTCTCCAAGGCACTGTGGCCATGCAGCATTGTGCAGGTCGATTATATTGATTACATGTCCAATTACAGGTACATGCGGCGCGTGCATGTTGTTGCATCAAGTGCCTTTTCAGCCTCTCCAACACTGCCAACGGTTTGTTATTCACCTTGGCAACTATCTAGCTGGTACCAATGGTAGGCACAGCTGCCCTCATGTTCCAGCCTTCCATGTGATGCAATCGTCTGTCTCCCGGCGCCTCGAACTTCGCACACAACCTGGTCTTTGTCTGCCTTGGTTCCTGCTGGGTTTGTGCCCCATGCACGTCAGACTAAGCCGCGCGCACGCTGCACCTCTCGGCCCGATAGTAAGGTTGCGCACGTGACCGGACCAGTGACCTTCGTATATGCACTCCGGTGTGTGGTGAAAATCTCATCTCCACTGTCGTACTCTTCACCATGGCCAAAAAGTCGAAACGCCCGGAGCCCGCACCCCAGCCGGCCACCAATGGCTCCAAGAGCAAGTCAGGTGACGCAGATCCCACAGACTCCCGTCCTAATCGAGGCAGAGTGGTGGGAGATAATTTCGGTTGGACGGGGAAGCTTCCAGCCACCTTACTCAATGAATACGCTCAAAAACAAAAATGGGGCCGTGTGGAGTATGATATGCGTAAGAAGTCCGTGGCGGGAGTTTCTGGAATGGTGTGTACCGTTCAGCTCAGCTGGATCAACCCCAAGACCAGCGAGACCATAGTGGTCAAGATGACTCCAGAATTACCCTTGTGTGGTCCCAAAGAGACCTCCAATGAAGCCAGACATTTTGCAGCCACCTACGCCATGTACCGTATTAACTTCATCAAGAACATGAAGATGGTTTTGCCATCAATCTTTGCATCCTACTGGGGTGATCTTGATAAGGAACGGCTGAAACTCTTGAAGGAGAACAAATTCAAGCATGATCAGATCTATAACGCCAACCCCTTCTCTGTGGTGTTGGAGCAGCGTGAACGGGCCGAGAAGGCCAACAAAGAACGGTTGGCCAAGGAGCAGAATGAATTGAAGACCAAGAAACCTACCATCAGTATTTCTTCCACTACTGCTTCCAAGCCCAATTTGAAGACAAAATCCAAGGCAATCCTGGAGCAATTGGCCCAGCTTCCCTCGTTTCCTCGAAAGGTTTGGGATAATGCTCCTTTCATAGACTTCAACCTGGAAATACGGACGTCAATGGAACATTCGATCCGCAAACATATCGATTGGATTCTCAAAGAAGAAGGCACCACCCCGCTAGCATTGGTTTCCGACAACGACAAGATCAAAGCCACCCTCAAGCTGCTTGAATTTCGTGAAGCACACATTATGGAGGCCTTCAAGTACACTTCCACATTTGTGGATGCTTTGGAATGGCTTTTGTTCCACTTGCCCGAGGACGATTTACCTCGCCAATTCGCAAAATCCGACAAAGATCTGGCGGTATCGCTCACCATCTCCAAGAACATCCAAGCAGAGTATCTCATGAAACGACTCCGCCAGTCTGGAATGGACGACGATGAGATTTTGAGTACATTGGAGGCCTGCGATAACGATGAGGTACGAACTTGTATTAAATTGACCCGAGAAATTTTAGGGGACGACAAAGAAGTGGAAGAGGTACAAGATGCAGATTCTCAGGACTTGTGGGTCCAGGAAGTGGAAGGTATTGAACTAATGGGAACCAACAGCGTACACTTTGTTGAAGGTTATGACAAGAGAGTGGTAGACATTTCCTTAAATGCTGAAAAATTCTCCAAAGACATTTTCAGTGTTAGGCTTTTCCGTGGACCCCTTTACCCCCACGATCTCCCAGGAATTCAAATTATTGTCAAGTCGAACAATATGAATCTTGCAAATTACATCAAGCTAGCCACAATTAGACAATTGGGCAATTACCTCACGACAAGTGGCTTCATTGGTGACTGCTACCTCTTCTGTATAATCGAGTGGCTTGAACAGAACATTCACAAGGTCATAGACCACCCAGGACCCTTGGTTGACGAGGCTTCGCTTGTGAGTTCCATTCAAGATAAGTCCACGTCTGCCTCTGCAAACAAAACCTCCAAAACTAGAACAAAAATCGTGAAGAATCTGCCACAAGACACAGAAAGGCGCCAAAAGGCTTACCTGACAAGGTTGGCCTCGCCCAAAATGGAGGAGTCTCTCATCCAGCGTAGGACGTTACCAGCATGGGCCAAACGAGAGCAATTGGTCTCTATAATTAATTCAAACACCGTGACTCTTGTCACAGGTGAAACTGGTTCTGGTAAGTCTACACAGATCGTCCAGTTCGTGTTGGACGACTTGAGTTCTCGAGGAAACTTCGATGCCAAAATCATCTGTACCCAACCACGTCGTATTTCCACCATTGGTTTGGCTGAGCGTATCTCTGACGAGAGAATTGACCGGGTTGGTAACGAAACTGGTTATATTATCCGTGGAGAAAACAAAACCAATAAGGATACCAGGCTTTCATTTGTGACCACCGGTGTTTTATTAAGAATGTTACAGGATCAATTGTCCAAAGAGAAGCAGAGTGTTAACAGTCCGGGAATATTCGATTCGTTGGAGTATATTTTTGTGGATGAGGTCCATGAACGGTCCGTGGACAGCGACTTCCTCTTGATTATCCTCAAGAAGATCTTGCCAAAATTCCCTAAGCTCAAGATTGTTCTAATGTCTGCCACCATTGATGTCAAAACCTTCCAGAGTTTTTTCAGTTCTCCGTTGAACCATATTCATATTGAGGGCCGTACCTTCCCCATTGAGGATTTCTACTTGGAGGATATTCTTACAGATCTCGACTACACTGTCCGTACCGGTGATGGTGAGTTGATCCGGCCACGAGCTTCATCGGCTTACTTCCAGAAAGGTAGCTTGAATTACGATCTCATTGGGCAGTTGTGTCTCAAAATTCACTCCAAATTGCAGAAGGAAAACAGCAACGGGTCGATTCTCGTGTTCTTGCCCGGTATCATGGAAATCAACCAGTGCTGTCGTATGATCAATGAAGTTTTCAGCTCTGGTAACAGTGAAGCCTGGTGTCTTCCTTTGCATTCTGCGCTTTCTTCAGCAGACCAAAAGAGGGTCTTCCAGAGTCCCAAAAAAGGTAGTAGGAAGATTGTTGTGTCCACCAATATTGCCGAAACTTCCATTACCATTCCCGATTGTGTGGCAGTGGTTGATGGGGGCCGTTCCAAAACCATCTTTTTTGATGCCAAGTTGAGCACGACTCGTCTTATTGAAGGTTGGTGTTCCCGAGCCGAATCCTCCCAAAGAAGAGGTAGAGCAGGTCGTGTAACTGCTGGAACTTGCTACCATTTGTATACTAACGACACAGAAAGTGCAATGGCTGCCCAGCCGGTGCCGGAAATCCGTCGTACCAGGTTGGAAAACTTGTACTTGATTGTGAAATCCATGGGTATCTCTAACGTGGAACAATTCTTGGCCCAGGGCCTTGATGCTCCTGAGAAGGCTGCCATAGAGACGTCTAGACGACTTTTGCACGATATGGGTGCTTTGGAACGGGACCGGTTGACTAGTTTGGGTAAGTACTTGTCGTTCTTACCAACCGACCTTCACAGTGGAAAGCTCTTGATTTTGGGGTGTATTTTCGGGTGTCTTGACTTCTGCCTTACCTTGGCAGCTATCGGATCCGCTGGGTCGCCCATCATCAACAACTTCGAGCTTCGTGATAAGATCCGCAGCATCAAGAATCGCTTTGCTTCTGGAAACGGAGACTTGGTGGGAATGGTCAATGCCTTCGCGGAGTGGGAGCGTGCTGGAAGCACCAAGAAGTTTCTCCAGGAGAATTGCATGTCGTGGATCACCGTCAAGGACATCAAGGCCACTAGGGTCCAGTACATTTCACTTCTTAAAGAGCTCGGGTTTATACCAGTGGGTGCGGAAGATATCAACCTCAATAGAAACAACACCGACCCCATGGTACTTCGTGCGGTCATCACCGCTGCCTACTACCCTCAATTGGCCCGAGTCCAGCATCCTGACCCCAAATTTTTCAAGTCCATGGTGGGAACCGTGGCAGTGGATCCAGATGCTCGTCAGAACAAGTACTGGTTGAAAAACGATGCGTTTGTGATGGAATCCCAAGCCAATGCCAGCCGTTCTGCTTCCACCACCTCCAGCTCTGGCACTGCTACGGATCCTCCGAGAGAACTTCCGGCCACACGGGCCTTCGTGCATCCTTCGTCTGTTCTTTTCGCAGCCACTGATGATCTCCCATCCAACGACCTCGTGTCGAAGGTGACTGGCGAAGACGGAGAAATCGACTACCAGAAGGCGCGGGAGTTGTACGACCTCACTCCGCAGGCCAAACGGGCCAGTCCGGCCGCAAAGGCCCCGTTCGTGGTGTACCGTGACTCTCATCACACCGATAGATTCTACCTCCGCGAAGTCACCCCAACCTCCACCCTTGCAGCCCTACTCTTTGGGGGAGAAATCGCCTACGATTTGGTGGCCTCTTCATCCTCATGTCCGGGCATTGTGATGGACAACTGGCTCCCCATAAGGACCTGGTGCAAAAATGCAGTTTTGATCAAGCGTATGCGTCGATTACTAGATGGCTACATCGACTCCCGATTGTCGCGCCCGAAGGATGCAGTCAATGACGACATCTTGCGTATCGTGGAGCGCGCATTGCGCATCTAACGTCGCTGACATATGTAAGTGGCGCTGACATATCATCGGCCACATCACGTGAATATAGACAATCAGCCACGTGACATTTCCTTCCACAGTGTAGTGATGACTACTAGCCTGGCCCCTATGCATTTGTCAGACCCCAGACCACTTCTCTGGTTTGCTTGCTTCCTTCATTACCTGCCAGATTTATAAAAAGTCCGAACTTCCTCCTCTGCCGTCCTCCACAACACGCATCATCGTTCCATCTCATCGCAATGGCCAGTTCCACCGGTCCTACCAACCGATCACAGCCCTCCAACTCGTTGGTGGACCTGAAAAGGGTGGCCTACGGCGCCATCGAAGAGGAGTCTGACGTCTCAGTGTCAGATATCCCCGAAGATGTGACAGTGCTACCCAAAATCATCCAGGAAACCGTCAACATGGCCGATGATCCCAATGTGCCAGTGTTTACGTTCAGATACCTCATTCTAGCCACCTTGTTTATCATTCCGGGGGCCTTCATCGACACCATGAACTCGTACCGGACCACTTCTGCTGCATACTCCATTTTTTTTGTGCAAATTGCATCCCACTGGGCTGGAAAATGGCTCGCCAGAGTTCTTCCCAATAGACAGATGAGGTTTCTTGGGATCCGCTTCAATCCCAATCCATGTCCCTGGTCCATCAAGGAGACTGTGATGGTGACCATCACAGCCAACAGTGGTGCCACAGGCAACATGGGAACCAGCGCCATCTCATTGGCCCAGTTGTATTTTGATGTCACCGTGCACCCTGTAACTGCAATTCTTTTCATGTTTTCCATCGTGTTCGTGGGCTATTCCTACGCCGCCATTGCCAAGGGCGCCCTTCTTTACGACTCCCAGCTTCCATGGCCTAGAGCATTGATGCAAACGGCACTATTTCGCAGCCAAGAACGGTCCGATTCCGACCATATCAACGGCTCGAAGCAAATGAAGGTGTTCTTCATTGCCATGGGCGGAATGGCTGCCTGGCAGTTCTTCCCCGAGTTTATTTTCCCGTTCACATCATCCTTGGCAGTATTGTGCTGGATGGCTCCCTACAACAGCACCATCAACTTCATTGGTTCGGGAATGGGAGGAATGGGAGTGCTCAACTTTTCACTCGACTGGGCAAATATCACCTCCTCCATCATGTTGTACCCCTACTGGATCCAGGTGATCAGTTTTGTTGCGTTTGTGTTGGGGGCCTGGGTATTGATACCTCTTGTCAAATGGGGAAATTTGGGGGCATTTGAGTACGGCTTGATGTCCAATAGCATCTTTCTTGCCAATGGAACCCAGTACCCGGTCAACGAGCTTCTTACACCTAGTTTGGCCCTCAACACCACCGCCTACGAGTTTTACGGGCCCATAAACTTGGGCTCGCAAAGAGTGTGGAACATGTTCTTCGACTACGCTGCCTACGTCAGCGGCATCACCTGGGTAGTTCTCTTTGGTTTCGATAAGTTTCGGGCTTCCTACAACAGCTTTTCCAAGGCCCCAATCCGTACAGATCGACTCAACAAGCTATACGCACGCTATGAGGAAGTGCCCGGCAGTTGGTACGTGACACTCTTCGTGATTTCTTTTGTCACCTTGATGTCCATCTTCCTATCGGGTCAGATGTTCATGCCGTGGTGGTGTGTGCTAGTTGCGCTTGTGATGGGATCATTAATTGTCACTCCTTTGGCGTGGCTTTACGCCCTCTCCAACTTTCAATTGGCCATTGGAACTTTCAATGAGCTCGTCTACGGCTACATGATCCAGAACCACCACACCAAGCATCCAGCAGGAGCGTTGGTCTTCGGTTCGGTGGCTGGAAATGCCTGGTATAGGGCCCAGCACCATTTAGAATGTATGCGTCTCGGGTTCTACAACCACGTTCCTCCCAAGGCAGTGTTCTTTTCGCAGTTATACGGAGAACTAGTGGGTATTCCTATCAATTACGTCGCTCTTCGTTGGGTGTTAAAGAGCAAGCGGGACTTTTTGACCGGGGCCAAGACCGATCCGCTCCATCAGTGGACTGGCCAGTCCATCCAGGTCATGCACACCAACGCAATCCAGTACGTGGTGCTCGGTCCATCCATTCTCTTTTCCAGGTACCCTTGGCTCCCATACGGATTTGCCTTGGGTCTTTTTGCACCCATGGTGCTCTTCTACTTGCACACACGAAACCCCACCTCCAGATTGAAATTCGATTTGTGGAACACCACGGTGTTTTTCTCCAGTATGAGTACCTTCTACGGAAACCTTTCAACTGGATATCTCTCCAAGTTTATTGGGGGAACCGTGGCTATGTTCTGGGGTTTCCGCTACAGACATGACTTGTGGAAGAAGTACAACTACTTGCTTGCGGCCGCGTTCGACACCGGCTACAACTTGACCATTCTCCTCATCTTCCTCCTTTTCTCCTGGCGGACAGCCGTAGACATGCCACACTGGTGGGGCAACGACCCAAGAAGCGTGGAAAGGTGTTTTGCATTATAGACTATAGACTACATATCGGGTCACGTGACCATTACAGTTAATCTCAAGTATGAAAATTTCCCTGTAAACAACTAGACTATCATGAGTGGCAACAGCAGCGCAAATAGTCCGGCCCCCGGCAAGCTCATCAACATCCAGCCCAGCCAGGCGAGTGTGTTGGTGCAGGCCCTCAAAAAGGAGATGGAATTGGCCAAGGCTGCCGGAAATGACAAGCAAAAGGCCAAAACCCACTACGCTAAGGCAGAAAAGATTAATCAAATATTGCTCAATTACAAGGCCCAACAAAAGGCCAAACAAGAGTCCCAAGGTAAACCTGCGGGAACTGCTGGCGAAACAGGCTCTTCCAACACCCCTGGTGCCATCAGTTCCCTGAGTTCTGCCATCAACTCCCCTAAGATTGAGTCCCAACTGCCTACTGTTTCAGGAACCACCACACCAGCCGGCTCAGCAGGAGCAAAGGCGTCGGTCATCACAGTACAGAAGTTGAACCAAGTCAAAACCACGCTCGAGCAGTTAGCACTGAGCATCAAACAACTCGAAGAGTCTAAAGTGGGAGAAACCAACCAACAGAAATTGGATTCTGCCGATAAAGAAATCGCCAAATTGAAGCCCAAGTTGGCCCAATTCCAAAAGATTGCACAATATTTCAAAAATGATTTGGCCAACCAAAGCAAAAGCACTTCCTCCTCGCCATCCCCAGGTGCGTCACAAGACTTATCCAATGGTGCCAAATTGGCCACCAGACTCAATACTGACGTGGATCCTATAGACTCTAACAGGGGCGCTATCAGAACCAACTCATCACCAAATTTCACGCATACATCTACCCCCAATATGGGAAAACCTGCCTTGACTCCAGGCTCAAGCATGTTAGGCACCGCCGCTAAACCCATTGGCATGCAAAGTCAATTAAACAAACCTAAACCAATGGGATTACCTGCCAGCATATCGAGTGGATTTACTCGTACTACTCCTACTGGAATCCTGACTACCTCCATTCCTGGAATGAGAGCACCCACACTCACAAACAAGTCTCTCATTGGGGGTACCAGACCAGTAATGGGTGGAATGGGAAGCAGTTTGGCTTATTCAATGAGCTCTCCATCTATAACAAGACTTCCATATGAATATTCCCAATTCACTCCAACTGGCATTCCAGACAACTCGGGTAGAGTGCTTACTAAAAGGAGATTGGCTGATTTAGCTAACACCATAGGCGCAACAGAGGGAGATAGTAAGACCACCTTAGATAATGATGTTGAGGATCTTCTTCTTGACTTGGCTGACGAATTTGTTTCTTCGGTAACTGGATTTGCATGCAAGATCGCAAAACATCGTAAAGTGGATAAGGTAGACTTGAAAGACTTTCAATTGCACCTCGAAAGGAACTGGAACATCCGTATACCTGGTGTCACTCCAGATGATGTTAAACCTCCTAAAAAATGGCAACCTACTTCGGAGTACGTTGACAAGACTAACGAGATTAATGCTACAAAACCAAGTGGTAATGGGAAATGATATAAATCTGATCTGTATAATTATTGAAATATATTAAGGTAAATTCACTTTTTCAACTTGTAAGTGCCTGCACTTAACAAGATCTTATCCTCTTCCACCAACCAATCTAGAAACTCCTCAAGGTGAGAATCTTTGATTTGGCTGAAGTCGAATTTTTCTTTTGGCACTGTGAGATTCAACAAACTTCGAATTCGTTCGAAAGAGAGTGAAGTGATGTTTTCTAATATAGTCTTGAGATGTGGCCAGATTTTTTCGAGTTCATTAGAGTATTTGGTACTATTCTCACTTTCAGAGATCTCTGGTTCAATTGGTTGTGTTTCATTTAAAACATTGGATTGTAACGTATCAGGTGCAAGTTCGAGGTTTTCGTTTTCATCTTCATCTTCATTGATGATATATAGAGTTTTAGTTAATTCAAGCAAAATATCATTTTTGACCCAAAACTCCAAGGCCTTTGTAACTTCGTACTGATTCATGTTTAGTTTGTTAGTTATGAATTCAACTGATAACTCGTTTTGTTCATCATCGAAAAGCGAAATGATTGCAGCCTTTTCTGGTGTCACTTCAAAATAGAGTTTTTTGTTATTAAAATTCAAATTGAGCTTTACCAATCCTAGATTTGGAATCAACTTCAAATTCCTTCCTCGCTTTATCTTCGAATAGTTATCGTTGAACGCTTGAAATTGATCAAGTATTTTCTCTGGAACATTTATTTCCTTTTCTTCAAGATTGGTCCAGTATAAATGAGACAATATTGAGCTGTGAAATGTGTTCACTTCTTTGGCTGTTATGCTTTCATTTATAGTCTTACTATCCTGAATATCACGAATCATTATGTCCAACATAGTGAATTCAGATTTGCCAAACCTTGTTTTCAAAAGATCCAAGTGAGTTTTGATGGCGGAAACATCATAATCATGCAAATCAATCATCTTTTCTCCAAAAAGTTTTGTAAATTCGTCAATGAAGATATCCTTGGAATCAAAAATTGAAATCAATGACTCAATAACGTCACTTACTTTACCTTTCTTGAAATCTGGTAATGCATCAATAGGATCAGGAATCCAATTTAAATCGAGACCATCTTCTATTAAGGAAACATCTTGATTGTATTTCGAGGATATATCATTTGTTCTTCTCAAATCCTGTGCAAGTCCTAATCCTGATTCGTTATCTTCATCAAGCAACCCATGAACCAACTTAATTATTATATCCTCTCTAGTCTTCAAGTACCTTCTAATTGGGCGAACAACTTTATCTAATAAGACACCTTTAGGGTCTATTATGAGAAAGGAATTAATTGTTTTCGTATAGGTAGTAATTACATCAACCGTATTAGATCCTGAGTGTAGTAAATGTGATTGTGATTGTTTGATAAAAGTTTCGACCAAATTAGCACGCTGCGAGGATTGTGTCTTTATAGAGTCATTTGCAAGGTTTTCGAAGCTAGTTAAATTCGTGACATCGTTAATAAGATTATGAGTGTGATGGAATTCTTGGTAAGAGCGGTCATTATAGTGGTCATGGTTATATTTGATCAGCAAACAGTGGTGTAATTCTTCCAAGGCAATTTTGCTGTGTGGATAATTCACAACTAATTCGAATATTTCTTTAATTCTAAGAGACACCAACTCATCATGGGCAATTTTGATCAACTCATAAAGATAACTATTATTAACTGCGTCTGATAATGAAGAATCGGTAGAGTGGGTCACTAGCACCGAGAAGTTTGGGTATACTTCATTCTGAATGAACTGACTAATATTGTCGAGAAGTGGCGTATTCCAAACCTTTCGGCATGAGTGGATGACATATTCCTGGATTCTCTGAATTGAGAGTCTAATTAAAGTGTAATTGACCTCATTGGTGAAGTTTAAGGCGAACAACGTGGAGATGATATCGATTAAATTGCCCGAGGTTTCCAACGGACGCATCACAGCACCCCCGCTTCCATAAAAGGGTACAGGTGAGCCCAATATGGGAGTGAATAGGCAGCTTGATAAATATTCCTTCAACAGAACCAAAAAAGGTGCCCCGCTATCAAATCCCAGGGACCCCACCAAATGGGTCTGGAACAATGCATTCAAATTGCGCTGAAACAACCCCTTGGACAACGCATTCAAGTTCAATATCCCAATACATGAATTGTAGTAGTCCAAAATGACCCGGATCAACGTGAAGTAGTCCAAGAACTCGAAGTTTTGGAACAGGGCCGTACTGAAGTACTTATGGAAATCGCGGTTGATAGAATTCATGTACAACCGCACAAACTCCTGCTGGTGAAGGTCATCTTTTAAGCACGTCTTCACCGCCGAACGAAGACGCTGGGTGGGTTTCTTCGCTCTCAATGGCTTTGAAGCTTCGGACCTCCATCGCTTGATGTCCGAGGCGATCTCAAAGGGAAAGTACGGACTCAACCAGTTGAGAAGGTAGTGGATATCATTGTCGATGTCAGAAATGTTGTGAGACAAGTCATGGAGCGACGTCTGGGGAATAACCGCTAGAATGGCCTCTTTGGATAGCATAGTGGTGGTTGTTATTGATGGTTTCACATCCTGCAGTTAAACATGGTGGTCCTGTACACAGGCCCAAGATCGGAAGCGATTCTTTTCGATTTATATGGGAACTCCACAAAGGTAAGTCACTTCTAACGCAAGAGCTAGACTTTGATACTAACTGAAAGTCACCAATGCCTGAAGAAAACACCAGTTTGGAACAAGATTTTGCATATTCGACCGGAACGGACCTCGTGGTGGCAGCTAAGTACTTGGAGTCGAGCAAAAACATCTTGGAGAAGGCAATCAAGGCATACAACAAATCCAACGGATTGGACGGCAGATACAGTAAGAAGACCGACCCCAAGATAGTGGCAATTTTTGAGAAATACCAGGATCAAAATGATCCCTCCCAGATAGACATCAATGGTACGTTACAGTATCTCGAGGATATGAACATAGAACCGGAAGACCCCATCAGTTTGACTTTGGCGTATCTTCTTCGATCACCCAGTGTTGGAGTATTTAAAAAAGACGATTTTCTCGAAGTTTGGAGTGGTAGAGCGTCCGATATCTCGAGTATGAGTGCTCATATACAAGCATTTCATCAAAACACCATACACAGCAGAGGAGGAGATAAGGGGGTCGAAAACTTTCAAAAACTATACAACTTCACTTTTGGATTTTTGATGGAGCTGGAAAGACAAAGATTGCTTGATTTCGAATTGGCCTGTGAATATTGGAGATTGATATTGCCCATAATGGTCACAGTGAGCGGTTCTCCAGAGGAGAAGGCAAAGCAGATAGAATCCAGGATAACTCAATGGCTCGAGTTTGTTTCCACGGAGTACAAAAGACCTTTTTCCAGAGACAGCTGGACCATGTTCTACTTGTTCTTTAAAGAAATCATAGTCACGGATCCAGTGAATTTCGAGGACTACGATGAGATGGCAGCTTGGCCCAGTGTGATGGACGAATTTATCGAATATATCCGTGAAAAGGAGTCCCCATAGTCCAATTTTGCAAGTTCTGGGGCTTTTCTGGACTAGAAGTCTTGGAAGTCAAGGTGAACTGGTTTTCAACCATTTCAATATTTGCCCTTGCCAGCAATACCGTGGTATATCTAAATTCGCAGGTTTCGAGGGCTTCTTCAAAGTCCTCGGAACCAATACATAGAGTATTGCATCACAATATGATGGCATAACCCTCAGGATCTGAGCAAAACTCAATTCAATCCAAGAGACTAGCCAGCTATGTTACGATAAAAAGTGCATCTGATACGGTTTATTCTATATCATTCTATCAACCAAATCTAGCATATATAATAGTAATTGAAACCAGTCAATTAAGCAGAATTAAAACCCCTTCATTCCCCACCTCAATTCAACAAGCTATCGATGCTGGACTTTCGAAGTGCTAGCAACGTTTTTGAAGCATCCTGCTCCGACAACTTCGCTTCAAGCTCCACCGAAGTGTTGCGGCTAGTGCTGCCGAACACTATGGTGTTGTTTAAGGGTTTGGACTTGAAAAACTTCTTGCGAGGAGGCTCACTAACCTCCACGTCCAGATTCACTGCCGGGTCCGGCAAAGAGAAGCGAGTTTCGGCCATTTTTGTGAATCGTGGGGCTCCGGCATTGAGCTTGGGGGTGTTCAAGGCCGATTTGATGGGATCTGTGAGAGGTGACGTGCCATTAGAGTGAAGGAAAACCGTATGGGGTGACACTGGGAGAGAGGGCTTGCGGGACTCTGCCGATCCCGAGGTGTACTTATTCAAAATGGTCATTATGGGGGCCATATCGGGGGTGTTGACGGGGGAAATAGGCTGCGAAGAGTCGTCCGAGCCCGAGGCCACCCTTTCAGGCAAAGACTCGTCCTTGGGGTTTAGTTTGGGGTTCAGCTCAGACTCTTCGTGAATGGTGCCGAACTCATAGTTCTTTTTGGGCTCCTCCCCCGGAGTGGGCAACGAAGACTCTATCTCCGTCAACAACGTTTTGAAGGTGAACTCCTTGTCGATGTTACGGTACTGGTTAACATCAAGAGGCACCAGGGCGAACGACACATCGAAGTCCGGGTCAGTCTGGCTGCCTAGCATTTGGTTCTGTTTCTGGATAACGTGGTGCAAATAGAGAATGTACTCCACCGAGGCCTTCAAGATGGTGAGCTTGTACATGCCATCGATCTTGTTGCCGTTGTTGGAGGCCGAGGCCGCTGCTGGCTTGTTGGAGGGCCGGATGACGGGGCTGTTGACGGTGGAGGGGGTGGAGGTGGATCTGCAGGCGGGAATGAGGTACTTCAAGGCCTCGAACTCCCGATTGATCTTGATCCGGCGGCGCTTCTCGATGATGGAGTGCAACTGCTTGGTTTCGTGCTTCCGTTTGGCCAACTCGTGGGAGTCCACGTTGGCCAGGGACCGTCTGCGCTTCTTCTTCTGTTGCAGAAGCTGGCCCGAGGTGGATGCAAATACGTCCAACGACTTGGTCTGGTTGAGGTAGTCGTTGGTCAAGATCTCGTAGCCTTGGTCGTCGGAGTCCAAGTCCTTGTTGAGCTGGATGATGGTGGTCTTGAGGACCGGGGGGTTGGGCAAGGGTGCCATGGCGATGGGGTCTACAACTAGGGCTTGCCGCCTATATATAGAGGGTGGCCACGTTTAGGGCATAAAAATAAACGTGTGCCGCTATGTGCAGTTGTCACACGAGTGATTTCAGAGTTTTGTGGCCGTTTGCACCCCACGTGTGATAAGATTGATGGTGGTCTGGGATCTAGGAGGTGCGAGGCCAGCAGTGGCCTCCCACTGTCTGAAAAGTTGGAAAAGTGTCTGCAGCAACCTGCGCCCACCCCATGTGTGTCTGACAGCTAGATGCAGCACATGCTTCTGGGGGAGCTCCAGCATGCCATAAGCTGGAGCCATGGAGGTGTTGGAGGTTGCAGCTACAGCCTTGTGCCTTGTGGCTATTGCCACGGTATCTGCAGGTCATGGCCATGCACGAGGGCCCATGTGTTATCGGCCCCGTGGGCCTCGTGCGACCGTAAAATTGGCTATTGTCAACGGGGTGAGAGGGGCACCAAGGGGATTTCTCAGCGGTGGATTTGGGGCACAGCAAACAAAATGTTGGTGCGGCCTGTGACATCCACCGCCGATCGGCGCCTTTGGGGACAGTACCGCACGCTGGGATGCCTGTTGGGGTCCTGTTGATGTGGGTATTGCTCGTGGGTGCTGTCCAGTGGCCCATCAAAGCGATGGGCTGCATGTCGCAATGTCGCAAATAGTTGATGTCGCGATGTCGCCCTACGCCGTGCGTCTGCGCCATGCGGGTGGAGTCCGATCAGTCCGGCCATCAAAGGCTGACACGCCGCGGGCGTACCCCCGATCCAGCCGTTGGCTGGATTCGCCGTTGCCCCCTAGACCGTTTGCGCCGCTGGTGAGCGGAGCAGGCGTCAAAGAACTCCTGCTGCTTCCCCGTGGGCACTCTGGGTTTGGGCTCGGTAGACTTCGCACATATGCGGGTTCATGCACCCAGACGCACATTTGTCACGACCTTTGTGAAGGTTGAAAAGCCGGTACTGATCCCCTCGTGATCTACTGATCTCCACAATCCACCCTGCTCCCAGTTAACGGCACACGACAATGTCAATGTCCACTAGGCGGGCTAGAGACAGGGCACCTATCACTGTTTGGATGGCGGTGACGCCTCGGTTTCTGGATGTTCCAAGATTTGTCGGCCCTTGGCACAGACCTAACCGTGGGCCTGGTCTTGGTACACCAAGAAATTCTCCGCAATCCGAAGAAATCCCTACTCCTCCCTACGGCCTGTGGATGACTACATGACTAGCGAATCCTTTGTGGTGGCACTAGTGCGATAAGCGGTGTCATTAGACCCAAATAGCCCCACAGTGATTATTTTGTGCATATTTTGTGGCAAATCGTATAATAGCGTAATGAACTGTCGTTATCTTTCTGGTAAGCGAGATCTGATGACTTTTGTGGTGCTTCTACCCAGCCATACAGATCAGAAAGGGAACGGTTACGGTGCTGGCCCGTATTTAACTGACCAGCCCAAGTGATCGAGTGCTGTTTTTGTACGTCTAGTCAAGACTGGCATTTGGGTGAAAAATTGACTTTTGTGCAATTTTTCATCATTTGTACATACACCAGTTTTCAGCTTCAGAACAGGGTCTTATCGTGAGAGGACCCATGAGCATAGTCTGGGTTACCTTATCAACACAAAGCAGATTGTTCTACAATTAACAACCCCTCTGAGGTGGCGTAGGATATTTCCTTTATGCTCAGTTGTCTTTGTTCTCAATTAATCCATTTTATAGTACATACTAACTACCTTAACTTGAAATATGAAAGCCCCCCAAATCCTATTATTTGAGCTTTGTTGGATAGTTTTGGTAACTGTCTGCATCCGTTGCTTATGACTTTGGAAGCTCTTTCGGAGTTTTTTGTCTGCATTCAGCTGTGTATACGGCTGATGTTTAGGAAGTATATGGTTTCCTAATTTCTATTGATTGTCCTCGTTCTCCTTTCTCTCGCTGGCAGTGCATCCAACATTTCTGGTTGTTTGCTTGCAGCACTTGTAACCCCACTTTCCCTCGACATAGTAGCTTCCCCAGACAGAATTATGATCCACATCATACTTGTCTTCCGGAAAAGTTGTCCTTTTCAAACCATTTTTGTCGACGTTCTTTGTGGCTTCAAAGCCAGTTTGTATTTCATATGCTTGTGGCTGCCCAGAGGAGCCCACAGATCCATATTTTTCGATAAGCTTTCGATTCTTTTCCTCCATTATCTGTGCCTGTTCGGCTTTGTGTTGTTTGGCCTTTAGCATCATCAATGTTGGACTGGCTTCCAAACTAAACTCTAGGTTTGTTTCGGGTACCATCCCAACTGTGCTGACATCCTCTTTCAACAAAGATTTGTGGTAGTTTCTATCCTTTTCCCACGAGAATTGTTGCATTTCCTTGAGTTCGATTTGGGCTCCAGAACCCTTTTTAACGAACTCGTTCTCATCATTGACAAATCCCCGTGCAAGATCCTTACTCACCCGAGATTTCGGATCATAATCGATGCGAATCTTGTTGCCTGGATTACTGGTGATATTGTAGATGTACGATGGGACATCCAGTCTGTCTCTGATGGTTTTCTCCATTGGATCCTCCTTCACATTGCTTTTAAGGTCTTTCCTGTCCAATCCCAACTCGATCAATTCAAGCTCGTAATCGGTGTCATCAGAGTCGTAGTCTTCTTTATTATTCTGTTGAACTAGCTTCCTGCGCTTCTTGTGCATTTCTTCCCAATTCTTGAGCACATTCTCCCACTCTTTCGCCTCATAGCCGTACCACCGGTCTCTTTTGGAGTCATAGTCTTCGTTCCTCTTCACCTTGATGCCATTTGTTTCGTCAAAGTTGTCATGAATACCTTCACCAGGTTTGGATTCACCATAATCCACCACAATATCTGGGTTCTTTCGCTGGTGAGCGAGATAGTCACCTTCCTTGGAAGAGTCTCCTGACAGATACCATGGTGTGGAGGCGATATACTTGGGTATATATGGATTCACCTCGCCCTTCTGTTCCGTGGAGTTGTTAGAAGCCATACATTCAATTGTCCAGATCTGAAGCTTCACAAGATGGGGCTGCTTACGTAACAAATGACTAATTTATATGCTCTGCTATTATTATATACTATACATTTATGCTATCAAAACCCGGTCCATTCTTCTTCGCCGTCGTTTTCGGAGTCCTCAGCGTCTTCACCATCTTCGTCACTGGCGTTGTCCTCAACCACTCCCCAAACCTTCAATCTGTCGTCTGCCAACACTTCGTTTTTGCACATTTCTCTCAAGGTCTTGACACGGGCCTCGGTGCTCAATCTAACAAATGGGGAGATCAATTCCGATACTGGAACCTTCTCGGCGATTGCCTGCTTCTTGGACACCAACTCTTGTAACTTTGCGTCGTAACCCTCTTCGGAGCTGTCAAGCTCATCCACTTCTTCCTGTAAGCCTGCAAGCTTCTCAAACATCACCTGCTCCAACTCATCGAGGTATAAGTCACAAAGATGGTATGGAAGGGCAGCTGGAATGGTCATTTCACCGCTCAAAAAGGTTCTATTCATCACATCCACAAATTGGTCCAATACGGCGGCCTTCTTGGTGTTGGACCACTTGTTCTTTTGCAAGTACTTGAAACAATGTCTCATGATTCTTCTTATTAAGAGGTAGTATTTGTCTATTCTCCACTTATCTATGCCTGACCATTCCTTGATCATGATGGAACAGAAGGCCTCCAAGAGCAATGCAAACTGGTCAGCAGTCACCACTTCGGAGTAAAGCAGGCCCAAGCCATCGGCCAATCTCTCTTGTGCCTTGGGTCTGTCACAGTACCACATGGAGAAGTACAAACCCCTCCACAACTTTTCCATGTCCAAGAGCGACAACTTCTTGGAGGACTTCGACACGAGGTATTTCTTAAGCGATTCCAATGCAGCCTCTCTGGCTGGCTTCTCGTTGGAAGCCAACTTCTTGACGAAAGCAGAGGTTTGGGACATCTTAACGATTAATTACTACAGGTGAAAAATTTCGATGAGGATGAGATCACGAGCCGAGTCACGTGACATACATACTCACCACAGAACTTGTGTGGAGGGTTTCAAGACCAGAGATCTCACAAGTAGACCAGCCTATTGGCACGGAAGCAGTACCAGAACTTCCCTTTTATGCTCACCCATGGTTCTATTTCACAAAAAGTGGTCAAAACACCCAGAGGCAACGTTTTTCACTCGATCGAACCCCAGTGAAAACTCCAGTAGAGCGATAGAAATGGCCAGCTGTTGCTAGGTTCAAGACCCACTAGCACCGGTGTGCTACATTAGTTTCACATTACGTATATTTTGCTTGCGTTCGTGGTCAGCGCAGCCCACAGCCGGAATCCCAGAGTCCAGCAGAGAGCACATGGCCACTTCCCCATGCGTTTTAGATGAATTTGAATTTGAGCTAAGTTTGAGCTTGTTGTGTTTTTGACTGTGGAATGACGTCGCTGGCGGTGCTGGTTTCCTTTGGGAATCCAGCATGAATCCATATTAATCCAACAGTTGTCAGAACTATGCACTTCAACGACTAAACGACCAAACGACCAAACGACCAAACATGTTTAGACAATCAAGTATCTGACTGGGATGTGCACCAACTTGACGGCGTAACCAACAACACCCATCATGATGAATCCAACACCGACGGCCTTGATGATCTTGAAGTATTCTGGCGAGTTAGTAAATATTCTTGAGGGCGTATCCCCCGCAGGGGAGGGACAAATTCAACATACCTTTTTGGTCAGGCTTTTGACACTTCTTGATGAAAGCGTTACCGTCCTTGAAGAATTCGACGGGGACTTCGGTGAGCTTTTCTAAACCTTCGGCAGCCATGGTAGTGATGTAGAGAATAGAAATGGACGACGTGTTGATAAAGTGCGCTTGGACAACGTCACGTGTGCGCGAAGGTGGGTATTTGTGAGGGCCGCGCAGTAATTTCTGGACCGGAACAGACCACCGTTGAAGGCCATGATGTGGTGGATCTAAGCTGATTAGACTGTAATGATCCGGTGGTGCCTACTTTAGAGAGTCAGGTACAAGTCAAGCGATGAAGTTCCAGTTTTTTTTTAAATTTTTTTGAACTGTCGTGATTTGTGAGGCACTTGAATCGTTTTCACCGTATATGAGGTGCAATACGAAATTTGTTACGATGAGGACGAGCTACTTGGCGGGTTTCAACTGTTCATTACTTCATTGTGATGTACTTCGTTTTCTACCCTTTTAACTGGCACAATTATCAAGAATCTGCTAATTTTCATTCATGACTCTTATATACTCTATACATAATGATAAATAACCCATTTGATTCGTCTCCGATGAAAAATGTCCTCAGCCTTTTTATTGACGTCAGTGGACCTATATCAAGTCCAAAAACTTGTCCTCCTCATTCTCACTCATACGGGCAATAACCTCTTCTCTTTTCTTTTCCAAGAAGTCTCTGTATTTTGGAGCTTGTTCCTTGTTGAACCATTTGGTCAAGTCTTCGTTCATGGACTGGTCGAGCGACCACTTGGAAATTATAGGAAGACAGTGGCCTCCGGAAAGACCACGGCACTTGAACTCTATGAATTGTTTCATTGCGTTGGTGTATAATGCATAAATTGCCTTGTCCACGACGGCAACAGTACTGCCATGGATCCCTCTTCTATTGAAGGACCATGTAGACACTTGGTAGGAGCGATATTGACGAGCAAGACTTTCCAAAACTTGATAATAGTCTTTCTCCGCATTTTCTGGTTCCAACTCTTCCATCAAAAAATCAATGTATCTTTTGTAGATATAGCTGGAGTAAACTCCGTTGTTTTGCTGATACAAGTCCCATAATGCAGAGTAACTATTGTATCTTTCCTGTTGTAACTTCTTCACATAATTCAAGTAGCCGGAATAATCGAACTCAGCATTGTTTTGCACTTCCTTGAGTGTGGGACTTTTACCTCCACGACGACTCAACTCCGTAGGGAAACTCTCCTTCAAATAGTTCTGTAATGCCTTCTTTGGCTCAAACAGGGTGCTAATGTCACACCAACGGAATAAATCTTGCCAGAAAGACTTTGACCCAAGACCAGAAATATTCACCCCATAAGCATCTTGGAAAGTATTGATGTACTTTAAGGAGATAAAAAACTTTCCGTTACGTGCTAACGACAACATGACTGCTCTGATGATAGAAAGGTCTGGGTAGTTGAGTTGATCTGCTGTAGGGACTTTGAAATCTGAGTTCATTGTTCCTGAGGAGTTGATTCCCCATTTTGCTTCTATGTAATTTGTGAGAGCATCAATATTTCCTGTGTAGCCCATGGAGTAGATTAACGTGACTACCATTTCATTATTCATCATCATACGAGTAGATCCCAGTTGCATATTGTGCTTCAAGAATTCACGATATAAAGACTCAAACAGCACTTCGTGGCTCAAAGGTCCTTGTCTGGGATTGTAAAATTGGCCATTTAACTCTGTTTCGCGGAGCACCCAATGAGCTGGCAGACCACCGGCATATACTTGGAATTTCAACATCCACAACTTCTGAGTCATTGCGTTGACCAAGTCATCGCCGTATTGGGCTTCAAATCTTTGGAACCATTTGGAGGCCAAGTCCATCTTCATATTGTGGAGCTCCATGTAAATCAAGTTTTCGTAGTCAGTCACTTCCAACTTGTAACCAGTCAAATTTTTCGAATCATACAAGTCGAGACGTTTATCCTTTCCGTATATGGATTCACCGGAGTTACCATAGAGCAAGTTGCTGTAGAAGTCACGAATCTTGAAGATAAGCTGTCTTGACTGGACGAATCCAGCATCTTTTTCGTTGTTTGCCAATTTATCGGTGAGTTTTAAGTTGTGCTGAGCCTTCAAAATTGGCGTGGATATGGTATACTTATGCAAGAGCTCGAGCTGGTGGTCCATGACAATGCGGACAAGATGTGATATTTCCTGTGCCGAAAGGATGCTAGTGATGGGAGTGGAACTTGTGGTGGACCATTGGAGAAGAACGTCCATCAAGGTGGTGTAGGATTTGCTGTCCACAAGACGGTAGATTTCTCTTCTGATGACTTGCTTTTGTGAGCCTGTGATGCTGGTAGACTTGGTAGATGCAATTGAAATCGAGTTGAGCGAGTTTAAATAGGTGTTTGACGCTATTTGATTCACAAGACTCTTGATCTTTGGGGACTTGGTGGTGGTAAAAACTTCGTCCGAATCCCGGAGAAGCTCCTGTGATATTGGTATTGAGGTCGAGGAGACTGCACGAGTACATTTCCGGAAGATACGGACCCCCGAAGGGCTTCTGGTAAGGTATGACATGGCTATCTACATAGTCAAGGTTAAAACTTTTCGGTTATATGGACGGTTACCCGGCTCGGGCCCGAGCGACTGTGTGCAGGACACAGGGAAATCAAATGTTAGGTAGCAGTAATGGTAATATGAGGAGATAAATAGCGCTTTCAGAGGTAATACCTTACCAATAGCCAGGGTAGTGAACCCAAGATCTATGTTGATATTTGAGCTTGAAAGCGTAATTTTTGCGTACAAAGAATGAAAAATGTGATGAAGTTGCGTTTCTGGTGACCTGAATTCGCTTATCGACGATGGATACGACAGTCAGCCTCCATGGGTATCAAGTGATGTTATTAAGTAACTTGGAGAGTCTTTGGACCATTCAGGGACTTTATTCTGTCCATGTTCTCTCTAGTTATAATTAATTTGTGGCTTTATCTGGGCCCAGAAGAAGAACAGATATCGCAGGTCAACTCGAAAGTTTGGATTCAACTACAAAACTAACAAGAACGCAGCACTAGAAGTGAGCAAGTTGAACTCGGAGCAAGATGTAATTTTGGGTGCCTGACTATATGGGTAGTCGGGATTATGAGTAGTCGGGATTATGAGTAGTCGGGATTATGAATCGTCGGAATTATTGAACTTAGGAATTTGGCATTCTGAACTTTGGTATTTCAGCATGGGCTCATTGGTATCGGTCAGGTTCGAACAAGGGAACTGAATTCTAGTCCTCGTGGCCAGTTGTACCGTCTCGTATATCACCTGGAGCTCGAAGTGATGGACTAACTGAATTTCACATCGGATTCACTTATGAGGGGTGTATCTACGGTTTAACACATCGAAGGAGGATATTTCAAGAGGTTTAAAAATATTGGATTTCCACTGAATGCGTGCGAGATTGGGGCATCTAATCCGCTTCTTGCCACAGGCAATTCACCTCGTGTTTGTTGTGAAGTCGGCTGCATCGTGGTGGCGAGTGGTCTGAAACACTCCTGGCTGGTGTATCAGTTGGAACAGTGTAATTCATGTTAACCTGCAATTTGAAGTATATTTTTTCGCAGCGATCACAAAGCCTATTTAGTGGGACAAACTATTGGTAGCACTGGATCTAATCTCAAGTTCTAAACTCCGAAAAATTACTGTTCCACACAGAAAAATAACTAATTCTGAAACCTTAATTGCTTCGAAAATAGAAACCTTTGTAACTCAAAAGTATCATCGATATCACTGCAATGAGACCATCAAGACATTTGAATGTGACCCCCATGGAAATAACGGGATAACACAGGAGACACCAGGGATAATTTCGGCAGTGGTCAGTGCAAATGATATACTACCCCCAGCATAATCGCAGGTTCGGAATGAGAAAACCCACTGGTAAGATTTTGGGTGATTAAGCTTTGAAACTCTAATGTGTGATTATGAGAGATTGTGGTGGAATGCCTACTAAAAAAACGGTTCTTAGAGCCACAACAGGAAAGATCTGGACCACTTAGCGAGAATTAGAGGGGCTAGATTCAGGGGATCGTGAGTGGTACGAATGGCTGGATATTTGGCCATCAGACCCCCCGAGTTACTTATGAAAAAGAGGTTCGTGGCGAAATGGCTATCTTTCGCTTAGAGTTCCAGGCGAACTGCGCGGTAGCACAATAGTGCTAAGATAAGGCATGTGCATGTTTATGGGACTATATATTTATGGGCCTGTAAGTTGTGAGCCTGTAAGTTGTGGGCCTGTGATTTGTGGGCCTGCAATTTGGGGGCTTGTATGTTGAGTGTAAGGAGGTTTGTAGGTTCTGGGACTCTTAGTAGTGGGACTGTAAGTTGCGAGACTGCCAGAGACTAAATTGTGAAAATTGGGACATATACGCGATGTGGCCATAGAAGTTATTGCGTGCCCTAAAGCTTGCCTCGGTGCTTTCTACCGGTAGTATGTGGCTCCAGAGTGACGATGGCCTCGTACACCGCCAGGGCAATCATCTTTCCTCCCAAGTTGAACACTCCACACTGGATGATCATGCGATTATCGGCGAACCGAGGCGAGCAGTAGCTCAAATAGTGCCACTGGCTGGGGTCGAAGTTGTAGTCGTGGAGGTACAAGTTCTGATTGACCCAGCTCAAGTGGGCCCCGTTGAGGTGTCCGAGCACTCCTACCGGAAGCTCTGCTTCCAGAAGAACCGAGGAGTCCACCAAGTGGAAGAGCTGGAGGTACTTGGCCTTGTTACGGTCCTTGACGGAGGAGGGCGACTGAGAACACCGGACAAACGTCCCATGGTGTCCGGTGGTCGGTATGGCCAGTGTAGGCAGGTTTGAGCGGACCACCTGGGTCAATTGCTCATTGCAGATGGCCTTGGTGGGCTGGAGGCCCAAGGTGTCTCTCTGGGACCAGAACTCCCGTCCTGGCAGCACCTGGTACTCAGACTGAGTGTCGGCCACGGCGGCGTCCATTCCAAGGTGGGAATGGACGTCCCGGAACACCATGGTGGCCACGAACACCAACGTACGCTTGGGGCCTTGGAAGCCCTTGACCCACCGGTGGTGCTCGTACTTGGAGGTGCGGGTCTTGTCCACTTCCCAGCGAATGGCGCCCCGGACACCGGCAGACCTCACTAGGTACTGGTGGAGCAGCTGGAGCTTGAACTGGCGCCGGGGAAGCGTGTGCCATGCCGCCATCACCGCCTGGCCGGCCAAGTAGCCGGTGCCCACGGCCACGCTGGTGTTGTTGACCAGCGGAAGCGGGTTTCTCCCGAGGAGCACCGAGGTGGTGGCGGAGGTCTCCACCTGCTTCAACGAGTAGAGGTCCTCCAACTGGGAGCCACCAGGGGTGATGCCCCCGGCGTTTGCACGGGGGTGTCCACGGGGATATGGGCCGCTAGTGGGCCTGGTTCGCGAAGTGTTTCCCGAACTCATAGTGGTGGTTTCTTCTTCCCCGGAATCTTGCGATATTTATGTGGGGTCAGCAATGCACATGAAACTGCTATTGCATAATAGATCACATCATGGGGTTGGGACCATCGCTTGGGTTCGGCTATTCAGGTGGGGCGGCGGCCTGACGGGTTGGCCGGTTGGCGGAGGGTCCCTGTGGGGATCTGGGGCTCGGGGGGCCACCTGGGGTCCTCAATGGTTGGGAATGGCCGGGGCTGGTGGTTGCTGTGATGTTTCCATGGACGTTCTCACACCTCACCTTGGGCGAAAACCCACTCTGTTTTCGCAGTACTGGCTGCGCTCCACCACGGGCTGGGCAGGAAATCAATCTGTGATAATTTCCCCCAAGATTAGTGCGGTTTTGTGCGTCTGGCACGATTTTCGGTTATTTTGCCCACCGCTGGCACCACCGATCAGACCCAGTTGGCACCAAGAAGCCGTTAGCGATGCACGCGGTGCCAAAAGGTCAATGGCGGGGGCAATGGGCTGGCACGACGGCCACTGCAGTGGAGGCGAAGGGTTCACTCCAGCCAAGGCCCAGCCAAGACCCTGGCCCTGGCCATGGTGTTAGCCGGCGGCCCGAAGCACATGCCTTGCTGTTGGTATGGGGCAATGGCGTGGTGTGCGATTTGCCTGAGCTATTTTGTCCAGCAGCATCTTGTGTCAAATTTACGAATTTATCGCATCATTTTGAGAAATCGGCCATTGCAGATCTCGCCGAGCGGGACCTGTTGCCAGTTGCTGGCCGTAGCGCAGCAGTGGCCGCAGCTACGAGATGCGCAAACCGGTGAACGACGCATTTATTGCCTACTGGTGTGGGGTGAGAATTGGTCCTAAGATGAGAATTGGTACTAAGATGAGAGTGGCACTAAGATGAGAATTGGTTTGGAAAAAAGACTGTTGTAGCGAAGAGATTTTGGTTCCTGAGGTGGTTTTTGGTATTCAAACCGGAAGGTAGCTAATGAGAGTTTGGTGGATTAGGATATTTTGGCATCTGTGGCCTGCCTAAGCAGCTGAGGCAAGCTCTCACTAGTCGATGCGTGAATTTAGAGGTTCATGCATGTGTTTGGGCGATCCGATGGAAACTGACCGGTCTCAACTGGCGATAGGCCTGTCTGCTTCGGGAAGCACTTGAGCCGTTCGTCTGTGGAGGTTCCGAGCCTAGGTACTTGAAATAGCCATTTTGGACCAACCGACTCGCCATTTGCCCAAAATCCCTAATCGGGTGCCTTGGATCATTCCATGGTCCATTCCATGGCTCATCCAATGGCTCATCCTATGGCCACGTAAAATTCTCATCTGCACTTTGTAGGGTACAACATTGGCGTGGATAATATTCATTTGTAGTGGCTCACACGGTGTACTTCCCAGTAGGAGCCATATTCTCTTCCTTGGCTGCAATTTCTAGCCCTTCTATCATTCTCTGCCGTATCATGTTGTTAGCCTCGCGAACAGAACTCTCGGTTAAACCTTCAACTAAGAGGTACAACGCTGGCGGTGGCGCCACCTCCTTGCCGTTTTTCCTCGTGGCCTTGGGAACGGTATTGGGTGGGTAGTATTGTCCCTTGTTGGTGATTGAGGTGGCGGTGGTTTCGATGATTTTCGACAAGCTGTCCCTGTTCACCACCAACCACCGGGCCTTCTGTGACAAATCATTGATGGTGATTCTGGAGTGGAACTTACACTTGTCGGGCCCCGAGGTTTCGGGTGCTCGTCCTTCAATGATCTGGAAATCAGGCAATTTTGCGTCCATTTCGGCACGTACTGCGGCGGAGGGCTCGGACTTGTTGGCCTTGTTGGAACTGACGGCCTTGACACCGTCCACATCGCCTCCGTATGCCTTAATTTGCATATCTTTGCTGGTATCTCTTTGTTCCTGTAGATTGTCTAATCCTTTACCTCCAAACCCGAAATGGAATTTCTCCTTACCGTTCTTGACCTTCTCGAGGAAACTGGTGCTTATCTCTACCAAATCCGCTGGTATCTGATCATCGGGTATCTTGCTCGACCTCATGGCCCTCACCAAGTCCGTGATTGCTCGCTGCTGGTCCGAGGCCACAAAAGTTATGGCTTGTCCTTTGTTGCCTGCTCTACCTGTCCTACCCACCCGGTGAACGTAGTCTTCCATGTGATTTGGTGCATCGTAGTTGATTACCAAATTCAAGTTCTTGACATCTAGCCCTCTAGCAGCAATGGAAGTGGCTATTAACGTGTCAATGCCACTGCTCTGCGATGAGAAGTCTTTAATGGCATCCTTTCGATCGAGCTGGTCTTTTCCTCCATGGATGGCCTTGCATGGAATGTTTTCTCCCAACAACTTCACTAGTATCTCATCGGCTCCAGTCTGTTTCTCCACAAATATCAAGATCTTTCCTTTTTCGTCCGTTCTTCTGAAGTTGGAAATAGCTTCGATGAGCTTCTTGAACTTACTATCTTCAAGTGGTTCGGTCATGGATTTCAAGTCAAATAGCACCACCTTCTGTTCTATTTCAGGTGCAACAACACTGATTCCTCCCACAGTGACCTCTATCGCTTTGTGAAGGATTTTGCGGGCCAATAGCTCCATTTTCCGTGGAAATGTAGCCGAGAATAGCACCGTTTGTCTGTCAGGTCTTACTTGACTGAATACTTTGGTAACCTGGGGTTCAAATCCCATATCAAACATCCTATCTGACTCATCTAAAACAACATATGTAACTCTCTGCAAATTGGTGACTCTACCACCGTTGGCTGATAAAAGATCAATGACTCTTCCTGGAGTTCCTATAACAATCTGACATCCTTTCTTCAACTCAGCTATTTGGTGCTCAATGGGGGATCCACCATAACAACAGCAAGTAGAAAGGTTCAATTTTGGAGCAAAATTATTCACCTCTTTATGAATTTGAATAGCAAGTTCTCTGGTGGGTGTCATCACCAAAGCAATGGGACCATCGCCTTTCGAAAGTGGTTCTTGGTCTTGAACATGTCTTAACATTGGCAAAACAAAAGATAACGTCTTACCAGATCCGGTTTTGGCTATACCTATAAAATCACGACCAAGCATAATGGAAGGTAGAGCCTGAGCTTGGATGGGGGAAGGTTTCACAAACTTCAATTTCTCTTCAAGAACCTCCATGAAAGTATTAGATAGACCCAATTGTGCGAAAGAATGCACTGGGACTGGGGCATCTTCTCCTCTCACCTTAATTCCTCCTAAATCTTCCTGAAGGTATTCTAATAACTCTGGATTTTCTTTGGTTATTTTCAGCATTGGATCAGTATAAAACACTTTCCGAAAGGGCTTGTACGATTGTTGCTCGTGATCAATTGAATTAAGTTCCTTTGCTTTGTTTTGTTTCTTCAATTTTGCAGACAATAATCGTTGCTGTTCTGCTTCTTCCTCTTCGAGATCTTGCTCGAGATTATCTCCTTCTTCTTCAATTGGGTTTTTTTCTGTCAAACCTCCTTTGTGTTTTGTTGTAGTCTCTGAAAGCGTCTGAAGGTATGCTTCCAATTCATCGATCTCATCATCGTTCTTTTGAGTATTCTCTATTGATTCTAAAGTGGGTATTTTAAAAACTGGTCGCTTCATTGCCGCGTCGTCTTCTTCGTCATTATCGAAAACTGCCTTTCTCTTAATTGGGCCTGCCTTCTTGGGCTGGACTTGGATCTTTTTCGTACCAATCTTTATCGATGTCTTGGTTATGGTAGCTGGAGTTTCTACCGAGGCATTATTTCCTCCCTGAGCCTTCTTTCTCTTCCATTCTTCCAATCGTTTGAGCTTCTTGTCCTCTTCTGCACTAGGTTGGGTAGGTTGCTCTTCATCAGTCTTTGCCTGCTCTTTCTTGAGCTTCCAGGCAGCTAATTGTTCTATTCTTTTCCGGCGCTTTTCCTCCTTCGTTAGAGTTTCATCATTAGTACTTATGTTAGTAGGTTTCTCATCCAGTGTACTGTTTGGACCATACATTGTCAGTAGTAGATGTCTACATTATATCTTTTGAGATGAGATCATAATAATGTGTGTCCTGCACATACCCAAATCTGGAGATAGATGGTATAGATTGAAACTCAAGTAGCAGTTCCGCTTGTATTCACTGCCATCTGTCTAAATTAGCTTAATAAGCTACGACCGATGATGAATTGCAATTTTTACTGGAGATTCTTATTTATAAATGAAGTAGACTGAAATATCCACTGAAATGACTATAGAGATGTGGTGACTGTGACAGTTTGGGAATTAAGCAATAGAATAGGCAGCAAATCATCTAGCCAAATGGCCAAGTTGTTAGTGTAATCGAAGGCTTCCTTATCATCTAAATGCGTACCTATTGTAGGGGCAGGCAACGTGGAAAATATCACCGCAGTAGATTCCTTTGGAGAGTTTATCTTCATCAATTCATTCAATATGATGTGTTGACCTTTGGCTGGTATATGGTTGAAACTTAATTTCTTGATTTCCTCTTGCAACTGCTTGTATGTGATGGAGTTCTCTTCAGGTTTGGATTCCATTTTGGGTTGGTTCTTATAGTTTTCGGATCTTGTGGTAGCAGGACCAGAAGCTAAAGTAAATGGACTCTTTAACGAATTTTCGGATTTCAAAGTAGGCCTTTTATTATGTTCTTCACTTTCATCCTCTTCTTCTTCTCCTGCCAAAAACTGAGGATTTTTGAATTGTTCAAGAATTTCTTCATCATTGGTAATAATAGAAGGCGAAAGAAGAGCAGCACGTTTGGATGGTTTTCTGGAAGTACTACGACTGGGGGCTCGAGAGCTGTTAGCCAGCCCTTGCTCGCGAATTTGACGAGCTCTAGAGCGGATTTCTTCTACCTTCAAACCTTCGAATCCTTTATTGTCTTTGCCCTCCTCTTCCTTAACGTCCTTTTCACCATCCTTAATTTCCTCCTCGACTTCTTCTTCTTCTTCAGCTTCTACTTCCTCTTCTTCATCAGCTTCTTCATCTTCTTCTTCATCATCCACAAATTGGATGGAAGGTTTGTTTTCTTCCTCTTCTCCATCTCCCTCATCTTCATCATCTTCATCATCATTAATCTGGGATTCCGGAATTTTGACAGACAGGAAATTAGGACGTAAGTTAGATCTCGATGACCTGATCGAGAGCTGGTCTGAAGGGATTAATCTCTTGTGAACCGAATCCTGGTCCAAATTGGAGAAGCGATGATTCTTGATGTGGTCCTCCGTCAAGTAACGATTTTGCCTTAATTCGTTCAATTTTGAAATTCCAGAAGCCTTTGGTGTTTCAATTCCAGAAGGAGCACTAATAGGAGAAGTGTTGACAGATCTATCTATCGGAGTAATGCTTGAATTAACCACATTCTTCTGGTTAGCAGATGCCAAAGAGTGGCTGCTATTATGAGTTGGAATTTGGCTCATGGATGATTCTTTCGTAGTGTGTGGATGAAGCGAACCGTCGCTTTCAGAATTGTAATCCTTTTCACTATCACTGCTATCACTTGAGTCCACCGGTTCGGAGTAATTAAAAAATTGATCTACACCCTGGGTGTTCATATTGAGTGAAACTGACATACCTTGCTGGTGCAAATTTGAAATGGTATATCTTCTGTTGCTTATACTCTTGGACATTGGAATAGGTGGAGGTGAGGAAGAATTCAAATTTAATGGACTGAACATGCTATTGTCAAGTTTGGCCTTTTGATTAAGGTGCAATTGAGATCTTGATTGCTTAATTTGTTGCTTTCTGAGTCGTTGCTTTTCAATTTCCTTAAGTGTATCTCTGGCATTACACAAGTTCTTCCACCATTGATCGTGCTTCAATACTCTATGAATTTCGTTGTAATCTTCGTCATTTGCAATATTCTTGTTATAACCTTTCACCAAAAAGTTGTAAGACTTGAGATTACCATCATCAAGATTAACAATCTTAATCTCAGCTTCTATTCTCAACGATGACAAAAGTGTTTCTAACCTTTTTCTCTCGTCATCCACTTCAAGGCTAGTTTCAACAAAGACGATGATTCTTAGAACAAATCCGTTTGATTTCCATTCAGGAACTGTTACCAAAATGGCACCAAGCTGAAGAATTAATGTATAGGTATCGAAATTGGTTGACAAAACTGATTTTCCATTATCGAGCTGATTAACAGAGCACATTTGGATTGGATACAAATCGATATATTTCTTTTCTGAATTCTTATCCAATATTTTTGCTTCTCCCTCCCAAAACTTAGCTTTCTGCCAAAATCCAGATTTCCCTTCACCTTTCGGTAATTGCATATTACTGAAGTTAGCTGCTACTGCAACCGTTGCTTGAAGAATGATCAAGTCCTCCACAATCTGAACCCATTGATTTATTGAAACCTTTCTCTCCTTACGGCAACTGTCTGTTGGTAATATCAAGCTCGAAGAAGCAATCGAAGGTAGAGAAACTCCATGTTTGACAAAATCATAGAATCCCAAGACAGTGATATTTGGCCTCATGCCCCCAAGTCCAGATCCAAGGTAGATATTTCTCACACCCCAAGGTAATGTGGGACCCAATGCAAGCTGAACAAAAGCTTTACTCTTCGAAATGTCTCTCAATTTGATCCAAGCCAGCTTCTGGTCCCGAATTTCCTTATATGTATCTGCAGAGAATGATTTGTTTGTTGCTTTGGGGTCAGTGTCATCATTCATGATGACCACATGGCCAATGATGTATAAGCCTCCCTTTTTCAAGTGATTACAGAAACCAATCAAATTCCATGAAGTTCTGGGGTCATCACATAGGAGCAAAATTTGTGGCCTCCAATACTTGACTCCCATGTTCAATTTTAATCTGAGAAGATACTTTCTGACCTGATGGTAGATCAACAACTGCGAGATGTCTCCAAACTTGGAAGGAGGTGTCAGATAATGGATCATTAAGATCAAAAACATCAAAAATACAATCACCAAGGTTGCAGATAATCCATCAACAATAAACATTGCACCCAAGCACATTAATGCACCCGTGAACGCGGTCTTCGAATTGAAATACTTGAAGGAAGGTCTGAAGTTTGGAGCAGAGCCCACCCGAAGTAAGAAACAAGCTATGTTTGTAACAATAAAAGTCATTAAAAATGCCATGGTAATGAAAGTGGCGATTTGATTGATATCAGCAAATAGAAAAACTTGTGCAATTAACCAAGTCAATGCAATACTTGCAACTTGAGCCTTATACTTGGCAGACTTCGACTTTTTCATTGTGGTGAAGATGGACAATCCAGGAATGATCTTATCATCAGCAATGGCATTAAGCATCGAAGCTGCACCAACTATTCCCATGATGACTGAGAACAACGAGGTGGAGAACTCTCCTAGAATTACCACGATTCCCAGGAGGTTGACTGTTTGGATGATTTTAATATCGGTGTGAAGAAGCTCTCTGGGTACTGCCGCACCCAAGGAGATGATCACCGAGGAGTAGAGTATGAATGTAATAAATAAACCCTTTAAGGTACCTTCTGGAATGCTTTTCGATGGACTTTTCAATTCCCCAGACATAGAAGCTCCGGCGAAGATACCTGCCGTGGCTGGGAAGAAAATTCCAAATAAATTTCTGAAAGTTTCTGGCTGTCCAGGGGGCTGGACTGAGCCAGCAGCACCACTGGTGAATGAGGGCCAGAGGTTTTCGGCGAAAGTTGACCAGGATAATCCGGAGTACCAAAGGGTATCATGGGGAGCAGGCAACGGATTAAAGGGCTTGACGAAGAACGTCGAAAATGGAATGGAAATAGTACTCAATGTGAGGATGATGAATAAGTAGAAAGCCGTCTGAGACACTAGCTGGGACCCTACCAACGCCACGCCGGTGCAAACGGCCAAAAGCAGCGACGAGTAGAGGAATTCCCACCAGTATCCCATTGGGAGAAGTGACACCACCTCCCCTTTTCCGACGCCGAAGTTGACTAGCAACGGTTCGATGAAACCGACCACATTCAACGACGAGTTAAGGATCTGTCCAATGAAGAAAATAATACCAATGGCACCGCCGAATTCGGGGCCAAGAGACCGTGAGATCATGTAGTAGGCTCCTCCTCCCTTGACGGTACCGTTGGTGGAAATGGCACTGATGGACATGGTAGTAAGGATGTCAATGGAGTACGAGAGCACCAAAAGGAAGAACGTGCCCATCACTCCCATTTGGCCGATGATGAACCCGAATCTTAAGAACATCAAGATGGATAGCACGTTCAAGGACGTGGGTAGAAACACCCCGTCGAAGGTGCCAAGTTTGCCAGCGGTCGATGCATTCTTCTTGACTTTGCTTTTGCGGGGCTTCGGTAGGAGCGCAGACGTCTCTGTTGGGTACGACATGAAGAACACTCCTGATCAGGGCTAGGTGATAGTTGGAAATAATCACTTGTGCTTATCATATCCTGCGCCGTATGCAGGACGCAGCGAAGACAGGATAACCGAGAGATGAGTGACAGCCAGTGAGACGAAACCACAGTGGAAAAGAGAAAACCAGTTTCTGGTGGGAGCGGTACCTTGACAGTAGTCGAGTGGTCTCGGCTACACTGTATTCCGGTCTTTGTCGGCTGGAAACAGTGGCCATGTGCAACAGATCATGGCTTAACCTGGAAATGTGTCTGAGCCTCATTTTAGTATGGCTGTAGCAGGCAAGCAAGAGGGCCGTTTACGAGTGACACTGAGGGTTTGGGGAACCGAGGAAAATTGGATCTTCCTGGTGATGGAGCTCATGGAGGTGTGTGGCTCGAGGCTTGAAAAGACTACACGTATCGGTTTCGGTGGAGGTACGAGAAGTGTGGGGACTCTCTTCACACTGCAACTGTGACAGCAAGTGACGGTTGTGAGTCCACAACAGCGCCCAATTTAGTGGTACAAATATCTATGGCCCTGGAAATGAAAAAGGACCGTTCCTGGAGCTCTGGGAGTCTGAAACTTCGCACAATTAGCTTCCTGTGGGCAATTGTAGGTGACGAAACAGTTCAGTTTTAGGTCTTTTCGGGCAGTGGAGACTTTCAGGACTTTGGAACCTTTGGGCCTGATTGAACGTGGTTTCATTGGGTAGCAACTTTCTACATATAATCTAGACTTATATAGACTTCTACTATGGTTGCTTCTATGTTCAAATAGAGGATCACCTGAACCAAGAGTCAAATTCTTGTGGATCTCTCAGTGCAAAAGTAACATTTTTTTTCACATTTTGACATTTTTCACATTTTTCAGATTGGGTGCAAAATGTTGGTGTCTTTGTGACACTTTAAGCCCTCTGGCCAACTGTCAAAACCTATGAAGAATACAGCCCCCAACATGACAAGGGGACCCATCAATGCAACCGACTCTCTTCCCAGCACACTCCATCACAAGAAACACACCTTGCACTTTTCACATGCCAACAATACCGGTTTGCTCAACACTATCGGCCCCTGTCCCATATCTACCCATCATGTGAGCCCACTGCAACCCACCAGCGTGGACAGCCATCGAAATCAAATCCCGCCCGATGGTTTGATGGCTTGATTTGGTCTCATGTGAGACCCTGGTGCACAGCCCCATGGCCCCATCAGGTTCCATAGCCCGACGCTCCACTAAAAGTGATCCGGGACTGAGCACATTTTCCACTCTTGCAAAAGCTCGGAGTGACGATTTCCATCGGTATGGCAGGCTCTGGCCACACAGGAGGGCAATCTAGAGTACCTCCCTTAATTTCTGCTTCTAGAAACTGAACCGGCCTTCTTATCGATCTGATCTTGGAACTACGACATCCCTCATTCCGCATCACTCCACTCCGAAACTCAGGTTTATCCGGAGCCTGATTTTCCGAGATATGCTTCTGTGTCCCTGAAATGGTTCTAAACGACACGTTTAGCCCCGTTTGCTACCCGACTACAGCCACATGTTCCATCGGCCCCGGCCGGGACCACATTTATCGCCCCCAACACTGTCAAACTCGACATTTCCATGACCACAGATCGGACTCTTGCACACCGTAACCACACCCCTATCAAACAGTGGCGAATCCCGCCACCCCTCAGCACCTCATTATCCACCAGAAGCACTCAACCCGCCCCTTTCTGCCCAGTTTCTGCCCCTTTCTGTCGTACCAACATACTTCGCCATCATAGGTCACGTGTCATAAAGGCTATCTTTTGTTAAGCCATCGAAAATTTTTCCTGCACCAGAACACAATCACCAGATTCATCCCAGGAAAGTTAGGTATAAGAGGATCCCGATCGCCTTCCAGTTTCCCAAATCGGCCACTTTCCACCACGATGTTCAGACTTATTCCCTCATCGCAAACTCTCAGACCCGCGATCCTCAAGGTCAGGGCGAACAAGCCGATTGCCCTCAATCCTCCCACTACCGTTAGCCAGAGCCAGTTCTTCTCCACTTCGTTCAGCAGATCCAACTCCAACAATTCCACCCATTCTGTCAATGTGGTTAAACCAGCCACCCAGGCCAAGATCGACAAGTTCATCAACTCGTCGAGAAAGGACCCCATTTTGCGTGATGTGGTACAGGACGGCGACAACACCAAGGTGACCCATTTCCGTGAACTAGTGACGTTGGCCACCCAGCAAGGCCGTGACAAGAGTCCCAGCTCGCAGAAGGGGTTCTATTCCACCGTGTTGAACCTTTTTGAGATGTTCGATGACGAGCTCATGAGAAAGAAATTATCCAAGAATGATTTGAGCAACTACAGCAGGTTATTGAACATGTCTGTGTATCACAACAGAACATCCAGATTGTCCAACGACAGAAACAGAGACAAGGACCAGCGCTACAACTCTAACTACGTTGATGAGATGGCCATGAAGAGCGCTGTGTTGAACTTGAGTGAATTGATCGTCAGCGGCGAACTCAAGGAGGCACTCACCGCGCACACCTTGCAAATGCTCTTCTACGCCATGGCCCAATACCAATTCTACCCGGAAATGATCAACTTGTGGGAAAACGGTGTTAATGACGATGTTGTGGGTGAGTTATACTTGAACCAAGACATCTTGTCTGTCATTCTCCCAATTGCCTACAACAACGGCAGATTCAACTACGAAGAAGTGTTGCAAATCTTCGAATTGAATACCAAACCAGATAAGCCAGTGAACCACACACTCCTCACCTCAATCGGTAAGATTTCCATTAGCGCAGAAGACTACTCTCGTGGTTTAGACTGTTTGGAAGACTTGCTCAAGACTTACGAGACGTCTCGTTACGATCAGCTGAAGGTTTTGAAATCTTTGAGTGACTTGCACTTGAGTTTCATCGGCCAATGTAAAGATATCAAGATTTCGAAGCACTTTTTTGACAAAGTTATCCAATTCGAGTTGCCATATGACATCAGATTAAAGGTCCCTCATGTGGTTTCTTTGTTGGAAAACGCATTCAACGCCAATGAGCCAATTGAGAACATCATGTACTTCTGGATTTCCACCATCAAGCACTACAATAACGAAAAGCAGAGTTACTCCTTGAATTCCCGTTACTCCAACTTGAACAATGCATTCTTCCAAATATTCTTCAAGTTGTATCCTCAATTGACCGAAGAATCTTTGGCTAAGTTGAGAGAAATCATAGCTGTTTATTCCGAATCCAAAACCGTTGATGAAACCTTCTTGAACACCATCATCAACAACTACTGTTGGGGAGACAAGACAGTTTTTGAGCAATTGATTGATAATTACGGTGTCTATTCCGTGGCCAGATCACCAATCTCGTACCGTATTGCCTTGAAAAAGGTTGGTGAATTGGAGCACTTCTCTTCCGAGGAGATCTTGTCTAAATGGAACCAATCGTTGGCATTACTCGATTCCCAAAAGTACACTTATATTCCTGTTGCCGACTGGGCTGCTTTAAGAGATGCCACCATTTTGTCTCCATACGCAGATGACAGAAAGCTGTTGTACTTGAGCGTGCTCAATGTGTACAAAAACTACATGCAAGATAGAAAATCCTGTCTTAGATTCCTTGGAAACTGGACCCACAAGCCAGAACACTACAAGGATGTTTCCAGGATCACCACAGATGAAAACTTGGAGTTCGGATACGAGAGTGCCATCCAAGTACCTCGTTTCCAACACTTGAAGCAAAACGTCAACTACAAGGACATCACCAAGGAGATCACCACCCACAGAAGATAAACAGCACCAGCAGTCTATCATTTGGATGAAAATAAGACAAATTTGGTGAGTATCAATTTCACGGCTTCCTTACCTTCACTGCGTGACTGAAATGTTATGAGTAGATACCTCAGCCCCGGGTTTCCAACAGGACATCCAAAACAGCATCCAACAAAAGATCGAGCAGGAAATCCAGGGGGGATATACGTGTTCAGCGAATTGAGCCATCACTACACCTACACCGACAATCATGCTCCTTCTATTTTAGCCTAAGGCTAGCGAGCTAGCGAGAAAAAGAGCGATCTAGCGGGCGCTGCGGCACTAGGTCATGCGTGTGGCGTGGTTCTGCTGCGGTAAATACCCCAGTTTTCTCGCCGCGCTCGCCGCCCAGCCTTTTTTCCCAGTACCATCACGGGCATACAGTCTCCCCGGGATCCCTTTAATCGCACCTAATTACTTGTACATACAATATATAAACACATGGGTAATTGTACCTCCAAAGAAAAGAACCCCGAGCCTGGAACGGGGGCCCGCTCCAGGCCCAGCAAGAGCGCCACATCCACCAAACCCGGAAAACCCTCCAAGGCCCAAGGCAAGCCGTCCAAAGTCAGTCTGATGACCCAGAAGAACTCCGCTGGCCATCGTTTGGGGTCCAACGAAGAACATCACCAAAACAATGAACTTTCGGCGAAAGAAGCGGTGGCACTTGCGGCCGAAGAACGCTACTCCAAGCAACAGACTAAGATCAAGGAGAGTAAAGACCGATTGAAAAATATGAACCAAGTGTCTCGCCTGGACAAGAAGTTGTAGTGAGAGGCCTGCACCATTGGTGCCCCGATCCAATCCAATCAAATAGCATACCTGGAACTAACAAAGCTTTCCGACTAAACCTCTGTAAGCAGGCGTGTATCCAATGCCATTGGTCACCCTCGATAGCTTCTGCTCCTTCTAGCGGCGCCTCTTCGCTTCCTACATTGCCACTCTCGCACCCAAGTTACAAAGTCTCATATTGACGACACAGTCTTTTGCTAAATTCCACCGGAACCAACACCACACTATTCTGAGGCACAGCGGCGATGTTTAAGGGAAGCGGGTCGTACCTCAAGAAGCAGAAGGAGCGCATCAACAAGCTCATCGAAGAGCCACTACTCATCCAGGTGTTGACCCACTTGCCCCACCTTCAATGGACCAGGGAGCAACAGGACCTCAAATGGGAGATCGTGGCCATCAATGTCAACAATTACCAGTTCTCCAAGGCGTTTGAAAAGGACACCGCCAACGAGACGGTGGAATTCCCCACCTTGAACGGGATTTACGTCAGGGAGTTGTTTGAAGAGCTTGAGCTGGAATTTATGAAAGCGGCCGATCGAAGACGAAGAGATGCAGGCTTCAGCGCAAGTAGTGATCCCATCGACATCTACTCCACACGAAGCCAATTCTTGCTCCACGAACTCCACCAGCTCAAAGGTCACGATGCAAAGGTGCTTTCGGATCTTGCAAAAGAGCACTACGAAAAGGAGCAACGAGCTCGCTTCGAGAAAGCCATCTTGCCGGAAGAAGGTCCAAAGGATCAAGACGACGAAACAATTACTGCTATCAAGAACTCCGTCAAATTGCATCAAGGTGCTCTGGAAAAGCTACGGGTAGAAATGTACGAGAGCGAATTGGCCAAGAAGAACAAGAGATTGGACCTTTTGACCAAAGAAAACAACCGCCTTTTGGAATTGAACCATGACCTTCTAAGCAACTCCAACTCATTCCGGGAAGAGTGATCTCCTCATGCCTTGGTCAAGCATTTCCTGGCTGCTCTCTTAGCCACATAGTATTGCCCTCGCGGTCACGTGACCAATCACCCTAGTTCACCGAAAACTCAACATCAACAACTTACCATCATGAATTCAGGCTCTAAGGTTCCCTTGTCCCACTCGTTGTGGTCGCCTCATGACACGGTCAGGGACGTGGCCGAGTTGTTGGGTATAAGTTTGCCTGATGACGCCGCCAAAAATATTGCCATGGATGTGGAGTACCGCATCCATGAAGTGTTGGAGACTGCCATCCAGTTCATGAGACACTCCAAAAGAAAACTCCTCATGACGAGTGACATCAATCACGCATTGAAAATCTTGAACATAGAACCATTATATGGTTACGACAATGCCCAGCCCCTCGCTTTCAAAGAGGCATTGGTTGGTGCTGGAGGTCAAACTTTGTACTACATTGATGACCATGAAATAGAATTTGAAAAATTGATCAATCAAGAGCTTCCAAAGGTTCCAAGACAGACTACCTTCACCGCCCATTGGCTAGCCATCGAAGGTGTTCAACCAATGGTGCCTCAAAATCCACTTCCTTCTGAGATTAAGAGTTTACCTCCAATTATGAGAGGTGCCACCTCCTCAATTTTGGGTAATGACATCTTAAGCTTGGCTGGAGGAGACAACAAGGATGCTTCAAATGGTACCTCAAAGGAGAAAAAATCAGAGAAAGAGTCGGAAGTCAAACCACTCGTCAAACATGTGTTGTCTAAAGAACTCAAGCTTTACTTTGATAAGGTTGTGGAAGTTTTAGTTTCGACCGATCCAGAAAAAGAGCATTTAAGAAACGCTGCTTTGACTTCCTTGAAGAACGATCCTGGTTTGCATCAATTGGTGCCTTACTTCATCCAATTTGTTGCTGAACAAATCACAAATCAACTCAGAAATATCGAAATTCTTTCAACAATGTTGGAAGTTATCAGTGCACTTGCCGATAACAAGACCATCTTCTTAGACCCATACGTTCATTCATTGATGCCTTGTATTTTGACCTTGTTACTTGCAAAAAGAATCGGTATTATAATAAAGGAGACTAGTACTGATGAAGCACAAGATGCTTTAAAGCATCAACTTGCTGTTAGAGAATTTGCTGCTATTTTATTAAAGCACATCATAACAGTTTATGGCTCTTCCTATTCAACATTAAGACCCAGAGTTACGAGAACTTTGTTGCGTGCTTTGTTGGATTCATCCAAACCAACTGGTACTCACTTTGGTGCATTATTGGGATTGAAGAATATGGGAAGTGAAGTGATAAAATTGGTTTTGATTGGTAATTTAAAGGTTTGGTACAAACTGATTACTGAAGAAGGAAAGCCTGAATATGAGCAAAACATATTGTTAAATACCACCATAGATACTTTGAGAGTATTGAAGGTAGATTTAGACAACGAGGATGATATGGATGTTGATTCTGATATCTCTGATGAAGCAAAGGAGAAATTAAAGGAAAGAATAGGGGAGCCCTTAGCTAATGCTGTGTTGGAGCAAAAGGACGCTAAAAGCATTGTTAGAGGGTTCTTCTTTGGTGAGATATCAGTTTAGTTGGGGTTTTCTTATCCTAAGTTGATGTAAAATTACTATAAATCATGAATGATTGACCGTTAAAATTATTATATACTAATGTACATTATACGATAATAGATGGGTAGGATTATGGTTTGTTTTATGTTTTGTCTTTCCTGATCCCAAATATACCTCCCATAATTGGTGAGCCTTCCAAGTTTGGGTTGAAGAAGGGTGAATCTTGAATAGATATCGGTTCTCCGGGACGTTTTCTCCTGGAACTTGAGATCGGGGAAGAGACTATGTGTTCTTTGGGTGTCTCTAGATGCTTTACTGGCGACTCAATTATGGTATCAAAGGCATCAATATCTAATGAAGAAGGAATAGTTGTTGGTTGCTCAGCAATCTCAAACAACTTCTGAGATACCCCAGATTTGACTTCAAATATCGAATTTGGTTTGGCAAATCTATCTTCAGGTGTATTGATTATATTATTATAATCCAAAACTTTTTCTCTATTACTTGGTGTGGTGGCTATTTGCGAAAACGATGATGAGGTAGCCCTGTCACGTTTGATAGGGGTGTTTCCAATCTGTGAAAATGAAGTTGAATTAGTTCTGTCACGTTTTACTGGAGTACTTCCAATCTGTGAGAACGACTTGGATGTCTGTTCTTCTATTTGTGAAGACGATGCATGTTTTGTATGTGCTTTTGAACTTCTGGAATCAACGTTTAAATCCAGCACCCTTCTTTTCGTAGGTGTAGCTTGTACTTGTGATACGGAAGATTTAGATGAAAATGAGTTTGTGGGCTTTGAAACTTTGACTTTGTTCATTTTTGCAAAGATAAAAGAAGACTCAATTTCTTTGTTCCCAGAATCAGTAGAACCCTTCTTTGAATCCTTGCTTGACTTTTCAGTCGTATTAAGTGATATATCTACCTGTCTCTTTTGAAGATGCTTTGAAGATAAGTTAGATTTGGATCGTTTTAATGAAAATGCTGGTCTCAAGTTATCTTCTTCAGATAAATCGATTGTAGCAGATTTTTTAAGGCTTGGAATCTTTTGATGCAACAATGTTTTTCTGAATTTTGATGGTCTGCTGACTTCCTTGGAAGGAACAATCTTCTCTGATTCTCCATCATTCAACGTGCTTGATTCTTCTGGTGACTTCTTGCTCAATTCTTTCTCAAAAGAGCGGAATGATTTGGTAACCAACTTCATATTCAGATCCTTGATCTTATCAATGATATACTTTACTATCACAGGTAATTTTTTGTTAAAGTATGGGACCAATACAAATGCCAAGAATCCATATGCACTATCGTTATCGTTCCCTTTAGTTCTCCCTAGAATTGTATCCCAAACACCCATCCTATCAACTATGATATCGAGATTGTTGAAGAGAGTGTAATTATCTACCATGAACCCTTCGTTCGCTGATTTTTCATTATTCAGAGTAACATTGAAACCCATACCCAAGAACGTCGGGATGATTTTTTTTGGTTTCTTACTCTTTTTCCTCACCAATCCCTGCTTTGACTCCTTATTCTTCTTCGCGAGTTCTTTCTGTCTCTTTTTCAAACACTTTTCCAAAAAATCATCTTCAGATATTTTCCATACCCTGAGCAACTCAAATATTAATAGGACTTGAAGTTGTGCTTCTCGTATTTTAAGCTCCATGAACAAACGTTGTCCTTGTTGTTCTAATAGTGTCTCTTTAGCTGTGAGACCCTCTTCAATGGAAGAATCATTTCTTTTAGCTGTTACCGCAATGTAATCTCTAAGAATGGTTTGATGGCTAGAAAGGAACGATTTCTGTGCAAGTTTTTCTTGACAATTCAACGAGTCCACAAACTCAGAGGATTTGTTCTGCAAAATATCGAATACTCCATACTTCAGGAGATGCCTCTCGTCCATCATTTCGATCTTGCAAATTAATTTGGATATGGTGCTGGAAAGGAGCTTTTCATTATTATCACATAAATTAGCGAGTCTAGTGAGTGCTGTCTTCGGAAAGTAATTCAAGGGTGTATTGAGTGTGTATAATATGGTGTAGTACCTTGCGGATAGGAATTCAAGAGGATCTTCATGAAGCAGCAGTGGCTCTTTGGCACTCAGAGTCTTACTTGGAGGACTCATGTTAAAGGAATCGATTGTTTCTTGCTGCTCTTTAGAAAGTACTGGATGCTCGACATTTTGGCCAATGCTGGCCAAAATTGTAGCTGGATCTACCGAATGCAATGCTGAAGTTACTGGGATCTCTGACTGAAGGTCTCGGAACCTTGCAGACAGCGGCAACTCCGAAAGATGATAGTATGAATGTAGGACGTTGATGAGAAGACCCAACGAATGTTCCTTGTCTGAGGAGCTTTTCTGGACTTTAACAAAGAAGTACTTGCTACCAAGTGATTCCAAGATCTTGTGGATGTCTTGGGAGCTTTTAAAGACGCGTTGGTTAGCGTTTATCTCGTTATTCCTTGATGATGCTAGACTCATTAGTGGAAGCGGTACATGCTCAATTTTCAAGTTAGGTAGTCGTTGAAGGATAGTAATCACTAGGGGATGCGAGTGAATCAGCGACGATACTTCTAGTGCCAAAGGAAGCACTGAAGTATGGTCTGTCATGGGATCAGTTTGGTCTACTCAATTAGTCCAGATAGATTATCCTAATTAGAGTGCGCAAAAGTCCTATCCAGGACGATGGGGAAGACCAGTAAGCGAGGTAATGGAGATTGTAACTGATATGAGGGACAATGTAGGAATGACACTAATTATAGTAATTAGAGAAAATACGGTCAACGAATTCTCCATCAATATTCAACGTACCAGGCATACTACAAGCAATTCCAGTTAACGTAATGCAAATTAATTGAATTAAAGGTACTAGATAGAATTGATATTAATGTTTATGTATAATGATTCTCCTAATCAAATTTATATGGCACTGTGCCATATCTATCGTATCGTTTATGTTGGATGAAGTTGAGGGCAGTGCCATTAGATGCAAAGCCAATCATCCTCGACAATATCGGTAATAGAAGGCCTTTCATCGATGTTTCTGACCAAGATCTTCTTGATGAGGGCCATGGATCCTTCACTGACAATGTATGGAATGCGCAAATCGCCTTCCATAATTTCATCAACGTTGTAAAACGGATTTTCCTTGTAAAGCATGGTGTATAACAAAATTCCCAACGCCCAAATATCTTGAGGCTTACCTTCGTACTTTTCACCACGCAACACTTCCGGGGAGGCATAATCAATGGTACCAACAAAGACATCAAATGGACCCTGCTTAGTGTATCCAGCACTACCAAAATCAATAAGCTTGATGATTCCATTTTCGTCAACAATGACATTTTCGTCCTTGATATCACGATGAACAATTCCGTTTTTATGGAGATGGTAGATTGCGGAAACAATCTGCTTGAAAATGAATTGACACTCAAGCTCGGTCATATCTTTCTTCACTTCGATGTAGTCGAATAAATCAATTCCAGGAGGATCTCCAAATATTGGGGTTTCCAAGTAGTAGTATTTCAGATCTTCGAAGAAATCGATGATTCTCATGATGTTTGGATGTGGTTTGTCGTTCAAGAATGCCATCACCTGAATTTCTGAAGGAATCGTTCCTAGGTTTCTATCCCTCACCCAAGTATCGACCAAAATTCTTTCCTTATCAATACATTTTATGATAATCTTGTAAACCGGATCTTCAACATGCTCGGCCAAAACAACCTTACCATATGCACCTTCACCCATATTCTTGATAACTTTGAACTCACTGAATTTTTTAGTTCTCCTTTTGAGTCCAACAGCTTTTGGCCAGTGAGTAGATTTACTAATCTTTTCATTTAATAACTCGGATTCCACCTTGATGATTTCCTCCTCTGAAAACTTCTTGTACTCTGAGTTGAAGCCAGATTTTTCTGGATTTTGAAGAGTAGATTCCGCAGAATCCCCAGACAGTGCAGAAGCAGACGAATCCTGCAAATCCTTGATAGAATCAGTGGCAGTACTTCCTGAAAGGACTCTAGACCTTTCTTTGGAATCAATTTGATCTTTTTCTGACTTCGTATCGTATAATTTAGTGAGGGCGTGTGGCTTCTCGGTGGCATAATTCAAACGAGAGACCGGAATACCAAAAGAGTCATTTCTAGCTTTTCTTGTACTGTTTTGACGTGAAATTTCGTCACTGCTTGGGGCAAGAGTGATGTTGTCAGGTTTATTCTTTGTGAATAAATTGAGTTGTGATGGCCAACTTGGGATGCCTTTTCCTGTAGGTGTTCTTCTATGATTGTCCAACAAGTCTTTAATTGCAGGTGATTGCTTAGCTTCAATCGGGGTTGCTTCCCTTGAAACAGGTTTGCTTTTCGCCTCAGTAGCCTTTGATTCATCGGTTTTCTCTTCCAAAGAGATGGAGGATGTGTTGTTGCTTAGCTTCTTTAATTCTTTTGACAAATTGCTCTTATTAATCAGTCTAGAGTAAGTCATCCAGATTACTAATGCATCGTTTGTCGAAGCTCTGGTCTGGATATCCACATATATCATTTTACCGTCCTTATGCAAACCTTCGACACCATGAGATTTGAAAAAGAGTTCTTCAACATTACTTTGTGGATCTTCAACATGCTTAAGGTATGCATTATATCTTCTGAAGAAATGTTCTGGTAATACAAGACCAGGGGTTAATTGGAATGAAACGCTGTTATGTTCCAAGCCACAATTCAAGATCTTCGTAAAATTAGGAATCAATGTATCAATTGATTTATCATGCAATTCTTCGGATGATCTACCAAATAAGTTCTTTGCAATGGCATTGTTACATGACAAAATATTGAAGTTGTGGGAATCAACAACAAATATACCTGCAATGTATGGCAAAGTATGTATTTTCAACTTTATCTCGCAGCGTTCTTTGTCAATTTCCAATGGATTTGATGTAATAGCACACGGAATGTTCTCAATGTCCTTGAATTGCAAAGTGAAGTAACGTTTGCGATTGATTCTTTCACTATCTTTCACATCTTGTGACACGTAATAATCAAGAAGGTCATCATCGTCTTCATCTGCTGGATTATTTGTCTCTTGGGCAATTTCAGTATCAAAACTAGAACTTGAATCATTGGTCGTATGAGAAAATACGGAGTTAGATCTTTTATGGAGACTGACCTCCTTATCCAATGACTCACTCAATTCTTTTAATGATGTAATGTTAGATACATCGACCAGACTGATAAGGTCACCTGCAATTTCCGAGAAAGAATCGATTCTATATGAGTGATCTCCAATTATAGAAGATGATCTTGAAATTGAGCTCTTTCTCGAAGCAGGAGTTTCATCTGATGGATTAGCATTATGTGTATCAAGCTTTTTCGTCAGAATCACAACATCGAATGCATCACAAGGAATCTGATCAAACATACAAATGATCAAATCACCTTTTCTTTTGGCCCACATAGAAGTCCATGCATAATTTTGATCTCCAGGTCGTACAATGGCCACAATTTCACCAGCAAACAAAATGTTGTTATTTGTGACTTGATTTCCTTGAGGTTTCTTACGCAGTCTTAAGGAAAGATCCAAATTCCTAGAAATGTAATTGGTAAGCCTTTCTGTGACGAAGTTTCTGAATTGTGGTGCTATCAAATCCATTAAAGTTAAAGCTCTTATGGTGCTTTTCAGAAAACCAAACATCAAACAAGCCATATCATTTGCAGCCTTAACGCTCCATGGATTGTCAATTTCGACAGTGAAAACGGATTGTGGTTGAGCATGTTTACCCGACGAAATTGAATGAAATGGTCTATTGTTGTTAGATGAAGTTGTAGCATTTGAAGCAAGTGCATTCAATGCCACTGATGACGGATGTGATGTTGGCGTGCTTCTTGTTGGAGTGTTTGATCCGGTATTCAACAACAATGTGGAAGTTCCAACTGCATTCTCCACAAAAGGTGTAGCTAAAGCATATAATAGTTTATTCTTGAGCAAGTCTTGCTTTACCTGGAGTTCCGAATCAGGATGATTTGTAGAAAGGGATAAATCATGCAAATTAGAGGCAATTTCCGAGTGTCTTGATAAGGAGTCATGATCCTTCTCAAGAAGTTCTATAATCTCGTTTAAATCATCATTCAAGATTGAATCGTGTGGGTTAGTAGAAAATGAGCTTGGAACAGACGTTTTCCGAAATGCACCCTGGTTAGACGTGGATGAATTATCGTTGTTAACTTTATGCTTTAAGGGAAGCTCATCTTTTCCGTACATTTGATTCACAGGAAAGCTGTCAGACCTACGCATCTGAGGTCTGAACAATGCTGCTAATGCTGCAGAAGATGCATTTGACTGAAGGTTGTACTTCTTGTTGTGGTCATTGAAAAACTCGGAACTGTTGTTTGTATGCTTGAATAACGGGTTAGATGGTGGTGGTTGAAGTCCTTCCAAATCAGACATGTGGTTGACTGAAGCACCCGAGTTATTTGATTGTAGGCTGTAAATTGAATTTCTTTTGTTGATCTGGTCTTCTGATGCATCTAAAGTGGTGTCGTCGTTCAATATATTTATGGAGCGGAGAAGACGTGGTCTGTCTTTGAAAATCTCTAGAGACCTTTTCAACACATTCAATCTCAATGCCAACGAATTGGGAGACAAATGGGCGTATGAATATGCATGCGAGGACTCTATGGGGAACTTTAGGATATCCTCAAGGTTCTTAAAGGCACCATCTCTCAGGGAGTTAGAAATAGTTGGCGCCAAGAGGGAGTTGTTAGAGGTAGTTGGAGTCAACTGTAAAGGATCGTTGATGAATGAGGAAGGTCGCCTGGAGTTCACGGCCAAGTTCAACGACAACGGTTGGTTGCGGGGCTTGGAAGACCTTTTTGGGATGCTGATTGGTTGTTCGTCGTCGGTGTCATCATACAAGTAGAATTGGGAGTCCTGTTTGGAGTTCTTGCTGGACATTGCGTGAGGATGTGGGAATTGCTTGAGAGGATTAGAATGGCAATTGGCTTGTACCAGTGATCAAGTTTCGCCTGGAATAGATGCTTTGAAGTGGTAACGGGACGTATATGTGTCCGGAGTGACTTTTTCACGGGGAAGGTTCGGAGTACGGATGTCAAGTGGCAGAATATTCAAGGAGCGACTGCTGGAAGTGCACGAATCGTAAAGAGCCCAGGCTTGCTGTAGAAGATGCTGGATGTGATGGAAGACGGGAAAACACCAACAAAACACCCAATGATGGCTTTGGCGGCTGTCACTGGAGGTATGGGCTTTTTTGGGTAACTGTCTCCGCTGGCTGGTGATGGAAGCAACGACTCGGATTCAAGTGCGGGCGGCCACGGGGAAGGGAATAGTTGCTATGGACGGGCTCGGGACACAGCAATGTCTGGTACGGGTCGCTGGCGAACTGTTGGTCTGAAGTTGGAGGAAAAGGAGGAGGTGGTGAATGTTGCGACCTACAAGCAGAGAAAATTTTGCTTAGGGCGAGGGGGTAGGGAAAGGAGGAGCGCGGCGGGGAGCAGGTGTGGAGGTAGGGAAGTAGGGTCGATAGCGAGAAGTGCAGCTAGGAAAGCAACAGAGGTGAAGAAATGAGCTGAACAGAGAAGCTAGACGGCATTTATAGGGCTTGGAAGCTAGCAAAGATGCCCTAAGGCTAAGAGAATGGCTATGGCAAAGACTTGGGGCACGTAGGCGGAACGGACAATTCCGTAGTCTCAGGCACGGCAGAAGCACTGCAAGGAACACAGGGCTGATTTTGGCACCGCAGGGAGAGGTGGCGATACCCCGGAAACGACAGCTAGGGCGAGCGTTGCCGCAGAACGCATCAGTTTAGCGGGAGGCGCACAGCGAGATGCCCAGAAATGACGCGAAAGATGCGCAGTAGCTCCCAGCAATGGACTAAGAGGGCCCACCAGCCTGATGCCCCCTACGCTCTACTGCGGCACACATATAGTGATGATCACCCCCAGCAACGCCAGCAGTAGCGGGTTACTACACAATGGAGCTCGGAAGAGTACAGAACACCACTCGAAGGAACCCCGAGGAAACCCCGAGAATACCCCGAAGATACCCCGAAGGTTCCCCGAAAACTACGAGCATCACTTCGAAAATGGCCCCCACCACCATGCTCAGTTGCTTTGTAGGTCAAGCTCCGATGGCACCCTCAGAACCACCGGTCTAATGGCTCTGGGTCCTCAAAAGTTCTGGAACACAAATCCACCCAACGGACTGTGCCTTCTCCCTGCAATAGCCTGAATTAACCGACGGCATCTTGTTTAGACCGTTCTAGGCATGGCTAACCCGCAGGTTAGTGTCAGTTGATAATTCGGGGTGCACATCATTCTCAATGATGATGTCATAAAAGGAACTTCTACGGTAGTGAACAATCTGTTGCGGTGAAATAATGTCAATTGTAAATCGTACCTCTAGCTGGGGTATGTCTAAATAATTCTAAACGATTGTGTATGTGCTGCACTGGTTGTCTGGCAGGTGAATCTCGCATAAGTTCGTTGTTTCTGATAAGTTTCAGAAATTTCAGACTAGTGAAAAACTCCATGCACTGGGGTCTAATCAAGCCATCCACTAAATTGAACCGCGCGCGACCAGCCTAAGCCCATGGCTATGCTAGCCACACAAATGGTGACATTAGTAAGGATATCTAACATAGTAAGTAAAATGACCTAGCCAGCCTACCAAAGAGGCTGTGGTCTCAAGCTGAGAAAGGCTCAGCTAGTCAGTGCCTTAGTGGCTCAATTGGGGCGTGTGACCTGGGCTTGGACTTGGGATTCAATGAGCGGTGCATAACCATCTGTCAATCTCACGATGGTGGGGAAATTCCGCTATTTGGGTGCTTGCTTGACATGTTTATTACCTAGAGAGATATGGAACATCGTACTCCCGTTAGGGGTCCGGCGTGGAAACTGGTGAAGTTTATGACTGGATTTCGGGAATTTGTATAATACACAACTGGTGGATACGGTAAAATTGGTCCAATGGAACATTAGTGGTTCTAGGGCTTGTAGAAAAGAATATGCCGTGGATTGTTCATCTGCTTGAATGGGACCAGTAATTATCAATGGGAAACAGACTCAAGTATGCGCCGGGAAACAAAACGTACACTCTGGAAGCAAGATACACTATGACACGATGCATACACCATGGTATACACCCCAAGCGTTCAGCCTGGATAGCGAGGTGATGCTGTATTCATTGCTTGCTGCATTGCCGCACCCAGATGTCGCTATCATCATGTGCTCTCCACAAACGACTGATGGTGATGCCCAAGCCATACTTCTTTCGCTCGATCTCGTCCTGCTTCATCTTCAATTTCTCAATGGCGTTGGTGATCTTGGTGCGTGTGGCGTAGTCCACCTCCACGTTGTAAGGAGGAAGTAGCTTGGCCAAAAACGCAATCTCCTTGTCGATCTTGTTGATTTTGGACACACAGCGGTCGTACTTGGCCTGTGCCAACACCCGCTTGTCGACTTCGGTGGCGTTGGCGTCGCGGCCCTTACTCTTGGAGCCCGCTCCAAGCGTAGGAGATGTGATTGGTTCGTGGGACACCTTGCGCACGGTGAACTTGACCGGCTTCTTCTTGTCGGTGCTGTTGATGGACGACGGCGAGAGCGGCAGCGTGGGCACGGTGGTGTTGGAGGCCACGGTGGGCGACACGGGGGTCGCCAACCCTGTGCCCCTGGACTCCAACTTCTGGATGAGCTGGTCGGTGGAGTTGGTGCTCCCATTGGAGGAGATGGACGACACCGAGGGCGACTTTTGGACTTCGGGGCCCGGATACACGTCGGTCATGGATGGACTGGAAGGGCTTGTGGCGGAAGGTGGAAGGTGGAGGTTCTCAAATATGGCTGCCAGAAGATGAGAATTCCACTCCTATATACCATCAGATCAGGGTGCGCGTCGCGTTACCCGGCCAGGCCATTTCAGTTGGTTCGCTCGCATTGTTCTGCAGCAGATACGACCGCCCACCAAGGACAGGGCAAAAGGACGGCAGTTGTAACGACAGGCGAAGGATTGTGGGTTGCAGCGACAAAGACGGCCGGGATGGAGGCGATGGGCCCGAGCGCTGCCTCGTTTTGGCTGTGGTGGATCACGCGCCCGCTCCGCCCGCGGGTGCCCTTCATCCCTGGCGGCGGTAGGCACCGGCGGTCCCAAAAAGGTTCCACCGCGACGTTCGCCCGCGCCGAGGGGGTCGGGGGATCCAACCAACGGAGGACAGCTCGGGGCATGCTCGGGCCAGTTGAACACATCAGGTTCAGAAGCCGTGCTTGGCGACGGCGTACGCTAGCGAAGTTGCAACGTCAGAGCCCCAGGCTAGAGCTGCAAACGCTCGGAGCACATTGAGGATACTCGTCAGATCATTTTTCCCTTTGCGGACATGTCGCGACAACAGCTTCGGGGGACTATTGTCAGCGTGGCTCGGAGTGATAATGGAAGGGCAGCACCAGAAGAATAACGAGGCATTCGCCTGCGGTGGCCCACACTGCTCAATAGGCAGCTTGATTGTTCTTCGATCGTTCACTCAACAATCCACGGTGCTGGTCCCCGAATCCGGCCCCCAAACCGGCGTGTTTCGGACTGGTTCAATCAGGGCACCGCGTGGTGCCCATCCTGCTCCAAATCGTGATGGAACCACACAATCTGATCGACGTTAGTCCACCAATGCCAGTTCCTTTTAGCCGTGGGGGCGCCGTTGGATTGCCGTTTCCCAATCCACTGCGGTGTCTGTTTCAGTGTGGTGTGGCGTGGGCCCGTTCGGTTTGCGACAATTCCCCATTTCCCTCATTTCAAGTCTGGAGCTATGGAGTTTAGCACATTTCCATCACGATGTCCCCTTTGGTGCAACGGGGTAATTTCACCTCCCTAACACATCCAGGGATCCTCTCCCGCAACTATTTTTGGATCCTCAAAACCTCTTGACTACCGGCCTCTGGCCTGATATCGAACCCACAACCAGTCCAAAACGGTTTGTTTTGTTTTCAACACCTACGTAGCTGGTTATGGGTTGCACAATCCTGACAGCTGCCAACTGCAGAATTACGAAGCTGCATGTGTGAAGTATACCGTCGTCAACTGGGACGCATGTAATCTACATGTGAGCACACTTTGATTACATTTTGCCTAATGCGATAAATTACCTGCATGGCCGGATATGCTGTGGTTTAGTGAAACTACCTCTTGTCGTGGTAAATCTAAATCCGCCGAAGTGTGATCTCTCGGTCCAGTACACGCACGTTCGTTAATCCATCGCGTTCCATATCTCTCCCGTTTCGATCTGCCGTGATAATGTCTGAGGCAATTACCATTGGCTTGTCCCAGCAAGCGGGCCATGTCATCACCCATTTGTACAACACGCAAGAGTCACATATCCCATACAAGAAGAATGCTCCGGTTTTTCATGATAATTCAGTGTTTATGACTACCTCAAAAAGCGGTCTGCACACCAACTATGCTCCCAGAGCCTTGATCTACGACTTCAAGGGAGGATTGGGCTCACTAAACAAACACGAGTACCATGAGAAAGTTCCCCTGCACGATGTGTTATCGGCGGCCGAGATCACCACGTATAATCAGGTCAAGGCGAAGAATGAATACCAAACAAACTTGGATAGAGGTGTAACCAATGGTGAAGTCTTGAATGACGACAATACACAATATTGGTCTGATTACAACAAGCTCATCTACCACCCAAAGTCTCTATTTGCACTCGAGAACTACGTGCTAGATGACAATGGTGAAGGCGTTCACAAGAACTTTGCCAATCTCAAGTTTAACACCCATAATTTAGGAAAGGATGAAGTTGGCCAAAATGACATAGATGATCAACTTGACCGTTTCCGCTTCTACCTTGAGCAGTGTGACTCTTTCGCCGGACTCAACCTCATCGGAGAAATGGATAACGCATGGGGAGGATTTACGAACGAGTTGACTGAAAACATCATAGATGAATATTTCAACGGAGGCATTAATAATTCCAAAACCAAAATCTGGTTCTATGGATTGTACGAACCTAAAATAACCAAACCCTTCCAAGCGATATCCCGGATCAAAAGTACCATTGAAATGGCCAAGAATTCGACCTTATATTTTCCCATCAACAGCAATGCATACCTATCATCTATTCTTACAGAAAACTACAATAAATCAAGTCCTTGGCATAAGTCAGCAGTTACTTCCTTGTTTATTAGCTCCATTTGGGGACTCCAAACTCAAGAACAGAATAGAGTTTCCATGGGCACTATCGAAGAAAACATTCTTAGGGGAGCAGAGAACAGAAAATTTGTCAATGAGATTAAATTATACAAAGCTGACAACCAAAACATCTCTAATATGATATCGAATGTGGATATCAATGCTTACTTCAACATGTCAGAACCTGTTGCACCAGAAATCAAATATGGTGATTTGAGCTTGACTAGTTTACCTGTGAAACTCAAGCCAACAAACCTCAGGTACTTTGTCACTAATCATATTGTATCACCGAATAATGAAAACAAGGACACCTTATCGAAGGAAGGAGTTCCTGGTAACGTGTACACCAATCTCTACATGACAGATATAGTGAAAACCGAGACATTCCCTGCAAAGATTCTAGATGATGGCAAAAACTTTGAATATTACTCAGAATTCAATGTCAGCACTAAATTCAAAGACACCTTGAGAGGATTTAAAGTGTTCGTTGAGAACTCTCGCCAGAAAGAAGCAGAAAGCATTCTTGAGGATAAGTCCGAAGTCATAGAAGATATCAATTTATTTATCGATCAATACACCATGGGTTACGACGATAGCGATGATCTGGATGACTACTAAGCCGTCTCTTATAATCCCAAAAATAGAATACTTAGAAATTTAATAGACTCAACTACTGCAACCAGTGACTGGATCCAGGTGAAAGTATACTCTACATGAAGTACAAATGTGTGTTCATTCAAATCTATTGAATCTCAACCGACGGTCTTCTCAACCAAGAAAATACCGTAATCATCCTTCAAAGTGTTCATAATAGTGTCATTAATCTTTGAGCTCATTGGAGCCAATAAACCTCTGATGCTCAAGGTACCATCCAAGATTTGTTGGGTGGCCACAGCACATGGAACACCGACCAATTTGGCCATGGAGGAGTAACCGTTTGGATCTCCGTAGTCAACCAATGTAGAAGTTCTGATCTCTGTCTCACCGTTGGCCCATTCAATGCCGAACTTGTGTTGCAAGCAGACCAAGTCTCTTTCACCTTCTTCGTATTGCATCAATTCTTCAAGAGTGGCACACAAGGTGTCCAATGGGTTGCCTCTTGGGGTGGTTTGCTTGTCAGAAAACAATCCCAACCACTTCAAACCAGCAATGATACGCTTTTCGTCATCATCGGACTTGAACTTGGTCAATTGCTTGATCTTGGCCACCAAGTCTTCTTCGGAAGTAGAGGCAGCACCAATCAAGTTGGCGGTAGCCTCTTTCCATGCAACTGGTCCAGAGAAAGCTTGGGTAGCTTCATCCTTGAGGAATCCGAGGTCAACCAACACCTTGATGAATTCTGGGAAACCTTGGAATCTCAAGGTTCCTCTGATGACAGTCTCGGCTTCTGGGATGTTGTACAACTCCTTGTAAGTAGTGGAGTCTCTGTTAGGATAAGCAACAAAAGCAAATCCTGGGTAGATGAAGTATGGTTGAGCAGTGGCCATCAAGTCCTCGGACTTGACGTCCACGATCTTACCATCTTTCCAGTAGCTGGCAGAGTTTCTCAAGGCCAACAAGACACCTCTTGAGGACCAAGAGAACTTGTAACCCAATGGATTGTCGGAGTTTTCTGGAGCTGGCAAACCACCACAGTAAGACAAGAACGACTTGATCTTACCGTTTTGGGCATGAACTTCCTCAATGGTCTTAATGGCATACAAGTGGTCGATTCCTGGGTCCAAACCAATTTCGTTCATCACGGTGATACCAGCCTCATTGATTTCCTTTTCCAAGGCCTTCAATTGTGGGTTGATGTAGGAGGTGGTCACAACGTGCTTCTTGTTCTTGATAGCAGCCTTGACCACGTTGACGTGGAAGGTGTAAGGAATCAAGGAGATGACCAAGTCGACCTTGGCGACCTGCTCATCCAAAGCCTTCTCGTCAGTGACGTCCAAGGAGATGGCATCGGCGACAGAGCCAGCCAATTCCTTTGCCTTAGAGAGAGTTCTGCAAGCAACGGTGACTTTGACATCTGGGGTTTTGGCCAAAATATCGACGGTGGGCTTAGCAACGAAGCCGGATCCTAATAAGAGAACGTTTCTAATGTTAGCTGTGGCTTGGTCAAATGCATCAGAATACTTACTTAACCATTTTATGATAGCTAATGAAATCTGGCGGCAATTGCTGATTTATATAATTTTTCAGGTGGTTTATCGTGATTCATTATCGGAGTTCCCGATTAGGAAAGACTAGCGCCACTACGGTTTTTGGGCAAGAACCTCTCAAAAAGGCCCTGCTGGACGAATGTATCCGGCGAATCCTTTCAAGTCGAGCATTCCACTGGTTTCAGCCTTCCATTTGGTCCTACTGTTGGGGTGTTGGTGGAGGGTAGGAAGAGTCATCGCCCGATTGGGAAAGTGCAGCTAAGCGCGACTTTTCACCTCCCCAGACTAAAGCTGGACATTTGGCCCATCATCTGGGGTAGAAGCTTCGAAGAAAACCCAAGCACAGTAATGATGCTAGAGCAACTATGGTAGCTTTGGGATATTGGTGACCCCTATACTTTGATGCTTATGAGACTCTGAGCGAAGCATTCCTCCTATATCAATCAAAATCGTTTATGCTTCAAGAAGACACTACTCACCATGATTCAGCACTAGATGCGTTCAAGAACGCCAAAGCTTGGGCTAAATTTGAATTTCTGAGCATTGTGGACTAGAGGTAAGCTTGACATTCAAGGGAACTCTGTTCCTTTTCAGCAATTCTGTAGTCTTACTTTTTATTCCTTCAAAAAGTTCACCAACTCTGTCACTTGATCTCATTCGGTTCTCATTCTCCAATATCAAAGACTGGAAATACGATCTCTATCACACTACCAATGCGTTGGTGTAGTCTGAAGGAGTTAAATTATAGTCTTTTATCTATGAGTTCTGGCACCCTCTACTTAAACCTCCAGTTTTGCTCCAGACCCATAAAATATCGTAAAGTAGACAATCACCCTCCATCTTTAGAACACAGGGCTCTGCAACATCGTTTCACATCATATTTCTCCTTCACTATGAAAACGGTTGCGTTTGGAAAGAATATTATCTGTAGCATCTACCCACCCACTACCCAACCGTTTTTGGTGTGTGCTTACGTAATAACACTCTATACGGGGGAATCTTCTTGCCACGGCCCATTGGCCCGTCTAAACCCCACCAACTCCCTCGACAGTGCCTCCAGGCTGTCGATTGTTCCTGCTGTTACCCTGGCGCCAAACCAAGCGTACCCAACTATTCAACATTTCAAAATCACATGCTCGCATTTGGACCCTATATAAACCCCAGATTTAATGCGATTGTTTTAACGGTCACCACTTTAGCAGCCAACGCAACAATATGGCTTCCATAATTGACGATTTCCACAAGTTAAAATCCGATTCGGTGTACTTGGCTCAAAATTTCGAGTCTTACATCGATGGATCCCCCGATTTGAGGTTCGCCATGGCCACCATTGCCTTCAACCCAGTGTTCTGGAATATAGTGGCAAGATTGGAGTACAAGACCCATTTCCTCACCAAGCTTGCTGGTGGGGCCAAGAGGGGCTGCTACTTGTTGGCTTTCACCATCTTCAGCTTGGGAATCTTCAGAGATCACGTCTACCACAACGCTCTCTTGCAGCAACCCACATACCAGCCGTTCCTTGATTCGGACATTGTGAAGGCATTGGCCATTCTCCTGTTTGGATTCGGTAACGTGCTTGTGATCAGCTCCATGTATGCTTTGGGGGTCACCGGAACCTACCTCGGAGACTACTTCGGCATCTTGATGAATGAAAGAGTCACTGGGTTCCCCTTCAACATCAATGACAACCCCATGTACAACGGGTCCACTCTTTGTTTCTTGGGTACTGCCTTGTGGTACGGCAAGCCAGCGGGTTTGGCGGTGACCGGATTCGTGTTCGTGATGTACAAGATTGCCTTGATGTTGGAAGAGCCATTTACTGCTAAGATATATGCGCAAAGAGACCAGCTCAAGAAAAACGATTAGGCTGCTCTAGGCGATTCTATTCAAAATATATTCTAATAGATGATACGAAAGATTAATTAGTAGAGAGGCCGGTGGTCACAAGAAGTCAAACGACTCGGAAACGGTATCTTCACCGACATAACGCAAATTGAGCGACTGTAGTTGTTCGGAGGTCTTGTGATAGTAGAGTCCGTTGATGGATCCAGGAGATATTCTGCTGGACTGGCCCTTGGTGTGTTCAGACCCGCCGATATTGAGCACGGTGTAGTAGAAGCCTTCGAATGAGGCTCCGCTGATCTGCTTGACCCGTGAGTCCGGGAGCAAGAATTCTTCCTTCCACCGCATGTATATGAATTGGCTATCCTCCACACCGCTTTGAATGTTGTGCAACTTCTTCTTGAGGATTCCCTCATCGGGTTCTTTCTTGTCGGGACGCTCCTGCTCTTGTCGAGCAGTCGAAGACAAGATCCGCCAGTGCTCCAAGTCGTTCTTGGGGTACGACCCCCATTGCTTGTTCTCGGTGATGAAGCAGTACCTTTTGGCGGAGATGTCGTCGGTGTTTCGTCTGGTGAGCATGCGGAGCTTGTGGAGAGGGTTGTTGATGATCTCGCCTTTGAAGCAGGTGGAGATTTCGGGATGCTCAGGGGTGAGGCCAGAGATTTGGAGAAATCCCGTTATGACCGAGTTCACGAGATCCACCGTTTTGAACTCCACCCGAACATGGTAGCGCTTATCGGACTGCTGTTCGCCCACAAAAGTGGCATTGGACCGAAGGTACTTGTTGGTGGCGGGGGAGAGCCCGATGTCGCTGGGCTGAGCAAAATGCTCGAATTTGGCCACCATGGTCTGGGAAAGAAGGCCTTTGGCGTGGGAGATATCGAATGGGAATGGCTGCGACAGCTTAGCAGGGGCCGCTTGGCCCGCTGGGGCCACGGCGCCGTCCATCTCCATCCCAACCACGTCCTTAGCGCCTGCGCTGGTGGTGTCGTCGGCAGCCTCTACTGCCTGGATGTCATAGATGGCGTCAGTTTCGATGGCGGATGTTGGCCGGGGACTGGAGGGGGTATCGAAGATGAAGCTCCCTGTGTCGCTGGAAGGGTTCACATGGGCCCGCTTGGGGTCCTGTGGGGGCCTGGATTCGGTCACGGGCATGAAGGTTCCAGTTGGTAGTGTTTGGATGAGCTAAGGGGTTTGATTTGGAATGAGTAGTGTAGTGTTATGAGGATGACGATAAGGACGGGGAATGGGAGTCTCGTGATGGACCCTCGCACTACAGGACTACTGCACTCCAGGACGCGGTACTGAGCTAATGCGAGAACGGGGAACTCCCGCCACGGTATTGGAGCCACTTGGTGGCAGGGGGATCTCTAGCGGGAGAATCTGATGATTGGCCCGTTTGGCACCTTGCCCCGTTTGAGCTACTTGTGGCTACTTGTGTGTTCGAGCTGTTGGATCTTTTTGGACGGTAACGTGGTACTGCTAGGCACTCTCTGGGTAACGAGACAATCTCTCCGGGTCTGTCTGTTGTAGTGAGGTGGTTTTGTTCTTAGACGTGACTATTCCTCCCTACCGCACCAAGTTCTCGCCAGGAGGTCGCGCACCCCCCTAATTCTCGCTACCTGCTTCGGAGCTAGCGAGAAACATCCCCAGGCCGCATGCCGGAGTTCCCTAGAAATCACAAAGACTTACTTCTAGTGTGCCCGAGAACCGCAAAATGATGCCATCACATCAACCCCCACAAAACCAGCTTTCAGTGGATGGCGAAGATGACCAGCCGTGGGACATCGACTTGAATCCCGACTTGGAAGAAGACGAAAAGCCTGCTTTAGTGCTGGATCCTTCGCCTCTATCCAATGCCACTCACCAGATGGTGGTGGAGTACCCCCATCCTGAAGACCCCGAGGACGAAAAGGCATTCCCAGGAATGGGCAACGGAGTCAGTCGAATCGATTCCGATACCAACCAAAGGGATACGGAGTCTTCGTCCCAAAGCAGCACCTCCAACCCATCCAAGTTGGCCCTGCCTCGAGCATCTTCCCTCAACTCCTCAGATGCTAGAATTTCCAATCTAGAACGTTCACAGGCCATAAAGTCCGACTACGAAGCTCAATTCGAGGTCCCCTCCTTCACTTTACCGTTTGATTCCGTTTACAAGCTCATCCAGTCACAGTTCCTGGCCACTCCCGAGCTCATCACCGCATCGCAACAAAGCAAGCTCATAAACTACGTGGACGAAAATCTCTTGCAAGTGCAGCGGAAATTCATCAAGGACCAATCAGACACGGTGGAGACGTACTCGTTGTCTCAACTACTTGCAGATTTACTGCAAGTGATGCAAATTTTGTGGATCTCCATTGCGAAACGCAACATCCTTTTCGGTCAAGCAGATTACCTCATAAAAATCTTGGGAGACTTGGAGGACTACTTGGCCCACTACAGGCTAATTTTCAGGTTAGAGTCCCAAAAACCCATCATAGATGTCACTGAACGATCAAAACTAATTCAATTCTTCGAATTTTTCAGAGACTTGGACGTCAAATTCAGTCTTTTGATAGATGGTTACGAGGCCGGCGCAAACACAGAGAAGTTGAGCAACACCCAGGTGGTGAGATTAATCCCTATAGCTTCCCGGTTGAGAATCCAGATCATAGAGTCGTTGGAGGCCAACAGGGCCATATTGCAACGAAATGCGGCAGCTTCCAAAAATCTGGATTCTCAAGACCTCTTAAACGTGCTTGATGTCGAGATCGGTAGACTCTTTGAGGGGATACTTGAGAGAAGTTGAACCCTACAAGAGCTCCGAAGAGCCTTCTCTGGCCACTTGCATATATTCACAAGATCAATGACAAGTAGCTCATTCTGGTTTGGAAGTATGAAACCAAGAAAGAAAAACATTGATCCACGAATAATGAAGCTTCTTAGCTAATTAATTAGTCCTTTTTACATTCATCGGCTGTGAAAAACTGACTTTTGTATAAGATTTCATATTTACCGTGAGAGCACTTTTCAATGATCAATTAAACGGTGTCATCACCATTTCTTCTTCTCTTTCAAGTCCAATTCGACTTTAAACACTTCCTAAGTCAATACCTACTCGTCCTATTGGCAATCCAACAAATGGCCCCAATGTGCAGATATTCTGTTGTTAGGCTAACTCTATAGACCAACCATCGGTAGTGCGCTAAATCAAAAATATAAAGTCAACTTCCCTAGACAACTAAATAACCCAGTCCCAGAGTCATGGTTTGGCCCTTCTCCAACAAAGGTAAAGAGTCTTCGGAGCTCACCAAGGAGCTTCCAGAAAACCTCAAGGAATTCTTTGTGGAAAACAACCCCGACGCTAAGCATCAGTCTATTTTCGAAGAGACCCCACACCAGAAGAAGGTCAACCAAGTGTTGCTTAGGCACGAAAACGAGCCATATTCCTACGAGCTTGACAGATACAAGCAGCGTGAAAAGCCCCAGGTGGTCGCTGGGGTGAACTGTGCCGAGATCCAGCAGCAGGTAGTGGATTGTTTCCGGTCATTCAACATGTCCTCCACCAACCTGTGTAAGTTTGAAATAGCAAAGAACACAGCGTGTGTGGAGATGCAAAACAAGGCATTGAAAAAGCTCTACTATGAGGACTGTGTTAGCATAGAACAATGTGACAAGATACGGTACATAGTTGACAAGCTCTTCACCGAGAATTTCGGCCAGTATGGAGATGAGATGAATGAGATCACTAAGGTGAATTTCGACAAGGACTTGGACAAGGTGTTCGGCAAGATTTGGAGGTGAATCGATGAGCAGGTGTGAAAGAATGGAAATCCATAGATAGACTGTAAATAGGATTATTAAAAGCATTTACGAGAAAATGTATCGATGCGGTAGTAATACCAAAGCCATAAAATGCTAAAAGCGGCCAATACGTTGGCAGAATACTGAAAGAGCTGATGAAACGTCTATTGTATTTTGATCTTGAATAAATAATGGAGTGTTCGCATACTTCTTGAGTAAATTACGTGCTGTACGGACCAATAGTGGACACTTTGAAAGCATGAAGTTTACCGGATTTTGATGGTTACTGGTATGTCTCACACTTTAGTGTTCTTCTAGTACCACAAGTAGATTTTTCTAAATCTCCTTCACCAAGCTCTGCCAGAGAGAAAGTTTTTCGGTGAAACTCATGGATGCTACCAATCCGGAGGTGTTGGGAAAGACGTAAACCCGAGCATGACTGGGAAGCTCCAGCTTTAGCTTTTTCACTAGAAAGTTGTAGAGCCGACATTCTTCGCTGGTATCACGAACTGCCACCTGCTCGCCCCACTGGAAGTTCTTCTTGGTTAGACGGACTCGAATGCCGAGTTTTTTGGCCATGTACTTGACCACGATTTCCCAGATACCCTTTCCGATAAACACGATGAAGCGGGACGATGTGTAATGGAACTCCTGGATCAATCGGGGGATGTTTTCGAGCTTCTCCGCTAAGGTTAGCTCCTGGGCTGTTCTGGTACATCGGAGCACCAAGTCGGTGAACCCGATCTTAAAACGTACCAAGTCGAGGTCATGGCATGGCTTGAGCGCCTTTTCGCTCAAGAGAGGGTCATTGGTGTCATATTTGATCCGCTGAAGCACTTTTGGGAGAAGTTCGCTCCGGTTAAAGAGCTTCCAGAAGAGGTTCGTGGGATGGGCATAATGGTGCTGTTGGACCGATGATTCCACCCCCGGGTTGTATCCGACGAAGAGAACCTGCTGCTCGCTGGTGATACATGGAGGTAGATCGGGGTATTTTGGGTGTGCCCCGGATTCTGTTGGGTCGGCCTTGGACATCGTACCCAGGGAATCAGGGGACCCACTGGCCCCCGAACGCCGGGATTTTTTGAGAGGCAGGCCCGCTGGCTCCCTAGAAGGTGATGGCGATGCTGGGACATCTTCATGGGCCGGCATTGGGGCCTGGCCGTCCTCGTAGCGAAAAGACCGGATTCTATCACGTAAACCCTCCATTTTCATGCTCATCTCTTTCCCCCGCGCTCCAGGTAAATAAATCCAACGCCCATCAACACTACCAATTCTTTACTGACCCTGACGTATTTTCCACCCACCAGCCGTTTCCACTGTTCCAGAACCTTCCATAGTCAAACATACCTCATATACACCACCCAGCCACCAAAGTTTCGAAACTCGCCTTCCAGCCCACCTAGCCATGTCCCAAAACACTTCTGTGTACTACGAGGCCACGCTAGCACACTCCCCCATCTCCAAAGAAGGCATCCGCCAGATTTCCACTCCGCTCAGTGGTCATGGAATGGAAGCGTTGGCGCTGTACGACGTGGACCCCCTCGAGACCATGACCACGGAGCCGATGGACCAAGGCCCCGAGCCTGTGGCAGGCCTGATGGTACTCGATGGATTAGACGATACCTTACAGCCTGCCGACCACGAGCCGGCAGCCGCCATGGCCCACAGCGCCACCCTTGACGATGTCTACACCGACAACCTCCACAACTATCCCAGCAAATACACCCAGCACGCCAATCATGCCAACCACGCCAACCCCGTGCGGGTGGCCCAGGCGGTGTTCTCGCCAGGAGCAGCACAGTTGGCTCCGTTCCAGGTCCGCAAGACATCGGGACCCTCAGCAAACAGCAGGCGGCGGCCGCTGGTGGCGGGCCCCACCACGGGCTCGGGCGGTGGATTCCTCACCGACCCCTCGTTGCCCTACGTGCTCTCGATGTACCTCCAGCTCTTCATCAACGTGGTGATTGTGGCGGTGGTGCTCTACTTCGGCTACGTGTTCGTACGAACCATTCGGGCAGACATCAACAACAAGTTGCTGATGTACATTGCCGAAGCCCTCCAGGAGATCTCACTTTGCACGCGGGAGTACTACCGCAACAAGTGCTCCATCGAAGACGGCCACACCAGAGTACCGGCGTTGGAGCGGGCATGCACGGCGTGGAGCAAGTGTATGGACCGGGACCCCCAGGCGCTTGGGAAGTCCAAGATCACTGCCGAAACATTCGCCGAGATAGTCAACGGCTTCTTCCGCCCCATCAGCTGGAAGTCGTTGATCTTCATGGGAGCCACTGTGTTTGGGTCCTTGGTGATCACCAACGTGGGGTTCCGCAACTACAGACTCTCCTATACCCGGACCCAAGACCGCATCGAAAAGCTCCAGGAGGAGCTCAGAAAGAAGGACGCATTAATAGTACACTACGAAGAGTCATTTGCTCGTCAAAACAGCACGGCAATGACCACCTCCCTTCAATCTCCACACATTTTCGACTCTCCACTCCTCGCTAAGCGTCGCCGGTCCCAGAACCCATGAGCCACGAATTTAATATGTTGTTTCAATTGTAATATACATGCCTTGGCCAGGTTAATCCAGCCATTTTCACGATACAAAACCTGCCCAAAGTAGCAAAAGCTCTCATGCTGTATGGAAATACCTGTAGAATAAAACAACCAAGTGGTAGAATATATGACTAGTTTAATAGATTGGTTCGATCTTGAAGTTTGCCTGTGGGGATACTGGGAGGTTATTGAAATTTTGGAAATTTTGAAAAAGTAGACATTTTGTGTAATGAACTAATATCACCTATCTATCTGCTCAAAGGTGATACTGCCTGTGGCATGATCCGTGGCACGAAAATGTTTCAGATGGAGGTTTAAGGAGGAAAGACGGGATAAAACCATCCCTTCTACAGTAGTCTTCCCTTTCCCTTTGTTACCACAATCGAAACTTCTCACTATCAACTCATCCATTTCATTGCTCGTTCCCAAAAAGGAAATGAGGTTGCAACTGAGAAGACCGGGGAACTTCATTTATAACCAAGCCGAAACGAGCATTCGACCCATTAACATGCCCCAGGAATCACCCTCTACACTAGTGGACTCCAGTTTCAACCCCTTTGAAGACAAATTCTCCTGTCAAAATGACTCCATTCGGAGCGTTTCGGTGGAAATAGATCAAATTTCTCCCCAGAAGCTGACAGTTTTCGAGGGGACAAATAGAACGGAGCCCAAGGCGAACATTTCCTACTTCTTCAGTCGCAAAGACATTCCCTTGGTGGCATTGGGGTCTCTCTTCATGTGTGTGACCGCAGCTGGTTCACCAGTCCAAGCTGTACTCTTCGGCAAGATCTTCTCAACTATGGCCACATACCTTGGTGGAACTCTTACCTTGGAAAAGTTTCAGTCCCAGACCAGAGCCACATGCTCCTTTGTGATTGTTATCGGTCTTTTGCAGATGATTTTCACTTCATTGGGTGTATTTATATGGATGAAGATAGGCGAAAAGCAACAGTACCGAGCAAGGAAAAGCGTGTTCCGATTTCTTCTTTCCAAGAACTTGCTGTGGCACAACAGCTATACCAGTCTCATGGGCGATATCAATCAGGTCAACAGAAGCATTGAAGAGCTCCGTGCTGGGACGTCCGAAGTGTTGGCCATGTTGATATACACCCTGGCCTCAGTAGTGGCCCTCTTTGTCACTGCCATGTACTACTCGTGGATGTTGACGCTTGTAATCATGGCAGGAACTCCCGTTATGGGCCTTATCGGATGGTATTTTGGAGTTTTGACCTACAAATCAGCACAGCTAGAAAACGACTTCAGCTCTCAAGCATCCCAAATATTGAACTGGTCGTTTGTATCGGCAGCGTTGGTCCGAATTTTGGGAACAAAAGATGTGGAGCTCGTGAAGTTCAAGAAAGTGATCCAATCCTCTGCCACTGCCTTCTACAAGTTGGCCAATGCAATAGCCCTCAATTCTGCCTCTCTCAAGGTCCTCATCTTGCTCATGTTTGTCCAAGGATTCTGGTTTGGTAATTACATGGTACTGGTTGGAAAATTATCCGTGGGAGCTGTTTTCACCTGTTTCAGCTCATGTTTACTTCTCGGATCCAACGTCACTAGTTTTAATCATTTACTCGCCATATTGAATAAGGCACATGCGGCAGTGAAAAGAATTGAAAAATTTGCTCCGTCTGATAATCCTTCACAAATAGAGGAAAAACCGAGAGTTGAGCCAATCCCAGGATCTCTCAAGGGTGATATTGAGTTTGACAAGGTTTCCTTTAGCTATGATTACAGAGATACCGAAACTTTAAAGCAAATTTCTTTGAAATTCTGTCCTGGAAAAATGAACTTTGTGATAGGCGAGTCAGGTAGTGGAAAGTCGACCTTGTGCCAATTATTGCACAAGTTGTACCTTCCAACCACTGGTTCGGTCTTTATCGATGGCATTGACATACTGGAAATGGACGAAGTATGGTTAAGGAGTCAGATCACTATTATTGACCAGAATCCTGCAATTTTTCGGACATCCTTGAAAGAAAATGTAAGTTTGGGAGCACTAGGGAGGTTTGGTAGTCTGGAAGACACTCCAACCAATCTAGTGAAGGAATGCTGCGATTTTGCTCAGCTAAATGATCTTATTGAGGTTCTCCACGGGTTCAACAAACAAGTTAGTGAAAAATCGTTATCGGGAGGCCAAGTACAGAGGATCTCTTTAGCAAGAGCCAGAATACGTGATGCGCCTATCTTAATCATAGACGAAGGATTTAGTGCCCTTGATAACCTTATTTCTGAAACTATCTTTGATGATCTCAGAAGATGGAGATCTGGTCGTACAACCATCATTATTACCCACAATCTACAGCAAATCCAACCAGATGATTTTGTGGTACTCATGCTGGATGGAAGAGTCAAATCACAATACTTCCAACCTGAAATTTCCCCTGAGTCGCTTAACACAAACTCAGGGCAGGGAGCCAACCAGTCAAGTCCCAGTGTGGAACCACAAACTTATGACTTTCTTACCAATCCTGCTATTCTTAAAGATCTCGAAAATAACGCAAAAGCAAACAGTATTGAACTACTTTCGCTCTTTTCAATTTTAAAAAACTGTATTCAACTGATGGACCTGAAGGTTCCTTTTATTTCTGGCTTACTTTCTTCGGTGTTAGAAGGAGCTGCAAACCCTATTTTTTCATTTTGTTTTTCGAAATTATTAAACCTCATTGTCGAGGCGTACTTGGGAAAAAGTTTAAATCACCTTCTAACTAAGTGGTCATTGATAGTGATAAGCATTGCAATAGTCAACGGTTTGCTCCAATATCTTTCAATCTTTTTATTATCTTATGCCAGTGAAAATTGGATTGTTTCTCTCAGAAATAACGTGTTTGCCAAATTAATGGACCAAGAAATAAGCTATTTCGAAGCGACCACACCTTCCAACCTAACGACATTAATCATGAACGATACCCGGGACTTGAGGACATTAGTGTCTCAATTTTTGTCTTTGAGTTTAAATATGATGGCTTTAGTATTGGTGGGAATTGTGTGGTCCATTGTAAGTGGTTGGAAACTAGCCTTGGTGGGAATTGCATTTGTTCCTTTGGTACTTCTTGTAACAGGAGTTTATGGCTTGGTTCTACTGAAATGGGAAACAAGCTATAAGAACGAAGTAGCCGAGATTGAAACGTGCTTGCATGAGGTGGTGACAGGAATTCGAACCGTTTTGAGTTTTAATTTGCATGATCACTTCAATAAAAAGTTTGACGCAAAGTTGAAAGTACTTCATAAGGTTTCAACTCACAGGGCCATTTATACTGGTTTGGGACAAGGCATCTCGGAATTTTGTGTTTCTTTGGCCGTTGGAATAATTCTTCTTTATGGGATGAAATTGGTGGGTGGTAAACAATTGACTAGTGCCCAGTTATTCCAAGTCCTCGCCATATTGACCTTCACCTTGACTAGTACCGAAACTTTGCTTGGTCAGATGACCGAGATAACTAGAGGACAGAGGGCTGGTAGCCATTTGATACTGCTCAGCCAACTAGAATCATCTCCGGTTGAAGTTTCAGGAAAGTACAAGCCCTCGATGAAGTCTAAGGAACTCATAAAGCTTTCAGGAGTTCGTTTCAAATATTTCAATGGTGCTGAATATATTCTCAAACTGGTAAATTTAACTGTCGAGAAGAATCAAACTATTGGAATAGTTGGACACTCAGGGTCCGGAAAATCAACAATAGGGCTATTATTGGCCAGATTGAGTATCGCTTTTCCAGGAACAATAGAAGTTTCAGAAAAGAACATTAAGGAATGGGATGTGGACTGGCTTCGAATTCAAGTAGGTTTAGTTCCACAACATGCCAGTATCTTCGAGGGAACGGTATTGGAAAATTTGACCTATGGACGTAGCAAATCTGTCACGGAAGGAGAAATCAACCAGGTACTAAAAATGGTCAATCTCCATCAGTTCATAATTTCTTTGCCTGAAGGATTGAACACTCACATTAATCAGAGATCCATGTCAGGGGGTCAGCTCCAAAGATTTTGTGTAGCAAGGGGGCTTCTCAGAGGTCCCAAAATATTGATCTTGGATGAGATTACTTCAAACCTTGATGCCAACAATGCCACTCTGATATCTCACATGTTAAAAAACTTAAAAGGAAAAATCACGATAATTATCATAACGCATGAGGAGAAATTGATGCAAGAGTGTGAAAAGTTAGTTGTTCTCAAAAACGGGGTTATCAACGAGGAGGGTAATTACGCCGATTTGATGGAAACGAAAGGTGAATTATACAGAATTACCCACAAAGCTTAGTTTGGGCTGTTTGTGTCATATTGCACTGTTACCTTGCTCTTTAATCAAACCTTAAAAAATAATAAAACAGAGTTTGGGCGGAAGTGCATATCGTATTTTTCAACTTAAACCTTAATAAAATAAATTTTCGTATTTCTCTACACTTGTATACTCTATAGTTACATTCTATTTCTTAGAACGGTACCTTAAATCTTAACGCAGATATATGGGACATCCACATCTTCGCCTTCCTTGTCATCGCAACAGATCTCGAAAATCAAGTAATTAACGTGTTCGGGAATATCCTTCTTGCTGACCTCCTTAATCAACTTGGTCAATGGCATGCTCAATCTATCCTTAACCTTCTTTGGTGGGAAGAATGATGCGTACAACAATGAAACCCCATAGGACAACATAGAGATCTCAAGTCCTTCTTCCTTCTCGAAGTGATCAAGAAGTTCTTGTAATGTCATATCACCCTCCAAATCGAATCTGTCCCAGATTTGGTCGAAAGTCTTCTCATTGTACTTACCTTGTGCGGACTTAATTGGCTCCGAAAATCCAATGAATGGCAATGCCAAATTGATGAAACCGTTTTTGTATTGTTCGATATCCTTGTTTTTGGCAGCAACCTTATAGAGTTCCAAGTTAACCAAACCTGTAACCAAAGCAGTAGTAGTGGCAATGGCTGGAATGATCTTACCAGCAATAAACTTAGTCTTGTGAGCATCGGCAGTCTCAATTGAGTAATTCAAAGCTCTACAGTTGGAAGCAGCTGTAATGAACTCAATATGGTGGTTAGTGTCATCATCCTTTTCGAATTCAATTGGAGTCAAACGGAAGCCTGCCAAGGTGCTGGGCTCAGGCAATGATGCAGCAATTGATTTGATTTCCTGGTCATCAAAGGAGCCAGATCCAGCCTTGGCTTGCTCTTCAGCTTCTGCTTCACTGGCAGCAATATTAACACCAGACTTTGGAGTAAATTCATTAACCTTGTGAGTGGATAACACCTTCTCATAAACTTCGTATGATGATTCAGGAGCCTTCAAACCATAAATAAAGGCCAAGAGGTTGGCTCCTCCGGAAATGAAACGGAAGTGGTCATCATTCTTGAGATCAAAATTTAATGGTTCTGGAGCTCTCTTTGGACCGGTCCAGAATGGAGCACCAGCGGAAGTTTTGGCATCCTTAGGGAAGTTGTACAATAATTGTTGGATTTCGTGGTTGAATTTGGTTTCAAATTCGTCACGAGCCCATTTGATACACTCATCAAAACTGTATGGACGCTTATTCAAGTAGTTAGAAATGTTTTCTAATGTACCTTTGATATCTGGGTTCTGCTTCAAAGTTTGCTCAACAAAGTTTGGTTGACTCAAGTATAAGTTCACACTTTCTGGAGAGTCAGCAAAGTATCCTTGGAACAAAGACTTTGCCCAGGCAATAGTGTGATCAATCTTGTTAGGGAAGGATCTCAAAGTACACAATGGGATAGACTTCTCAGGTGGATCTTGAGAAGACGAGTAAGATTCAGTCAAGTTAGGAATAACAACTTGAGTGTTACCTTTAGTACCCAAGGTACCGGATTCTAACAAAGGCTTCTTGTAGAAAATACAACGACGATCCACATAAGTTCTTGCATCAACGTTATCTAAGGCATTAGTAACGAAATCCAACGAACTCCAGAAGGCATCATCAAAGATATGCTCAGTTTCGTTTCCAACCTTATCTAATTTAGCATCAATCTTACCCTTCAAGTCTGGGTTCATGTTAGAAACAGCCACAGCAGCAACTTCCGATTTGTTTCCTCCCACATCCTTTGGTCTGAACAAGAATTGACGGTTCAAGTTGGATTTTTCAATGGAATCATTATCAGTAATGATGATCTTTCCATCTTTGCCAGAACCAAGACCCATCATAGCCCAGTTCTTCAACATCTCGCAACCAATGGCACCAGAACCGACCAAGAAAACCTTTACGTTCTTGATAGCTTCATGGAAATCCTTACCAAATACTGCGATTTGACCATCGTATCTTGTACCTAATGGTTTAGTGGTTTCGGCATTTCTTGGATATTCTTCTTGTGGAGGTAATGATTCCAAGGAATCGAAGTAGAGCCATTGCTTGACTGGACCGAATTTTGATGAGCAGTTCTTCAAAACTTCTTGAGCAATCAAACCACCATAGAATGCGGCAACACCTGGAATGTCACCAGTGGCTTGGTATGCCAATTCTCTCAACAATTTCTCGTCGATTTCAGCTTCACCTAATATAGTAGGGGCTTGAGTAGCAATCTGTTTGGTATAGGTCAAAAATTCGTTGGCATCTTCGTCATTATAAGGTCTTGGTAATCTTCCTTCATGTTTATTTTGGAAAGCTTGCAATGCTTGGAAACCCAAGTGCAATTGAGGAGGTCTGTCGAACTTGGCAAAGTCTGAGATGACGAATTCTGGGTTGTTCAATTGCTTCTCCAACGATTCAAAAGAGATTTCCTTTGGAACCTTCACTTGGGTGTATAAACCACCTCTCACGTATTTGCCGTACGATTCATCGATCTTGATCTTGTAGGCGTATGGGCCCAAAACCTCGATTTTGTGAGGATTTCCGTCATTGAGCTTTGGCATTCCTTCGATTTCGGTAAACTTGACGTAGTCACCATCTTGCAATCCGTGTCTGTTGTCGTCCAACATGGTGACAGTACCATTTGGCTCGATATCGGAGACGATACCGGTCAAAGGCTCTTCACCGTTCTGGTCGATGATGGTGAACTTGCTTCCAAAGTCCACGAACATGGATCCAAACAATCCTCTGATATCGGCGTGGATGTAGCCAATGTCTCTGTCGTGGGTGAAGTTGTTGATTCTGATCTGCTCCTCCAAGCTGATTTCGGTGGACACGATACACTTGAACTGGCCCAAGGTGTCCAAGTCCAACGAATCGAGCACGGAGATGGGAACGTAACTATTCAACTCCTTCAATTTGCTGGCAGAGGCCTCAGCCCGAGGCTTGCCGAGGTCTGTGGCGGCGTCCAAGAAGAATTGCGACGACAAGTCGCTGAGCTCTACTGGATGGGGATCGTACAAGCTCAACGACTTGACACCGGCAAGTGCCACGTTTTTGGCGATCTCCACACCGAGTCCTTTCAACCCGATGATCAAGACGTTTGCGTTTTGCATTTTCAACATGGCCTCTTTGCCCAAAACATACAATTGTCTGGAGTATAAGCCCTCGTCGATTTCCCTGGGGGAGGGCGAGTCGATCTGCATGTTATCGCTCATGGTGGGAATATGGGGAGTAGTAGTAGATGTGAAGGGCTGGAGGCGAGAAGTGGCCACTCGTTTGAGAGCAATGTAGTGCGCGCACCGAACATCAGGAGGTGGGGAGGGGCTACTACTGAAGGGTGAGGGTGAGACAGTGAGGGTCGTAGGGGTAGTGGGAGTGGTGAGAAAGGTGGGGGGACGCGGTGGGGGTCTCTTCAGGGAACGCTAAACGTAACGAACGGTTGGCCTTAGAAATATTACCGCATGGAAACCGAGCAAAAGTGTGAGTGACGGTTTAATTGGGCGGGCTTAGGAAATCTGGCCAGTGAAGGTATAATAACGGGTTTATGTAGGCGGCACATGGGGTGAAATTTCACCAGATTACTAGGCCATGTTTTTGGGACCATTGAAAACCCATACTGGTGGCTGAATGACATACTGGAGCCTGAGGACGAAGTAAGTCGCAAGCTAGTAAGTAGGCCCTCGGCCATCGGGCTCTAGGGTGAGTATTGCAATATATTCTTAGAATGGTGAGCCCAGGGTAGAATTCTGGCATTAAATGGCTTCAATCCAGTCCTGTATGGATTGAGCTGGTCCTTGGCTATTCAATGAACCACAGAGGATCTGGCCCCCTCCATTGGATTGGTGTCCTATATCCTTGGGTGTGTTCTCGAAGAGTTTCTCCTGGCTCAAGGTCGAAGAGTTTCTCCTAGCTCAAGGTCGAAGAGTTTCTCTCAGCTCACGGCTGGAGCTTATAAAAGTGGAAAAAAAATCTATTTGTTCTAAATTCTCGGGTTAGTGCCGGTTAGGCTCTTATTGAAGGTTGCTGGGAATGGTCCACTGGGCTCTAATTATGGAGTCCAGGTCCCATTAGAGGTCTCTCTAATGAGGTTTGAATTTGACTTCAGAGACCAACGAAGGGAATTGTTGGTTAAATTTTATAGTCTAACTCACAATTATAGTGCAAAATGTACCTGAGCATCCCCCGCCACTCTGCTAGTCTCTCCACAAAGTCTAAAATTACCCGTGAAAGTAAGAATAGGCATTATTACCTCCAGTAACTCCGTAGTCTGTTTCGTATCTGCTAATTTATTTAAAGAGGCACTTACGAATCTGCGATTCAGGAATGTTTCATCTCTCTAGTTCCTGCTGCTGTGAGCTATTTCCCCAAAAACCTTATTCCTGTGACTTGGTGCATTATTGGCCAATTCTGTGGTATGTGGGAAATTTAAACTATGGCATTTTCGTTGTGACCTGTGCATCGATGGTCATTTTTTACTTTTTTTTTTGCCTTTTTTGTCCGTTTATACTCTTAATCCCCTTTATAACCTTATTTAGCCAATAGCCAGGTCAATCAGACGGAAACTCCATTTCCAAACTAATGAATGCTTTTTGCACCAAGTCTCTTGGAGCCTTCAATTGTTTGTTTCTGTTGAGCCTGAAAATATACAATATAGGTCGAACAAGCCGAACAAAAATACGGATTTAGGGAATTAGGGGAGTATATCCGAAAACTCGGCAGTAAAAATCGTTGAAACAAATAGTCCAGGTACACTACAGGCACTAGTGACGAAGACCCCAATAATTCCACGACAGTTGGTTCGATTTTTGTAATGTCCGTTTACAGTTACTGTTTCTAGGAGCGAAGTCACCGGACGCAGCCCGTGTGGCCGGAATGCCGAAGCTATGGCCCAGTCTGGGCCCGACAGCAAGCAGTCGAATGGCGCAAGTCCGAACCATCCAAGGTTAACATGCTATGTTGATAATATCATATGGCGGACTGTTGGCTCCATAGATTAGTTCAAGGTCTTTATTTTGTGGCCACCACAAGGATTTTTTGGCTGCAGGTAAATGGGGAACATTTTTTGGAGCATTGGCACCAGGTGTGAAATAATTGCCGGGACCCTACCTCTTAACCATTCAGCACCTGTAGAATGGGCATATTTTTTATCACTTGGTGCAATGGTCTGGGTGAAAATCCGCCCATTTTGATCCATCATCAATTCCCCTGCAGACCGGAGTCTTGGCAAGTGTACAACACCAGCTGTTCGGCTCTAAGCCACCATTGGGTATCTGAAGTTATGGTCGCCAATCGGTGGTGGTGTAGATGGCCCAGCCGGTGTGATTAAGGCACGGAGCGCCGGGTTTTGCCCGGGTTCTGCACGGGGTTTTGAGGCCTGCACCGGTGTTTGTTGGGCTGCACCGCGTACGTACTCAGGTACGCCATATTATCAGAGGCCCATGCCAATTAATAAATTTGCCTGTTCACACTGCAGAAATCCAAGACCTTTCCTGGACGTTTCCATTCTTTGCTCCACCGAAGGTTTAAACTCCACGTCTTGGTGTTCGGTGAGGTACCTAACCGGAGACCGACACCACCATCATACCCGTCAGTCCACATGGCGCACTGTTTCATAACCCTGCTAGTGTCGCCAGGGCCCAATGTAGCCGGCAGCACATCGAGACCTCAAAGCGGCCAAAGCCTGAGCCTGGTTGCAGCCTCCAGGCTCCCACCAGCCTGAAGTGCCCGGAAAGTCCCCGCAAACACCGGGAAATGCCTATTCTCAATCGGTCTTATCCAGCCTCGAATGACTGGGACCATTCGTTGGGTACCATCTACAGATATTATTTGGACTGATGCACTGCACAGATTATAATATTCGGCCACATGTGCATGCAGTGTCAGCACACGTACACGAGTTGGATGCAAATTTGATGGGACAAGCCGGAGATGTCTCATCCTGGACAGGAACGTTTACGAGGCCTAAGGATGCAAGGTGCCAGGCCCCAGTCCACGGATGCCCGAGGAGCCGGAGGAAACTGCCCATGACGAGGAGGTTTCCCCAGCACTGGTCCCGGGCAATTCCCGAGATGGTCATGAGGTGTTCACAAGATGTTCCGTTAGGTATTTCCCAGGTATTCATGTGGTATTTCCTGGGAGATGCTTGATGAAGACAGACAGTTGCCAGTTGAGATTTTGGGAAAGGATGGAAGAGCCAGATGATGGAGACGGGTACCTGGGGTGTTGCTGGGTGTTGCAGGGTGTTGCAGGCAACGCCAAAGACCATTGATTCTTGAAACGGCATTAGTCTGCCATCGGGCCCCGACATTCCTCACGGTTACAAATTGCTAGGGCTCTGCTGAGGCCATATGCTCTCTGTTCCCCGGATTCTGCGAGATTTTGGTGTTTTGATTCTTGCGGTTAGTATTTTGGCGACCTTCGTACTTCGGTGCTTTGGTTGAACAATTCGGGATTTTGGCCAATTCTGGTGCATCTGGCGCTAGCTGCTCAGCTACTGCCCAGTACTTGCCCTTCCGCTGACTGTTCTGGATATGGCGCTCGGTCCCCCACTGTGGCTCGCAAGCCCTGACCCGAACCCCCAACCGAACCCGAACCGAACCCGAACCGAACCCTAACCCTAACCCTAACCTTACACAGCCAGGCTCTGCAACCACCCGGCCATGGCTGGCTTTCCTGCAACCTCCCAGGGAAGCGTTGCAACCGTATCTCGTACCAGAAGCAACATCACCGTGTCTGGTATGCTGCCCCATGCTGTAAAGCGCTAAACCGTGAAATGGGTGATATTTGGTTATGCCATCTATTTTCCAGGTAACTTCACCAATTAAGCTTCCCAGCATGGGGGCACAAAGAAAACGCACGATTGGAGATAACGGTTTGGGCCAGGAATGAGTGGAAAGCTTCCTGCCACGGGACGGCTGGCTAGGTCTGGGAGTGACACTCCATCTGCAACTGAGTGCCATCTGGGGTAGGACTGCAGGCGGCGCACGACTGCGAGTAGGGTGGGGGTTCAGGGAACTAATGGCCTTGGGGCTTGGAAATTGGGGCTTGCGGCTTGGTGTTTGGGGCGCTCCGGGTAGCGGCCAGATGCGATGGGACTCTGGCGGGGGCTGAAGCTGTCGGGGGCGTCGATGGGACGCGACGATTGGTGGTGGGCTGGAGGTGAAAGAGGTATGCCTATCGCAACTGCCAGTCACGTGACCTCCGGGGCATACCAGGCCACAAGTTCCCCCTCCAGTTTCCACACCCTACCATGTCTCCAGTCACCATTCACTGCCTAGCAGACGTGTGCTTGATTCCTGTACGTAACCCCCGTGGCTATGCTGCTCCTACTAACTCCAGATCGGCACCGGAACCGCCTCTGTCTCCGATGAAGTGACCAAAATCACCAAGCTTGCCCAAGAGTCCCACCTCTCCACCACGCTTCACAGCGCCGGAACCACCATTGACGGGCCCTGGAACGAGGTCATGGACTTGATTGGCCAGTTCCACCAGGTTCTCCACGACAGCGGAGTGGTCAGAATCCAGAGTGACATCCGGGTGGGTACCAGAACCGACAAGGTCCAAAGCCCACAAGACAAGATCGATGTGGTGCAGTCCAAGCTCGAGCAATTGAAGTGAAATTTCAGACTTCTGTGACTTATTGGCTGCTTAGTTGTTGTTACTCGGGCCATTGGGCCTGCGATGATCACAGATGCCCTAGTTCGTTGGATATCGTGGAATTCACCGGAATCCAGTGGGTATTTGCCAGGCTGAGATAAGGCAGGTGAGTTTGACTCCGTCACATGCTCTACCCTAGGCGATACAGTACACTAAGATACAAGTCTATAATTGGTCATTACAATTGATATATCATATATATGAATTGAACTTTATAAAAAACAAACTGAACCAACACCGGTAGGGACATAGCCCGTATTATGTTACACACATAGTAATTTGTTAGCAAGATCCAAAGGAACACATAATTTGAATTATGAAGAAATGAACTGAATTGAATTGGTGCAGATTATATTAGTAGTAATGTTTTGGATAGTTAGTATATTGACCAGGGTTATTGATGTTTGTTTGCGAGGTGTTAGCACCAGAAATTGGGGCACCACTGGGTCCACTCACAGATCCCTGATTATAGGAACTGGCTGCACCGTTAATGCCTCTTTGGTATGGATGAGGCAATGGTTGGGGGTGTGAATTGGCATTGGTGGTGAAATAATTATTGTTAACGTTGATCATGTTACTTTGGTTTCCTCCCGAAGAGGTATTGAGTTGCTGGTTTTGTTGGTGAGAGTACATTTGGTTGGAAGATTGGTTCTTATTGGGCATCGAGTTGGACAAGGCATTGGGGTTTTCAACCATGTTTTCCTTTTTGATATCTTTGTTTATTTTGGAATTCATGAGAGGTTCAACATATGCTTGTTCACCGGACTTATCTTTCTTCTTTAAATTTTGATCACGCTGCTCCATGATTTTCTCAGTCAACTTCTTCTCCTTCAAACACTCGTTGATAGTATCCTCAGTCACGCCAAATGATGCTGGGTCGGACCAAAACATGAGACGGATCAACTCTCGGCAATCTGCAGCCGAGAAGTTCTTTTTGGTGGCCTTGTTTAATTCCAAGCTTATGAAACGCCATTTTTCCAACTCTCCGGCATCTAGAATCTGTTGTAAATGTATTTTATCTTGAATATCCCAACTGGATGAGTTGTTATTACCCTGTTGGCCCACAATAACTTGATAACGATTTCTAGCAGCAAGATACGAGCCAACATTCGTAGCTTCGGCAATCTCCACCCATGACTTACCTTTTTTCTTAAGCGATACAATTAATTCATCCTGATATTTGGAGAACTTGGACTTTCTCTTAGCTCTCTTCTGAGACATATTGAGGTTAATGTCGGGTCTGGTGGGGCAACGGGATAATGGAGGTGCTGGCAAGAGTTGTTGTAAACGGTCGGGAAAATTTGGGTAAAGCATTGCTGGGGTAGGATTGACAGAGGACGAGGCACCCGAGGTAGAGCTAGCCTTTATCACGGGCTGATGGGCAGCTGGGGCTGGTGGAGGAGCCACTTGGTGTGCTGGTATGGGGTGTGGAGGCATCGACTGGTTGTAGTTGTTGGGGTAGAACGTATTGATCGAGGAATTGGATGCGATGGGGTGGATCCTGCGGCCGTTGGGGCAGAGGCTGTGTTGGAGGTGGTGGAGGTGTTGTTATTGGAGGTTTGGGGATTGGAATAGTTGGAGCCAGAGGCATTGTTGTTGGGTATCAACATGTAGTTATTCACAGGCACCTGGTCAAAGTACTGCTGTTGCTGGACCTGTTGCATCTGCTGCTGCTGTTGTTGCTGTTGCTGCTGCTGTTGTTGTTGCTGTATCTGCTGTTGCTGGGCCTGTTGTTGTTGTGCTTGGGCCTGGGCTTGGGCTTGGGCCTGCTGCATTTGTTGTTGTACCTGTTGTTGTTGTTGTTGCTGGTAGTTGGGCGGGTAGATGACCGACTGGTTGAAGGTGTACTGGGAGTTCTGGGGGAAGTAGGAGGGTTGTTGGAGCACCATGGGCAGGGTGTAGAACCGGGGCTGGATATCGTAGGCAGCGCCATTGGATTCCTTCAACGCGTGTTGGGCCAATTGGTGGTCCTGAAGCTGCTGCTGTTGGTTCAGCTGGGGTTGTTGGGACGGCTGTTGCATCTGTTGGTGGGCAATGTAGTGGACTCCAGGATAAGGATGCGAGAAGGCGGTGTTGTTGTTGGAGGACGATAGATTGTCGTAGGGATTTGTCATAAAGGAGGGCAGGCTGGGACGGAGCAATGGGAGGTTAGTGGAGGCGGGAGCAAACACAGGAACGAAGGATTAGGATGGAGGTTGGAGTGGGCAGGATTCAGGATGGAGTTATCGAAGTCACCGGAGAAAGATTGCAAGTAGGAAGAGTTGAAGGTGTAAGTCAGGTATATATAATACTGAGCAGACAAAAATCGAAAATAATGGGTGACAGGAGTTAAAATTATATTTATTTTCCGGGCAAAATCTAAGGCAAAGATTGGAAGGAAGGGGAAGTTTAAATTTAGGTTAGGGTAAAGCGATAATTATAAGTAGGTTATGATGCAAAGGAAATCTGATGACTCGACAGTTGAGGTAGAGATAGAGGATGTGATGGCGGGAGCCGGAGACATTAATTGCCTAAAACATTTCTTTTTTTGGTGACCCACAATAATATTTTTTAGTAAGCTGCGGAACTTATTTTTTGCCTGCTGCCTGTACTGCCTGAGCATCCTGTGCTGCCAGAAAATATTCTATTGTTGCCAAAGGATATTATTCCACACCGAAGCGTTTCTGGTTACAGCCAAACAACCAGGCCACACTTGGCCTGCGTGGATACAGAAAAGCGTACAAAATGTTGGCATGCCTGGATTGGGCATTGGGCACACGGGAATGTCACAGTGAGGGTGAGGAGACCGTAGCATGTTTGCCGGTGGGCCTGTTGGAGTGGCATTTCTGCGCACCGTCCGTCTCCGTTGGGCCTGGGGCATTGTCTGGGCTTGTGGCGCCGTTGCCGCTGGCTCGGTGGGCTTTGGCCGGGTGGGCTTTGGCTGGTTTGAGCTTTGGGACTGTCTTGGGCTTTGGGGCTGCCTGGGCTGCCTGCGTTGGGTAGGCTCCTGCTCCGCTCTGGCGGTCATGTCTGCATTTTCCGGGCATGCACCAATGAGGAGAGGGCAGGCCGCCTGCCAGTGAATTGTTGTGATGATTGTGGGACGCAGGTGGGGCGTGGCCAGTGACTCGAGTGGTTGGTGGTGGGGCGTGGCCTAGCCCGTTGGGGAGGGCAGGGCCCTCTCCCACCGGTGGTGCGCTCCCCTCCCTCCGTAATGTCGGCCAATCGGTTGATGTCACCACTCCCAGTGCTCAGGTTGACCAGGTTGACCAAGTGTGTTGGCAGGACAGGGCGGGACGCCCAGGCATGCCCAGGCTCCTGCAACGCACTTGTGCGGTTTCTGCGGTGCTTGGGAGATGTTGTGATGTTCTGATGATCTGTAGTGCTGCTTATCTGGCCGGATCCTCGCCCTCCCTAATGGCATCCCCGCTTGGCCTACTTGCAGGTGCGCTCGCTAGTTGCTGCTGCCTATCCCGTGAAGCGCAGGCTGGCTGGGGTGGCCAGCTGGTGGCTGTTGGCAGTTGGCCGGGGCTGTTGGCAGTTGGCTTTGGCTAGTGGGTATTTGACCGGGGTGTGGCCTGGGCTGCTGGCCGGCGTCGTGAGGCCCCTCCACCATGGGGTTCCGTCCACTGAAGCTGCTACATACTTCCGGAGGCCTGGGACACCGATCACCCGTCGTTCGCATTATGTCTCTGAAATAGGGATTATTTTTGATATTTTATGCAATTTACGATACCAATTGTTTGTCCACGAAATAAACTTTGTAACTGATCAATGCCTTTTGGCGGGCAGAGAATGGGCCAGCGTCCCGCATGGCCCGGCACTGGCGAAGCCTTTTGGGGCCGATCTTCGCTCAACGGTATTCCATGCTCCAACAGTCCCCAGGGGTCTGATCTGCTCGTAGTGTGTTTCGATGCCCGCACCGGAATGCCGGGAGAATTATCAGGAATTATGGGTGGCTAGGCGGCGGAGACGACAGGTGGGCGTAGGAAACCGGGGCAATGTTACCGATCGGGACACGTATGCTTCAGATGCTCCAGATGCTCCAGGGACTACGACATGTGCCACGTTTAATCTGTGGCCAATCTGTGGCCTATCTGGAGCCAATTTCAAGCTAATCTGGCACGGTGGACGGCCCAGCGAAGGTCGTTGGCCCGGCTGGCCGGGCCTACGGGCTCTCGCTAGCGCAGGGATCAGCAGCGAGGCGAGGCACCGGATCGGCCACGGCAGCCCCCAGCGCCCAATGCTAGTGCCAGTCGTTGGCGGGGCAGCAATTCAAGCGGCCAGAGGGCCAGAATCGGTGCCCAAGAGACAACCCACCCCATTTTCACCACCACCAAGTCCTCCCGTTCCAACGTTCTTCGCTCCCCCACGCCCACCGTTCCGCACGGTGGTGCTAACCTGGCGCGGGCGCCGGGTGCGCATCAGCTGCGGGCGACGGATGGCGGAGGTGGGTTTAGACGGACCAGTCCATAGCTGCTTATCGCTCAGGGTCTTGCCCACCTGAGAGATCCCTCCAAACAATAGCAGGGTGTGACACCGGCAGCTGGAGCAGGCTGCTGAGATCTGTGGCGGGCAAGTGAAATATGCCTCTGCCATATAATAGTTCACCACAAATAATAATAGAACCATGCTTGTGGTAATATGTAGTCCCAATCGTAATTGCATAATACTTCAGCACCGGCAGTAGCCAAAGCGAACCACGCGGAAGCCCACTGCACAAAGCCCGTAGTGGGGGAACTCGCACAAGCGCTGGTTCCGGGCTCGGGAGCTATGCGTTGAACAGTGCGTGTGCATATGCCACAATCCGGAAGATCTACGTCAGTGGGTGAAAATCGCAGTTGTGAGGCATAGGGCCTGTAGCAAACAGCATGGGGAGTAAGGCCAGATGCATATCCGTTGTGGATGTGGCCAAGGCATTGGTTCCAAGTCTCCTGGGTGACGCGGGGTCCCGCGAAACGGCGTGTGGAACCTCGTATTTGCGGCCGGCGAGATGCGATTAGCTGGTCTCATGGCCTATGGAGTCCATGCACACAGTGGTGATAGCGACCTCAAACACAAACTTCAGTTCCGAATTACAATTGAGCAGACCAAAATTATTGAAAATCGTCGCTGTCCAGCCGACAGCCACAAAGCGCAGGGGACTGTAGTTCCCGTCTTCCGCTTCCGCTTCCGCTCTTGCAGCTCTTCCACCGCCTCTGTTCCCGTTCTGGTTACAGTTCTGCTAGTAGTCCTGGTTGCGGTTCTGTTGACCAGTTGGGCGGACTGGGACTCCCGCATGGAACTGGACGGAAACCACCACAAGCCTGAGTTAACTGCATGGAATTTGGTGATGAATCGGTACAAAAGAATGCGGCTGTTTCATGATCGACGTGTCTTTGTGGACCGCAGTCTCCCTGGGATTCGAGACGTTGCTTGGAGCATCTTCAACAAGAGATCGGTTCCTGGAGCAGTTCGTAAATCTGGTGGAATTCCACCGTGACGTGCGACATTAGGCTTTCTGACTGTTTGGCTATTTGGCTTTTCTCTGTTTAGCTATTTGGCATTTTGCCTTTGAGGCTTTTGGCTTTTTGGCTATTTGGCCCTTTGCACTCTGATATTCTGGCTGTTTGACTTGGGGTTCTGGCTTTTTGGCTTTTTGAATTTTGGCGCTGCCGCATTTGTGCTCCGTTTTTAGACTTTTTGGCCTGGGACTGGGACACCTGGGGCAGCAGAGCGTAGGGCATGAGGCTTTGGGGGCCTGGGGCCACCACACTTCACCGGATTACCCCCACGGCCAGATAAGCGTTGCTGGCGATTTGGGGGGTGTAGACAGGTGGAATCCCTGAGGTGGCCAGGATGTGGTAGTTTCAGGTACTCGGGGTTAAGGCCATCTGGCCTGGTTATGGTGACCAGATGGCCAGAGGGTCTCGGCGAACAGAATTTGTGGTACATGAGATCTTCGGGGTTTAGTGTAGGGCCTGGTTCCGGTCCACAGGCCCAATGGCCTCGTCACCGGCCAGGCATTGGCTATTCGCTGGGCAGCAGGCCCAAGGTGGAATGGTTCGATGCCGTTGGTTGTCGGGACGGGCCGGAGCTCACGGCCCAACCGGTGTTAACTACTGACTTGGTGCTGTGGTCGCTGGCCAGGGCCAGCACCAGGCAATTCAGCATCGCGATACCCGTGGATGGTGGCCACGAATGAGCCCCACGGAGAGAATTATCGCAATCAATCCATCTGCAACTGGCGCCCTATCAAATTGCTGGTACCACATGGCACACCCCATTGGGCCTGTGTCTGATAGCAGGCCAATGCAACCTGCTCCCACGTTAGACATGCCTGTTGCCTTATCGCCTTATGCAGGCCGCTCCATGCATGGCAGGACCCCGAACTCTCACCACTTCGATCTATTGTTAGCACTTCCACCACATGCTGTCTAGTACGAGCTCGTTCCATACGCATTTCCGGGGGGTTTGTCGATATTTTCTTCCGGCCCATGACCACTAACCATGGCCATGGTGGATGAGACGGTTGTCCATCTGGCCGGGGTTCAAGTGTGCTAGTTGGGGTCCCCATCCAGTTCTTCTAACCACAGCCTGAAACCCGGGCCACGGCATTTTCCTTTTTAGCATCGGCCTGGGCACACCAAGGCCATGCGCATCTCCCAAACCGGACGGGTGAATGCGGCCAAAGGTGCTGGGGGCCCGCTGGCTCGCCTGCGGCAATTGGGGCTCCCCGCATGCTTACCAATCGGACCGTGGATCGCTACATTGAGTGGGAAAGTATCCAGGCTATTGTGTAGCCCATCACACCCTGGAGAGTCTCCTATTCGCAGTCCATGAGCAAATTATCCGCGTGGATATAGTACACGTCAGCAGCAAGTGCATATCTATGCATACAGGGCATTGCGGTGCGGGTTCATGCGTATAGATGCGGGCCGGTGCATATTAGGTGCGTATTGTGTGCATATTGCTTGCGTATTGGGCACGTCCTCAACACCCCCATGCTGCATGTTGTTGGATGACCGTGCAGATATTTCTGCATAACTGGTACCACCTTGCATGGTTTTGCATAAATATGATGCATGAGTTTGCACTAAACACCGACAATAACTCCGGTGCCACGCCTGATAAACACTCGGTGCATGTTGATCTAATGTCAGCATGGCAATATTTTCTTCTATTTTTATTGCTGCATTACAATGCCTTTGTGGCCCCAATTTTTGCCCGGTTGTGGCATTTTATTTTTCGCGCCCACTTGTTTGGCTTGATCCACTTACTAACACGCTACTAATATGATGGTTATTTTCACATCCTCAAGTATTTTTTCCCTCGCTCAAGTATTTTTTCACCACCGTCGTAATTCACCAAACTGTAGCCCGTTTCTCTGTTCCTTTTATAACTCACACCACCAACCTATGCCCTCAATCGCTTAGGCTTCGGTCTCATCCAGGTTATTGCCTCTCGCGTAAATCCGCCATGCTCCAGAAAATAGATCGTTCCACTTGCCCCACCACGGCCGACTCGCCTTCGCCATCGCCTCCACCCCCGGCCAGAATCCAACGCTGGTGGCAGTTCCATTGGCCCACTTTGCCCACTTTTCCACCAAACCACTGGCCTCGTACCCACCAGTCCCAACCACCAAACTACAAACCCGTCACCGGTTTAAGCTTTTGTGTGGTTCCCCGTAGTTAGTTTCTCACCTTAGCCCGGCATGCCTCGCGGCGAGATAGGCCTCGCTACAGTAATCTGTCTCTGGCCACAGGCCCCCGCCACGCACTACCGTCCTGACAGACCCTGGAGCAGCGCCCGTAGTACAACGGCCTCAACCACCAGGCCCACGAAAGCCCATCCTCCAACAAACCCCTCCTCGCCCACTAAAACCCGCTAGTGGCTCCTCGCTTCCACCCTCCAACTCCGACCCCGTTAATGTCACTCCACCCCGAACGACAACTATTGCCTCAACTAGCCGCACCCCAAAGTGGGCAATAATATCATCAAACGGATGATTCAATGCTAAATCGACATCATCTGTCGATGATGTCGCGATCGGGCCCACATTGTGCAAATGCCGTGGCTAAACGCCCGCGGTGCATGGCTTCGGCACCCTCTGTGGCCCAAGATCGATGATCGGGTCCCCATACCTTTGGCACTATCGCTCCATGGTGATGCGGCGCCTCCTGCCATTTGGCTCTGCGGTGTTCCCCACAGATGGTGGTGTTGAAAGATTTTTTGGCACCGCCATATTGGGCCAGAACGGCGATATTTTCCACGTCACCGCAACAAAATATTCCCATGTGGCCCCAACCGTCCAGTGGTCCAGCTTGCTGCCATGCAGCTATACAGCCATGCACCCATACAGCCCAAGCTGTGGGCCCACGGCCCGCTTGGCCTGGTAGGCCCTGGGCCGTCTGTTCCTGGGGTGCCTGGCCATGTGGCGAGCCGTCGTGTATTCCTTCCCGAGGCGGAACGGAAGTGGCTACTATTTTCGGCTGCCGTTGGGCACATTCCTTCGCTACTCCGTGGAACCTTGATGGAGGTACCGTGGCCGGTTGGGTGGCCGGTTGCGATGGGCCGTTCCATGGCCGGTTGCGATGGCCGCCCTGGCAGTGCTGGATTGATGCCAATGTCAACCGGCAAAATCGAGTGATGTGGGCCGCATCATTGCATCTTTCCCAATTGGACGGCCAAAATAGCACGTCACACACTTAGCCCAGGGTGCATGGTTTAACTGTTCTGGCAGTGCTCTGGCGGTGCTCTGGCGGTGCTGTGCCCCGATACTACCTGTAGAGTGGCCTTGGGGCGCTGGCAATGGCACCTTCAGGGTCCGTTCCGTGGTTCGGTGTGGCGAGCGAACATTGCCGTTTTGGGCCAGGGCCGACTCTGGCGTTGTTGGCCACCATTCAATGCCCGATCCCAGCGGCCCTAGGGCCGCCCGTCTCTTTGGGGCCCTCTGCTTCGTGGTCAACGCGTAGAGGCAAAAAATAACGTCACAGACAGGATTCGAACCTGCGCAGGTAAAACCCAACGCCTGAACCGCGCATAGCAGGGCGTCGCCTTAACCACTCGGCCACTGGGACTGGTATGTGAAACCGGGCTAATTTACTGTGCTATGTCGTTTGCTGAAGAGTGGTCACGTGATTTGGAGGGTTTGGGGTATTATCTAGGGCCACGAAGCCTGTGGAGTTTGCGCAAGCTCACTGTCGCTTTTTCCCGTTCCCTGCATCATCGGGAAACAGCGGCACATCCACCCTGGCACGGTGGGCAGCGTAACACGAGCCATAGCTCACCCACTCCAACCGCGGTCACGTGATCCGGGGCTACGTGGCAAAATCCGGGGTACTTCTACCGTCTAGCCTAGCAAAAATAGAAAAGAATAGCGTCACAGACAGGATTCGAACCTGCGCAGGTAAAACCCAACGCCTATCCGCCAATAGCAGGGCGTCGCCTTAACCACTCGGCCACTGGGACTGTTATTGCTGGTGTGTCTTGTTTGGTAGGCTGTGAGATATTCATCGTGTCACGTGACTGACCCCAAACTGCTGAATACTTGAAGGTCTTTCAACAAGGCGTGCATTTGACAATTCAGTCTCAAGGATTGTATCCCATTATGGTTGTTTCTTTCCTGAATAGCCCTATTATACCTCCAAATCCTATGGCATTTGTAGGTTATCATGAACTCGCTCAACGAAGCACCTCACACACATGCTTATAATATTACACTGTGCGCTCTGTCACTCATATAAATTGCCGATCTAGTATAGTGGTTAGTACAGTTCGTTGTGGCCGAACAAACCCAGGTTCGATTCCTGGGATCGGCAGATTTTATTTTTCAATTTTTTGACATCGATGGTTGACACAATTTTCAATACGGAATCGGAGGACCCTTGACTGCCAACACCAAGACGGTAATTTTATGCGAAGTATTATGTCAACAATCTAGGCTTGGTTCCTACCAAGACTTTTTCAGTTGTGTCAGAGTATTTTTGAAAGGGTGAACTGGGTCTCTACATACGAATATTATGGGTAACTTGAGTAATATGACACAATAACGTTTATTCACAAATTATAAGACACGTAGATAAATTACGTTCAAGGAAACCGAATTAAATGTAGTACACTCTAACACAAGGAATTCTAACAATCTAAAGTCCACAATTTTTCCAAAATCAGGAGGACTTCTTACTGGACTCCTTAGTCAAGAAACGAAGTGGTATCTTAGAGACTTCAGCAAGAGACTGATCTGGATCAAAATTCTCCTGGGTGTCGAAGTTGTTCTGAAGTGCCTTGGAGCTCTTTGAGGAGCCAACACGAACTCGGGACAAGGTCTCTATGTTTTTGGCGAGAGTCGAATCGACCTTGGATGATGGCTTTCCGCGGCGAACATGCTGTTCCTCGTGGGAAACCTCAAACACTCTGGTTGGCAGTCTTTGTTCCCTGGTCTCCCATGGGAAAATCGATGCGTTGCTATCCTCCTGTGGTGCATCCTCAACAATAGCGTCCACGTCGGCTGGAGTGGTGTCCCATGCATTGGAGTACTTGTCGAACTTCAACAGGAAACCCTCTCCACGAGGGACCAGCAATGCTTTGGCTCTGACCTCGGGGTCGGGATAGAGCTTGTTGAAGCGAGACCACCACAAGTGGTGGAAATTGGTGGTATCGGCATCCAAGATGCCCCTCAGGTGCCAAGGCTTGCCTCTGCCGAAGAAGTGCAACACCTTGATGTCTTCGAAGAACCGGGTGAACGCAGGAAGGTACTGGTAGTGTTGGCCGATGTTGGGAGTGACGTTGTACACAAATGGCAATCTGACCCACCCAAGGCCGCCGGTTGCAACATTGAAGTATTCGTTCAACAAGCCCTGGTCGGCGCCGTCGAAACTGGTCACGTTCTCCACGTACTCCAACAATTCCTTAAAAACTGCCTTGTTGGGCTTGAGCACCAACACTCCGGAGTTGAAGATATCGGGCCATCCGGCGTCGGGGCTGGCCACCACCAGTGTGGAGGGCACGTCGGCGTACTTCTCGAAAAGGTCGTCAATGTTAACCAATGGAAGCGTATCGCTGTCGAGATACACCAATTGCTCGTACTGGACAAGGTCCCAGAGGAGGAGCTTGGTGTAGGTGACAGCCAACTCCAGACGGCCCAACTTGGTGACCACGGCGTCCAATGGTGCAAGGAGCTGTTGGTCGTCCACGGGGATGATGTCATCCCACACTTGAGCCAAAAGTGAGTTGGCGTCCTCGGAAAGGCTGTCTCTGGCCACCAAGAGGGCCAAGCGGTACTCAGTGTTCAAGTGCTTCAAAGAAGCCCCTAAGGTCAATGCCCCGGCAACATACGCTTCATGGGTCAAGAGAGTGATAAAGGCCTTTGTCATGGCTGGATGGAAAGAACGGATGGGTAAATTGGATTGTTTTGATTTCGGATTCTTCCACAATCCGCTGACTCCTCGGGAGAATAGGGCGATTTGTTGATGTGTGACTTCGTAGTTTTGCGTTACTTCTCGTATTTACGCGGAAGTGGCCGTAGATGTAAGCGATCAGGGGGACAATAGCACTAGTGACGGCTGGAAGTACAGGGAAGACAAGAAGTGTTGGTTAAATGATAAATGATACATAGGGAGCTATGGCTTATCGGATTGCCTGGAGTGTTGGGAGCCCGGGTAGTCCCTGGCCCAACTCACCTAGTGACAACCACCCCCCACATACTGTGGATGGGGTGTGGGGTCGATGCGGGGCACTTTGGTGTTGGGCCCGGTGTTGGAGAAGGACTTCGACCACCAAGGAGGCCATGGCATCGATGGCGAGCCACAATGCAGAAATCCTAGCTTGTTTTTTGATTCGCCCTAGTGGGCAGAGGTGAATTAGTCCTCGCTAACCGTGGAATCGACGGAAAACGACCATTTTCCGCTCTCAGGCTCGTAGCTCTTGAATTGCATAGCAGGCAAGCTCTTGAGACGCTTGATGTGGGTGGCCACAAGGTCGCTCTTGGGGTCCACAACGGGTAACTTGTCCGATTTTCTGATAGGATAGCAATTTTCCAAGGTGATTTGGGCAGGCAAGTTGAGGCCTTCTCCCAACTTTGGTGCGTTTCCATCGGGGTACACAACACATGAACGGGTTGAGAAAACAATCAAGTTTCCAGCGATATCGTCCAAGTTCACAAAGCTTGACAAGTCGACTGGTTCCAAAAATTCAATCACACCGTAATATTTGCGACCGACTTTGAAGTTCTTGACTGAGTGAAGTTCGGAAAGAGTCTTCTTCTTCAACTCGGATAAAGATGGTGAGATCCAGTACCCATTATCATCAGTTTCGACTTCTGACTCTATGACTTGAGCATTAGTTTTGCTTGGGGTGGCCGAAGCGTTGTCGTCCTTGGTATTTTCTACCAACTTTTCAACCTCCACCTTTGGCTCACTGGTCACAGAAACCGAAAATGAAACTCTCTTGGCTTTTCTGGTGTCCGCAACACCATCAGTGAGCAATTTAGTATCGTTCTCTTTGGAAACATCAACAACTAATTTCTTAAAATTAACCTTTGGTGCAAAGATTTCAGATGAAGTGATTGCTGCATCAGTTTGAGCAGAGAACAATTTGTTGGTTGGAAGAATTAATTCCGATGAATTGGTATTTTCGCTCTTTTTCTTTGGCATTGATGTAGGACGGAACAAAGGACGGATTTGAACCGGTCCAACCAAGGAGACCTTCTTCTTCAGGGCTCCACTGGTTTGAATTGCACTTGGTGAAGCAATATTAGCAGTTTGAGGAACTGAAAGACTTTGGAAAAGTGGGTTATTTCCGTATGGATTTTGGGAATTGATGTTTGCCAATGATTGCTGTGGTTGATTATTTTGTAATCCTGATCCACCAAGTAAGTTGGATTGGTTATTATTGTTAAGAGTGTTTGCATTGTTGTTACCAAAAAGTCCTCCGCTGGTAGATGCTCCACCGATGGCTGGCTTGTTGCCGAACAACCCACCTCCAGTTGAGTTGGCACCACCTAATGTGCTGGTATTACTGCTACCACCAAACAATCCACCTCCTTGGGCACCAGTACTGTTATTGTTACCAAAAAGTCCACCACTGTTTTGAGTAGTAGTGTTGTTATTGGAACCAAACAAACCACCTCCTTGAGCTGGTGCTGCCGGTTTATTTCCGAATAAACCACCACCTTGATTACTTGTGGCATTATTATTATTAGCGGCTCCAAATCCACCAGTGGTATTACTCGATCCGAACAATCCACCAGTAGTTCCTGCTGGTTTTGCTCCAAAAAGTCCTCCAGATGTATTAGAAGCATTTTGGTTATTTCCTCCAAAGAGTCCCCCGGTGTTGTTAGTGGTCGACTGCTGATTTCCACCGAATAATCCTCCGGTTGTAGCAGCTGGTTTGGCACCAAATAGACCACCTGAAGTGTTGGAGTTGTTATTCATGTTGTTGTTAGCATTATTACCAAACAATCCACCTGAAGTGTTTGAGGTGTTGTTGTTGTTCTGGCCAAATAATCCACCACCAGTATTGGCTGTATTACTTTGCCCGAATAATCCACCAGTTGCCGGTTTGTTTGCACCAAAACCGCTTTGATTATTCTGAGCACCACCAAGTAAACCACCTCCTGTATTAGCGTTCCCGAAAGTGCTGTTTGTGTTGTTGTTGGATCCAAAAGCATTATTAGTGTTATTATTAGCAGAACCAAACAATCCTCCGGATTGCGTATTATTTTGAGCTCCAAAAGGCGAGCTGTTTGACTGGCCAAATGCATTTGTATTATTGTTAGTATTGGAGCTACCAAATGGTGATGCATTGTTGTTCTGGCCAAATGCATTACCGGTGTTACTTGCACCGAAGGGAGAAGAATTGTTTTGATTGTTTGCACCACCAAAGAGTCCTCCTCCAGCATTGTTTGAACCAAAACCTGATCCAGTGTTGGCCCCAAATCCTGTAGGTTTATTTGCACCAAATGGATTTGAGTTTCCAAATGATGAGCCTGCATTGGAATTAGCGTTGGCTTGGCCAAATGTGTTGGAATTGCTTGCACCGAAAGGAGAAGCATTATTGTTTGCTTGTCCGAAGGCATTGGTGTTACTTGCGCCAAAAGGTGAGGAATTAGTGTTTTGGGCACCAAATGCATTGGATGCTGGTGCGGTGGTGTTTGCACCACCAAATCCAGATCCTCCAAATGGCTGGTTACTGGAAGAACCAAAGGCAGAACCAGAGTTTGCAGTATTGGCTTGAGCGCCGAATCCAAATCCCCCGGTACTGGCTCCACCAAAACCAGGTTGGGCCGCTCCGGTACCGTATCTTCTGTTTTGTTCGTAATCCTTCAATCTCAATTCTTCGAAAGAGAAGTTCTTGTACTCTGGCATGGACGAAACATTCTGGAAAACTGTCACCGAACCGTTGGTATCCTTTTCGCTGAATGGGGTGAAGGGCTTGGCGGCAGTACCGTTGTTGACGTTGCTGTCAACAGCACCTCCAAAAGCACCTCCAGTGGAGGCTCCGAATGGTGAGGAATTTGCGGGCGCCCCGAATCCACCGCCGGTAGCACCTGCACCGAAAGCCGATTTATTGGCAGAGCCAAAAATACCTCCGGTGTTGGTGTTGCTAGATCCAAAGCTGGAGCCGGTGTTAGCCCCAAAGCTTGATGTTGTGTTGCTAGCACCGAAGGGAGAGTTGGTAGCATTGTTGTTGGCCCCTCCGAAAAGACCTCCGGCGTTGTTGGTGTTGTTGCTGGCACCGAAGAGCGAGCCACTGTTGCTGGCACCAAAAGTGGATCCACTGGATCCGAATGCATTGGCCCCAGTATTGTTGTTGGCGGCATTGGAAGCACCTCCATAAAGTCCTCCACCGGTGTTGCTTGCACCAAATGGCAGAGCATTGTTGTTTTGAGCTGGCGCAGAAGCGCCGAATGGAGACGAGGTGTTGGCAGTGGAGCTGCCAAAACCCCCGAAGCCAGAATTAGAACTGCCAAACATCGGTGATGAAAAGTGATGTTGATTTTTACTTTTCTACATAGATGTGCGCACGTGACTGGGGATCTGTTTGGTCACGTGGCTGTATTTATTAGTGACTTTAGGAAGGTATAGAACCAACGAAGTCCCCCTTACCAGAACATGGTGTTCGGGCTGTTTTGAAACCAATAGATTATTGTGGTCTTTTCCTTCCGAGAATCGTCTCCACAATAGTGTGTTTTTCAAAACAAATTTTAGATTCAATTTTTCATTTTTCTTCATAATTCACAAAAATTTACGAATTATTACCGAAAATACTAACCACTTGATAATGACACTGCTAAACATATAGAGATCCAATATATATTATTACTACGATCTCACTGGCATTACTACACATCCGATTGATTTCACTTGAAAGCGTGGATTATTTTTACTTATACATTTTCATTTTTTGGTCACAAGATATTAAAGGAAGCGTTTGGAAAATGTGCAATTGACCACTGATCGACCAGCTACGATTCCTGTTTGTCCTCAGTGGCATCTGGGGTGTCAGGAATTGCCTCAGCATTTTCTTCCTCTTTCAAAGACTCCTTTTTTGGTTTTTTGACCATCGAGGCGATATCTGCTCCAGCCTTGCGCTTGGGGGCCTTTTCCTTCTTGGTTTCAAACTTCTTGAGGTGCTCCGCACGTTCTTTGGCACCCAATTGCGCCAAAGACTCCTTTTTTTCCAAAAATTCGGCATCCAGAGCAGACTTTCCTTCGAGCCACTCCAATAACTTGATTTCTTCACCGTAAACAGTATCGTCGTCTTCTACCGGGGTTTCCAACACGATAGGCACATTCTCAAGTTTTGGGTAGTTGGCGATTAGTCTGAAGACCTCAAGACCCAAGAACCCATAGCCCAATTTCTGATGCAAATCGAGGTTAGCAGACAATGGTGCCTTGGAATCGTTAAGGTGAATAGCACTCAAGTACTCCCACCCGATGATCTCATCGAACTTGGCCCAGAATGCCTCGAAGCTGGCGCTGTCGCTGATGTCGTACCCAGCAGCAAATGTATGACAAGTGTCGATACAAACACCCACTCTAGATTTGTCTTCAACCAAGTCAATCACGTCCCTGATGTCTTGGAGGTCGTTTCCGATCAAGTTGCCCTTGCCGGCCATGTTCTCTATGACGATCTTGACGAATCTGGTTTCTTTGATGGCGTTATTGATGTTTTTGGCCAACCGTGCCAACGATTCTCCGTGGTCCGACCCCAAGCTGGAACCGGGGTGGAAGTTGTAGAGTCCGATGCCCAACTGCTCACATCTTTTCAAGTCGTCCACGAACAGTTCGTACGCCTTTTCTTCCTTTTCGGGGTCGGGATTCCCCATATTGATGAGGTATGACCCATGAGGAAGAACGTCCTTGAGCGGGTCGTACCCGTACTTTTTGCAGAATTGCTTGAACTTATCCACCTCCTCCGTCTTCAATGGAGGAGACACCCATTTACGGGGCGATTTGAGGAACAACGCAAAGCTATTGGCTCCAATGTCCATCGCATTGAGCACACTATTGGAGATACCTCCCGACATACCCACATGGGCACCGAACTTGAACTTGCTGCTGGTGCTGCGTACATACCTGAAGTTCTCGGGGTCGACCTTGCCCTTGGGCGTCGCCTTGGCGGCCTTTTTGGCCGGGGCCTTGGGCTTGGGAATTCTGGCGTTAGTAAAGATTTCTCACACGGGAGGCGGAAAGGAACCACGAAACGGCGCCACGCTAAAGCTGGGGAGTCCCCGAAGCATGTCACCTTCGACCAGTGCCATTGGCACTGCCAATGGGCCGAGTCTCTCTCGGTTATTCACGGAAGCCGTACCTTTTGGGGGGCATTGGATGTCGTACCGCAATGCGTGCCGTTCTCAAACATCGCCAAATTGATAAGCAGTTACTTTCCTTAACATGTCGGCGGTAACGAACATGAAGAACACGCTAAAGAAGTATGGACTAGCGTTCTTCCTACCAGAGAACAACCTCTCGTCGTCACAGAAATGGGTGTTGGGGCTCATTAACCTCTCTTCGGTGGTGGTCTTTTGGGTGATGTCATCATTCTTGGTCAACGCTTTGGTAGAGGACGACAGCTACCGTAAGCCGTTTTTCATCACATACATAAACACAGGGTGCTTTTCATTCTACCTCATTCCATATCTCAAGTACGAGAACCTCACGGTGGCACAATTCATAGACAACTTGCGGACCGACTACCATTCGCCTGGTCGTACCGAAGACGTTGAGGGTCTCATGGACAACTACGGATCTAGCTCCAACTTGGCCGGGCTCGATGGCACCAGCATTGCCAGCGAGCCGGTGGCCGACGACAAGATCGGGTTGTACGAGACGGTGTTGTTGTCGTTGCAGTTCATCGTGTTGTGGTTCCTGGCCAACTTGGTGACCAACGCATCGCTCTCATACACCTCGGTGGCTCTGCAGACCATTCTTTCGTCCACCTCGTCATTTTTCACCTTGATCATCGGCTACTTGTATCTGGTGGAGAAAATCAACCAGAACAAGATCATGGGCATATTATTGAGTTTTGCCGGCGTGTTGATCGTGACAGAAATCGATACCAAAGTGCCAGGTCCTGATACTTCCAGCCTTCTTGTGCTATGGGGCAACGCATTGGCCCTTTTGGGAGCATTGATCTACGGAATCTACACCATTCTTTTGAAGTTCAAGATCACCATCAAGCATTCCCAAAAGGAGCGTGTGCTAAACACCCACTTGTTCTTTGGGTTCGTGGGAGTATTCTGCCTCATCTTCTTGTGGCCGGTGTTGATCTTGCTTCACGTCACAGGGCTCGAGAAGTTCGAGCTTCCACACACCAGGCCCGTTTTGACGCTCTTGCTTATCAATGCGTTCATCACCTTCATCAGTGATTTCTGCTGGTGTAAAGCCGTGCTTTTGACAAGCCCTCTCACTGTAACGGTGGGTTTGTCCATGACCATTCCGTTGGCCATGGTTGGAGATTGGGTGTTCAAGGGGTTTGACATCAACGTTTGGTACTTATTTGGTGCATCAATCGTGACATTAGGATTTTTCATTATTAATAAGGATGAAAAGGAGGACTTCGTTAGAGAAGAATAGCATATAGATATTGGAATAGACCAATAGATTAATTTATGACACGGCAGAACGATAGAGGCTCAGGAACCAATGCACCAATGAATAGAGAAAGCAGGCACGAAATCAACACAAGACTTACATGGCCGAAAACTTGAACAGTTCACCATTGCCGGATTTCCGCCCAACGAGTGGACTCTAACAAAGTTGCATTGTTTCAATACTTCCGTGTGAATACACCTGTTCTGGTAAATATAATGATAGCAACAACAATCATTACCCATACCAAAATTAAATTTATAATTAGACTCCAGGCCATTAATTTATACCCACATCCCTCTCTATGATACCACAACCTCTCTGCTTGAGTTATTCATCAAAGCATGCCTAATGGCCTCACAGAGATATAATACACTATTAATTTCTTACTAATTAATGCTTCCAGTTTCACCATTTCACTTTCTTGCTAAGAATGGTGCAAAATGCCTTCTTTATTTAAAATAGCTTCACTAATTCCCCGAAGCTGTTTTCATTTTTGAGCCAACTCTAGTTGCTAGAGGCCATGTAAACCAAGAAATCAAAGAAAGAGCCCAGTGGTCTATCAACCATCAACGCTAAAGTGTGGGAATCTCACAGTTTTCATCTCATACACCAACACTCTCACTCACTTCCGCCTCAAGTCCCCAGTTTTTCAGTAATCGCATTTTATCGTCAACTAGTAATCACCACCATGCTACCATTCATACTCCAGTTGATAGCCCTAGTGGCCTGCTTGGTTCCGGTGGGGTGTTCCGACGTGTTCCAGGAGTCGGTAAACTACCCCGACTTCGTGATTCCGGTTTCCGGCGCTGATTTATCACTTTTCACCGGCCCCAGAGACTACTACACATTGTTGGTGTTGACCTCCACCGATCCCAAGCACGAATGTACGGTGTGTACGACGTTGCCGTCGGTCATATCCACCGTGGCCACTTCGTGGAACGCCGACTACCCTGGCAGATTGCTTGTTTTCGCCACCATTGACGTGATAGACCGCAGCAATATCCCCATCTTCGAGAAGGTCCAGATTGACACCATTCCACACATCTGGCTCTTCCCTCCCAACATAACCGCCGAAGACCACCAGGACTCGTTGCTCCAGGACAGCCACTATATCTTCAAGCTCCCAATCACCTCGCAAGGTGAGCAGGTGATGGAGTTGGCCAGGTTCTTGACTGAAATGCTCCAGAAGGGTATCACCATCAGAGACGAGGATCCAATGTCCAAGTTCGCCAAGGTTTTCGTGGCGGTGTTCTTATTCATCATTCTCCTCAAGAAAAAGGGCCCCCTGTTTATCAAGGGTTTTAGTAAGACAAGCGGATACAAGTTCTTCTTTATTGTGTTGACATTGACTTTCATCAGTGGCTACCAATTCACCGCCTCTAATGGAGTTCCATTTATTGCCCGCAATGACGAGGGTTTGATCTACATCAGTGGAGGAATTTACTACCAATTCGGAATTGAAGTGGTGATGGTTTCGCTTACCTATTTTGCCTTGGCGATGAATTTGATCACCTTGATTTATTTGGGTACCTACAAGGTGACCGATAAAAGTCGCATCACTTCAGAAGAAACCAAGCTAGCATTAATAGTAGCTGCCAACGCAGTTTTATTTCTTTTGTTCAGTGGTTTGACAAGCATGTTCTTGAGAAAGGAACACGAGTATCCGTACTATTTGGCTACATTGTTCTGAATTCCATCTAAAAAGCCTTGCATCCCCTTGGAAACCCCTCAGAATGCCCACATTAAGAACAGCAAGGTTGAAACCGAGCTTACGGCCATTGCAATTGCAATACATTTAATTCAAAAGTGAAGATCGTCGCACTCAATATTACAATCATAGACAAACTAGATATCCCAAAATACTAAATTAACGTAAGACAGATGCAAGCGGTCTCCAAACTATCAATTCATCCCAATTCATCTCAATTTATGCCGATGTACCCAATTTATTGCGATGTCTTCCAGTGTATACGCTATATCTTTCAAAAAGATCTCCAAAAAAGGCTGAAAGTGATGAAATTTTGCCCATTTCTCTCAGTAATGCAATCTGACTGATACAAACACAATAAGTTACATAAACTTTAAGGCGATTGAGTTTATAATTATTTTGATTTTTAATGAATAACTAGAGTAATAAATTCACTTTACTAAGACACTATCATGTCGCATTTTCTTAATGAGGAACAAAAATCCTCTCACAATTTGGAAAGACGCGTAATGAAGAGAACTATGAATGGATCTGACGGTAAGTCCAAGAAACTAATTACGGACTTCTTCGCCAGAGACACACCAAGCAAGAAGGTGCGGTATGAACCAGACCTCAAAACTACCAATGTGGTGAAAAAAACGGGCTCAATTGAGCAAAAAGACCTGCTGGAGACCGTTCATGGTGAACCCCAACCCAAAGTGACTACCACAACCAGCGAGAAAACGGTGATTAATGGAATAACCAAGCCGGAAAATACTACGGAGAGCAAGGAAAAGGAAGCAAAGCAAGACGAACAGACCAACGGTAAGAAAAATGGAGCAGGAATGAGCCAATCAAAGCCCTTTGCAACCCTGTTTGACAAGCTGGCATGGGTCGATTCACTCACTCCAGAACAACGGGACCTTCTTGACCTCGAAATCAGGTACCTACACGTGTCGTGGCTCGAGCCGCTTCACAAGGAACTCACCAAGCCATATTTCCTTGATCTTAAGCGGTTTCTTCGTTCTCAAGCCTCCAAGACTATCTTTCCCAAGCAAGAAGATATATACTCCTGGTCTCATTACACCCCGTTGCCCAACATCAAGTGCTTGATCTTGGGCCAGGATCCGTACCACAACTTCAATCAAGCCCACGGGTTGGCGTTTTCTGTGTTGGAACCCACCAAGCCGCCTCCATCGTTGGTGAACATCTACAAGACCATCAAGATCGACTACCCGCAGTTCGAAGTACCCGAGTTCAACACATTACGCAAGGAAGGCCGCCCCGGAGGCGGCAACTTGACCAAGTGGGCCGAGAGGGGCGTCTTGATGTTGAACGCTGCATTGACTGTGGAGGCCCACAAGGCCAACAGCCATGCCAACAAGGGCTGGGAAACTTTCACCGAGCAGGTGATCCGCGTGGCCATCGACCACCACACCCGCAATGGGTCCGGATTTGTGATCATGGCCTGGGGCTCACCTGCCCAGGCCAGGGTGGGCCGAATGGGCTCTGTGTTGAACGCCAATCCCCAATTCTTGGTGCTTCGGACCGTTCATCCATCACCGCTCTCTGCTCATCGAGGGTTCTTCCAGCTGAAGGTGTTCAGCGCGTGCAACTCGTGGCTCAAGTCCCACAACCGACCACAAATTGACTGGGGTATACTAGACAATAATCTGGTGTTATAGCGAGTACAAACACCCCCCAATTGTGTTGTTGGTGCCGGCCCAGGGCATCCCCAGATATTGACCAATTTCAACTAGGCTCCGCGTAGGACAATTTTTCGCGGTATGGTTTGTATATAGCGTAGAGCGTAAACTGATATTATATGACAATCACCCCCAATAAATCGCAACAACATTGTGGGTAAATATTCTTAGATGACCGATTCCCGACGCCGAAGAGGCCGCAAGAAGGCTGCACAACAGGAAGACAGCGAGCCAGACACCCCCAACGTATCGATGTCTGAAGCCAACGGCGTGAAAAGCTCCAAAAAGGACAAAGTTCCAGAGACTCCGGAACAGCGAAAACAGCGGTTCATCTTGGATGTGGACGCCAAAATAGCGAAGCAGAACGATGTGGACGACTCAACCAAGAGGTTCAAGTATCTCTTGAATTTGACACCGTTGTTCCGCTACTTTATCGATCTTAATGCATCCAAAGACGCACAGTTCAAAAGGCGTATTCGTGAAATAGACTCCAAAATGGCTTTTACCCAGGAAAAGAAGTCCAAGGGCAGACGCCGGAAGACCGAGAAGGAAGAGGACGCAGAATTGTTAGAGGATGAGGAGCATCAGGACGACGAAGATCATCAGCCCACGGTTTTGACCGAATCGCCCTCGTACATCAACGAAGGTACTTTACGTGAGTACCAAGTCCAGGGCCTTAACTGGTTGATATCGCTCTACGAAAACCGTCTTAGTGGAATCCTTGCAGATGAAATGGGGTTGGGTAAGACCTTACAGACCATCTCGTTTCTTGGATACCTTCGATACATAAAACACATTGATGGGCCATTCATCGTTATTGTGCCAAAATCCACCCTTGACAATTGGCGGAGAGAGTTTGCCAAATGGACCCCTGAAGTTAATGCGGTTGTCCTTCAAGGAAACAAAGAAGAACGTGCAGATATCATCAACAACAAACTCTTGCAGGCCGATTTTGATGTGTTGATTACTTCATTCGAGATGGTCATAAGAGAAAAAGCTACGTTGAAGAAATTCAGATGGGAATACATTGTTGTAGATGAGGCACACAGAATTAAAAATGAAGACAGTTCCCTTTCTCAGATTATCAGATTATTCTATTCCAAGAACAGACTCTTAATCACTGGTACACCTTTGCAAAATAATTTACACGAGTTGTGGGCGCTTTTGAACTTCTTATTGCCGGATGTCTTTGGAGATGCTGAAGTTTTCGATGCATGGTTTGAGAATCAGGGTGGTGATGAAGACAACGAAAAAGATAAAGAAAAGAACCAAGATAAAGTTGTCCAACAGTTACATCAACTTTTGAGCCCGTTCCTTTTACGTAGAGTAAAGGCAGATGTCGAGACCTCATTGTTACCTAAAATCGAAACTAATGTCTACATTGGTATGAGTGCAATGCAAGTGGAATGGTACAAGAAGCTTTTGGATAAAGATATCGATGCAGTTAATGGTGCAGTTGGAAAGAGAGAAGGTAAAACTCGATTGCTTAATATCGTTATGCAATTAAGAAAGTGTTGCAATCACCCATATCTTTTTGACGGGGCTGAACCTGGTCCACCTTATACTACCGATGAGCATTTGGTCAATAATGCTGGAAAGATGATCATTCTTGATAAAATGTTGAAAAAATTTAAGCAAGAAGGTTCAAGAGTATTGATTTTCTCACAAATGTCCAGATTGTTAGACATTCTTGAAGATTACTGTTATTTCAGAGAATACGAATATTGCAGGATAGATGGATCAACAAGTCATGAAGATAGAATTGAAGCCATTGATCTGTATAATGCACCCGATTCTGATAAGTTTGTATTTTTGTTAACAACAAGAGCTGGTGGATTAGGTATCAATTTAACAACTGCTGACATTGTTATTTTATTTGATTCCGATTGGAATCCTCAAGCAGACTTACAAGCGATGGATAGAGCCCATAGAATTGGTCAAAAGAAGCAGGTCAAAGTATTTCGATTTGTTACCGAAAATGCCATTGAAGAGAAAGTCCTTGAAAGAGCAGCTCAAAAGTTGAGATTAGATCAACTTGTTATTCAACAAGGGCGCCTGAGCTCTAACAATGCTAATGTTGGTAATTCAAAGGATGATTTGATAGGAATGATTCAACATGGTGCCAAGGAGGTCTTTGAATCAAAAAAGGGGCAATCAACTTTGTTGGACGATGATATCGATGAAATCTTGAAGAGAGGCTCCGAAAAAACTGCAAACTTGAATGCAAAATTTAACAAGCTTGGTCTTGATGATCTTCAGAATTTCACATCTGACTCTTCAACATATGAATGGAATGGCCAGAATTTTGCAAAGAAAGAAAAAGCTGGTCCCCTAGGTTTTGCATGGATCAATCCATCAAAAAGAGAAAGAAAAGAGAATGTTTACTCCATTGATAATTATTACAAGGATGTTTTGAAAATTCCATCCAACACAAAGACCACTGTTAGGTTACCTCGTGCTCCAAAATCTTACAATGTTCAAGATCATCAATTCTTTCCAGAAGGATTACCCGAGTTACTCGAAAGAGAGCAATTAGCTTACAAGAAAGAGATCGGTTACAAATTCTCAGCAGGTGATTTTGGGGATAGCGATGAAGAATTCTTAGCAGACGAATTCAAACAAGAAATCAGCAGAGAAGATAAGAGGGCCAAAGAGCAAAAGAAGGTTGACGATGTATTACCATTAACAGAAGAAGAAAATGAGCTTAAGGTCAAACTTTTATCTGAAAGTTTCCATAATTGGTCCAGAAGAGACTTTACAAATTTCATCCATGCCTCAGCGAAGTTTGGAAGAGACAATTATGAAAAAATCGCTGAAGCCCTTGGAAACAAAACCATAGAAGAAACAGAAAGATACGTGAAGAAATTCTGGGAGTCATACAAACTTATTGATGGCTATGATAAATACTTGACTCAAATTGAATCAAGTGAGAAAAAGTACGCAAAGTTGATGAATCAACAGAAGTTCTTGGCTTTAAAGATGGAGCTTGCGGCAGATCCCCTTGAGAATTTGAGCATACAATATCCACCAAATAACTCAAAGAGAGTATATTCCAAATTGGAGGATAGGTTCATATTGTGTTGTGTTCACAAGTTTGGATTATTCAGTGAAAATTTATCTGAGAAAATCAAAGAAGAAATATCTGAAAGCGACCTTTTCAAATTTGATTGGTATATGTTGTCAAGAACTCCACAAGAAATCGGAAGAAGAGTCAATACACTTTTACTTGCGATCACGAGGGAAATGGAAGGTCCTACTACCACCAAGAAGAAAATAAAGCATATTTCTGTTTCGAACTCAAGCTCTAGGCATGGATCTGTGGAACCCAATGGAAATTCAAAACGTCTTACCGAAGAAGCAAATGGGTCACAGGAAAAGAAAATTAAGGTGTAAATCAAATTAGTGTATTATTAGGTTGTAATATACAATATTATACAAGGGAAAATTGAATCATAAACTTTTTATAATTAATCTTGATGTAGTCTCTGGAAAGACTTATTGTGACTTCTATGATAAACTAACTTCAGGATGTTCAACTTTTAAGGTTTCTTTAATTTTAGACAGTTCAGAGCAGGTTAGTTCCATTTTAACAGGGGACATTGAAGATGCAGTCTGTGGACTTTCATCTCTATTCAAATATTCTGGTAGAATGTTTTCTTGAACTGTGGAGATGAAGTATGGGACCTTATTTGCAGTCCAACTAACTGAAAGAAAATCACTCATTTCTAGTTCTTCAACCTTTAACCGATCAAAAATAGTATCACCCGTAGCTTTATATCTAGGTCTGATAAAATTTCTCAAACTAATGATTTTTGTTCCACTTCTTAAGCCATATAGTAATCTGCCGACTTCAGCATTTAGATTAACATCAAATAGATAGTTGTTAATTATTAGAACATCACTGTCCAAAACACTATTCTTCACCTTTTCATTAGCAACAAAACTTTGCAGTAACGCAAAGTCAAGATTAAGCTGATTAATTCCAAGAACTTTCAAATGCTTCTGTAACAACCCTTCTTGGTTTGTCGTTAATTTAGAAGCATGTTCCATGAGTTCACAGCCACCACTGACACTTGCTCCAAATTCCAAAGCTGCTTGGAAGGTAGTATTTCCAACCCCTGATCCTAAGTCATAAAATTTTTGATGAGGACGAAGATCAACCTTTTCTAAGACTTCGCTTGTGAAGGATGGTAATAATTCTCCGTAAACTTCAGCTGTAAAAGCTTTATAAGATCGAAGCTTCTTTGAATCTGTAGATACAACTCTTGAATATACTCTAAGTAATATTTGTTGAATGGCAAAACGGGATACATTCTTCATTTCGTTCAATCTTTGGAAAAACACCGAATTAAAATTAGCTGGTTTTAAAGGACTCTGTTCACTCGTAACAGATTTTGGTACAAGAATACCATCATTAGAAGGAGTTTCGTCTGAATTTGTTACATGACCTTTGCGAATAACATCATAACTAGGACTAGGATCCTCTAACATGATTTCCAGGAAAAACAATGGCAAATTTAAATCTTCAATAGATGGACCCTTTAACTCTTCAGCACCCAAAAATTCTCTGACCTCTGGATTAATATCTTCAGCAATTTCTATTAAGGATGTTTCTGCTTTGTTAGGACTTAACTCAAGCATTAAAAGATTCCACTTATCGATGATATTCATAAAACAGCCAAAATCATTTTCCTCAACAGACTTTTCTAGTCCTTCACAATACTCTTGAGTGATATGCTTTCTCAAAGCTTCAGAATGTGAAAAGTATAAGGCATAGTGAATCATGAAAAGCTTTATAATTTCATAGATTGGATCCAATTCATTACTTTTCGGGGATGCCAAAAGAAACAGTTCTGTATGCTTGGGATGAAGAAGGAAACGGATTCTGACAATATTCTTGACATTTGAATCAACGCTTTGAGTATACCCATCTAATGAAGGAAATGAAATAGGAAGTGAGCGATAGTTTTTAAGGTGGTCACTAACAATCTGTACTGCAAAATTATCGTCAACTAAAATTTCACTATCAGTTGAGATCATGATTTCGCTGTTATAGGACGCGTCATTCTCAACATACTCAATAGGAGGAATTTCGCCACTTAAAATTTGAGGCTCGAAGAATGTGCGCCCATTCAAGGGTACGAGTGTATCAGCATTGATATCTGTTGGATCAAAAGGTGAGACATAATCCTCTTGGTCTTCTTCACTTTCGACTTTTTCGGATAACTTTGTCGTTATGGATGGAGTAGCAGATTTCACTACAGAATCCTTCTTAGAATTCTTAGCAACCACTTTCTTGCTTTGTTTTTCATGTTTCTTCGCAGCTACTTCCTTCAATTTTTTCTCTTCAACATTTAAGGCTTGCTTCATGGCAATTTTTGTCGCTTGTCTAGGTCTTGTTTTTAACAGAGTCTTAGTTCTTATTTCTGGTCTATAGTGATCAGCTTGAACTCGCTTCCTTTTCTGACCTTGTTCAACCATTTTCTTGTCACCCATAACGGATTGAAAATGCTCTGATCCGTCCAAAAGTGACTGTAAAAGTGTATTTCTGATTCGTTTGTGTTCCTTAACAGGTTTTTCCAATCTCTGTGCTTTCGAAATCGCTATCCGTCTTTCTCTCTCAAGTCGTTTTTCTTCAAGTTTCTTTAACCTAGTTTCTTGATACTTCAATTTAGCAGCCTTTTTTTCCGCTAACTGTTCAGGAGTCAATTCGACCTTTGGTTTCTGCTTTACTATAGCAAAATTTGATTCTAACGCATCCAAATCTTGTAAATTACGCTTTCTAGACCGTCTAGAAGAGCCTTCGTTGGTGGTAAGGACGACCCATTTGGCTTCATATATCAATCTTTCCTCAGTACTTTTGAATTTTGTTCTCCTTGATGAAACATATTGCATTTCTTTATATTTAGCGTCCACAAATCTCCTTGATCTACAAGGAAGATTAAGATACGCTATATCAATAGATTCATTGTTTGATATAATGCTTTTCATGATATGTTTTTCTGCTAGTGTAAGGTCTGTGGTGTCAAGATCTCGATACAGTCTGATTTCCCTTACCAACTCACTTATGGTGAAATTAGGGAGTAACTGAATAAAATTCTCCAATGATAAGTCGGACTCCAAGCATGTCATTAATTTTGCTTGATTCATTTGGCTGTGAATGTCATAATAATTATCAGTTGAATCGGCTGCAATGAAATCATCTCGAACGTACTTAATGGCCATTTCTTCTCTGCATGGAAGGCACTGTAAGATTTTTCTTAATTGTGTTCCGGTTTCCAACTGAGTTTTTAAGAGTTCAATTTCCTTTGGGGTCCATGGAACCGATTCGAAAGACGATATGGCCTCCAACACTTGGTATATGGATTTGGAGTTTAAGTTCCGCTCGATTCCAGAACTGGTGAGATCATCTGCGACTAAAGCAAACAACTTTTCGACTTCCTCGTTTGTCCAATGTGAGGTTTTTAAATCCGTTATGATTTCCTTGTATTGTGAGTTCAACTTTGTGACTTCGATGGGTGGGTCTGTTGTTTGATCTTGCGGATAAAGTTCGAAATATACCTGGAGTTTAAGAAGAGATGGCCTGGTGTGAATATTTTCGTTCTTAAAGCAACTCAAATCGCCCAAGATATCCGCCACCTTCAACCCATGCAATTTGATGAGCTCCGAGGACGTGTAGCAGTCGCCTTCAAGCTGTGCAAAATAGGTCTGAACGGCCTCACTCGACGTTCCAGCCTCCTTGGTGTAAGCCAGGTCATCCTTTCTTGCCTTCTCTGCAACAGTGTCCAGATGTTCGTCGGTTGAATGATCTGAGGTATCTGGGGTCAGTTCTGGTTGTATCAACGGTGAGAACAATTCCTCATTCAGACTTAAATAGCTGCTGGAAACCATTCCTTTTTTGATGATTTTGGGAAAGCTTGACCGGAGTACAAACTTGATGACTTATAATACAATTCTATGGTAGCCTAAGCAGTTAAAGTTGAGGAGTAGTGGAGGGAGATGTTGTTTTGAGTCGCGTATATGGGGAGCGAGGAGAGGATCACGTGCTACAACATAATAAGCACCGAAGTGTACTACTAGAGGAGTTCGTATCAATGCCAAAATTCAATAAATAAGTTAAAAATAAGCCAGAGTCATGTGAAGGAGAAGTGAATGGATGGGGTAGTCCAATAGGTGAAATCGGGAGAAAATTTCACGCACCTGTTGAGGGTATGAGAGAAAGCAGCCTGCTTCGTGCTAGTCTCACAGTAATTGCTATAACTTGCTAGCTCTCATGCCATTCAATCTGAACTTGAGATCCTTCAAGGTCTTCGAGTCGGGCTTCCAGTTTTCGAACAGGTCATAGAGCTCATCGATCTCATCGTAGCCATTTCTTCCTAATTCTTTACCACTATCCACCATCAAGAGTTTATTGTTGTTCGGCCAGTTCTTCTCGATATTAAACAACAACCCTCTTAAACACCACGGCAAAATAAACGGATTGGTTCCGATCTTTCCCACATTGTACTCTTTAATATACACCCTGTTGCTCACTGGAATAGTCAGGATTTCGACCTGGCCGAGGTCTTGAGTAGAACCGTAAGTTCCAACTCCGCTGGTCACAAGCTTGTTCGTGGCTATTGTCTGTTCTCTTACTGTTGCTGGATTACGCGTAGTGTCCACAGATCCTCCGTCGTTCTTCTGCAAGGGCTTGCCAGGAATAACAATGTCATCTGTGTCTAACACAAACTTGATTCCCAAATCATAAACCTTACCATCATTGTAAATTTTAGAATGGCCACCTCCGGTCAACAGACCAGATAAGAAGGTACTCAACTCTTTAAGGACGTTGTTGTCAAAATACCCAAGATTTTGTAGATGACAACATAAGGATACCAATTTTTGGATAAACAAAGGTGTTTGCGATGAATGGTCAATGTAACAAGCTCTGTAAATGTTTGGATGAAAGATATGGGACGCCAAAGCCAGGTACAAAGGAACCAATTGATCATTAATGGATCCTATGAAGCAAACCTTGACATTGGCATTCACAATAATCTGGATGGACTGTTTGTATACCAAAGATTGTTCACTGTCAAATTTGGTGAATTCAAATAATTCAGTCAAGGAATCATGTTCGATGGCTGAATATGCCTTCATAAGGAATGATTTATCCACACCATAGAACGGTCCGTTATTAATACCAGCCATCCCAAGAATTCCGATCCTCTTCCTTATTGGGTCTCTAAGAATGCCCATGCTTATAAGCTTCGCCAATAAAATAATAGATACAACGGTACCTTGTGAATGTGCTGCCACAAAGATAAAGTCGCTCTCGTTCAATTCTTCTTGCCACTTTTGAAGAATTTTTGTGAAAAAGTCAACCCGATCAAAGATCTTTCCTTCCTTTTCCAACGCAATCTTTTGAATGCTAACACTGTTAGCATCGTCTTCGCTGATCATATTGTTTTCAAGACAGTAACGAATAATGCTTTTCTCCGCTTCGTTAGCAAACTTGAGAGAGGTTCCTTTAGGAGAGCCAATAATGGGTCTGATCATTTTGGTTGGGAAGAACCCATGAACTCCAATGATCAAGATCTTTTTGATCTTTTTCAATGGTCCTGATTTATAAGGAACGACGCTCGAATTGTAAGCTTTCAGTCCACGATTATTCTGATTAATTAATAAATTTCCCATAGGATCATTCGAGACAGAAATAGAGTTTGGATCATTCAAATCTTCTTCTAACTGGGTTTGTTGTTCATAAACGTAGGTTTCATCATCATTCTTCTTTGTATAGAACTTGTTGTAGTTTGGTAAACAAGCTCGTTTGTGACTAGGCAACTTCTCTAGCGATCTACCATACAAACGGTAGGTTTTTTCGTAAAGGAGATTGAATTCAGTTTCCATTTTGTGGTCGGAATCGGTACCCTCATCATTGGATGATGTGACCACACTGGTGAGGGACTGGCTACTGAAACCTAATTTTGAGCTTAACTGGCTCAAAAAAGTTCTCCAGTTCTTTAAATCCATTTTAGAATCCAGCGAATTATTATGGCTCGAGGTGGAGGAGCTGCCGAAAATTGAAGAGGCAATGCTAGAGTTTAAAGAAGTGGATGACTGCGCTGGCAAGCACATGTTCCAGTCTGGGACGATAACGTTCTCCCTCAAATTTTCATTCTTGTGAGTGTTGATCTGCTTGAATTGGGCTGATTTATCATGTGGTTTGTATAATACCGCATCATCTTGTCCGGATTCCGGAGGAGGGCTGGATTGTTCGTCGTTTGCTTTATCTAATTTTTTGTGATTAGCCGGGTTGTTGCTCTGAGACTCCAGCTTGGTCAAAATCGATGGCTTGGAGTTAACCAAGGTGTTTGCAAAGCTCAGAAGTGGCTCTTTTGGCTGGCTGTTCTCCGAGTTGTCACTATTCCAAAAAGTCCACGAAGAGGGCCCGCTCCGCTTTCTAGTCTTGGAGTAATGTTCGTCGATTTCGTCGCCATTGTCGTCGGGCAAGTAGTCGTCTTCATCCTGGGCGTCCTGACCTTCGCCTCCGTCTTCTGCGGTCGCCATTTCCTCGTTTTCAGGGGCTCCAGTGTCCTGCTCTTCGGCCAGTTGTTCCTTACGCTTGGAGTTCCATCCGAGCCAATTTCCCGTAGACATCGATGCCAACGACGCAGTGGAGCCTTTATGCTTCAAGGCCGCCGCAGTCGACCCATCCTTATTCTTGTCGGAACTTGGCTGCTCCTTCGGCTTGATGTCTTTGACTGGAGACTGAGGCCTAGAGGGAGGCTTCTGGGAGGTAGGTTTGAGGTCTTTGGATCCCGTGGAGTTGATGCTGACGGTGGAAACGTTGCTGGTGTTGTTCCACAATGGAAGCCAGCTGTTTGGATTCGGTGACCTTGACATGTTCAAGGATGAAGTTCCGTGGTATCTCCTCTGGTCGAGATAGTTTCCTGGTTTCTCCTCTAGTGCGAGTGAATGTGATAATGAGACCGGTTTAGGATGCCGCACTGATTTGCGGGGGTCACACTGTTTGAGCCGGTGCTACAACTATAGTGAGAACATGAAAGTGAACGAGGAAAATACAATACAAAAAGAGTAGTGAGTCTAGTGGCCCAAAATAGTGATTCAAGAGGCAAATATGAGAATCCATTAGCTGATTGGCATGGAAATTGAGGATGGGACCAGGATTCTTGGGCCGTCCAGCTTCTGTATAGGTTTCCTTAGCTCGGTCGCTAGGCTTGAAAAGTTCAGGTCGGGCTGCGAATGCTGCCATCCAGTAGCACTTGCGAGTTCCGGTAGCCCTGCACAATTGACATATGTCAAACTTAGGAAGGGAATTGGGAGTACAAGTAGCAGTGGAGTTTGTGGTGGGTCATGATATCCTTCTGATGCTGTCATTCACAACGGAAAGTTTGCTGTTTGGAACGAGAATGGCCGTGGTTTTGGCTCTGGATCTGGCTTCGTAAAGGCAATGGTTTTGATATGTCCAATAACACAAGCAATTATTGCCCCATGGCGGGGCTACGGGTTCTCTTGGAGGTAATTGGGTCATAAGGGTTAGTTAGCTGTATATTTGGAGTCTTAATGACCCCTGCCACCATAATGAATTAATTTATTGAGCTAGTTCTACAGATCCAGGACTGGGCGACTTGTATCAAAATATTTCTTGTGGTACTAGTCTACTTAACTTCACGTGAATTAGATTGGACTCTATTTTGCAGATTATAATAGGCAATTATTCACAGAATCACATCAATAACTTCACAAATTGCACAATTCGTGGGGCAATGATCACTCCTCTTAATTGTTTCCATTTCACAGTCTTACAGCCAGGAGAAACACCCAAGCACAAATCCATTCGAATTTTGCTCGTATGTAACCAATACTTTGATCTTCTCTCTTCTAATCTGCTTTAATCTAGGTTGTCCCACATGATTCAAGTGGCACTTAAATATAGGCAGTTGCAGAGTATCGTCCTTAATAACTCTACTGTACAGCTATCAATTGTCTGTACTGGTTCAATATGTCCTGGTTGATTCCCGAGCCTCCACAGACTATGAAAAGAATTATATCGTCCTCCTGCAAAACTCCAAAAATCTTTTGGAGCTCCGATCTCTTATGGTAGAGAAAGGCAAGTGTTGCTCCACATGCTGGCTCCACCAAGATACCAGTATTGTCGTAATGATCCACCACTCCACGAACCGCATCCAAGTCATCAATCACCTCAACTATGGTGGAATGGTCGTGGTAGTTTGCAAGCGACTTTTCTGAAATGTATGGCGATGCCAAGGATGTGGCCAAAGTTTGAATCCCTTCGAGGTGGACAACCTTGCCAGCAGTAAGAGCTGCACTGAAGCAACCCGTTTGGGTAGTTTCAATCGCCAACACCGGCACCTGGAGACCGTTCCTTTGCAAACCCTCGACAATTCCATTATATAAGCCCCCACCGCCAACACTGCAGACTACTCCTTTCAATTGCGAAGGAAAAGCCATGAGAGGAGGCAACTGCTGTATGAGCTCCTCCACGATGATGGAATGGCCGTCCCAAACGACGGGATCATCAAATGGATGACAATATACTGGGTATATGGCTTCATCCAAGGAGTTCACCAAATTGTTACGAAGAAAAGCATCTGCTTCACCCCAATGAGCTCCATGGACCACCACTTCTGCGCCCAACCCCTGAAGCAGCTCAATGACGATTTGCTTGGAGGTGGAAGGAAGCACCACCGTGCATTGTAGGCCAAAGTGCCTACTTGCGTAGGCTGCTGCCAACCCAGCATTTCCTCCTGAGGAAGAGAAAACATGAACGTTGGACTTTCCAAGGGACTGTGCTGTTTTCATCGATTGGGACACCAAATGACCGATTCCACGTAGTTTGAAGGATCCAGAAGGCTGTTCGTTCTCGTTTTTCAACAAGATCCGAAATGGATAGCTAGAAACTTCTGACACAGAGGTCAGCACTGAAGGTTCACTGCTCATGACACGTAAGATGTATTTCTAATATGCGAAACAGGCTATTTGCTTGTGCTTGAATGGTTCTTGATCTCTTCGTGAGATTAGCTTGAGATTGGAGAGATGATCCGATAGTGCCCGCTTCTTTGCACTTTCTGACGTTAGTGTGCTATGTGGCTCTATAGAGTTTTATAATGTTCTTCGAAGAACTATCTGGAAGTACTGGATCACTTCTTTGAGGTCTGAATGCGATGGAGTTGCCCAACTATTCCGGTTCGTGGGTTTTCGAGGATATCCAAGAGCGGACTACTATCTGCGAAATTTCCAGTCTGGGGTAAAAGTGCCATTTTGGGGAATGGTAGAAAGAGAGGTGAAGCTTAGGATTTGAGGCAACACATTTTATCTAAAACCAATGGTATCATGTGCTGCAATCTTCAAAGAACCAACAAAGCACCAATACCTTGGTTGTGCATCAGCTTGTTCCCACGAAAGGGTCCCACTCTCTCGACCCCAAGAAGACAGGCAATGCGAGTACAGGGAACTAGATCAAGGGTAAAAAATACAAGGATACCATATGGTGACATAAATGCATAAATACCCGTAAAAGACATCGACAGTTGTGCTGAAGTCACCAGTTAGTTCAATCTCGGGGTACGCTGTGGTGGCTGCTTGCCTTCTAAACCTGGCTCGGGCTTGCCAGCTAGTGAAAAATTAGTGAGGGTTCCGTAATTTGAATCATCTCACTTGAAATACGATAGTAGAAGTATCGACCCACAACAGCAACCTTCAAACCCTTTGACACTGCGGGAAGTGCAGCTAGATATCTTCTACAGATACCCATCACCGTCTGAAGTGCCTGACCGTTCATCTTAAGTACCCTTGAGCAAGTTAGAGCAAAATGGCAAGAACCAACAGAGCCGACTTCAAGAAGTCGAAGAAGTTCAATGAGCCCGATCCCAAGGTGGAAGATGAAATTTTGGAGGCCTACTCAAGCTTTACGGAGTCCAATCCAGATTTCATTCTCGAGCAACTTCCCCAGTTTCTCCAATCACTAGATATTCCAGACTGTTTTGTATCAGACCTCTACCAATGCATTGACTACTACTACGACTTCATGAACCACGAAGGACAAGCCAAGTTTCAATACGATATCCAGAACATCAAACAGCAAACCACCATCAGATTCCTCAAGGCATTCACAATCACCACCTCCGAGGAAGATTGCATAGATATCGTGGACATCGACAAGTTGATCAGAAATGCTACAAAGCTCATCAAGTTCCGCAATAACTATGAGCATATTCTCGAGAGCTGGAAGCTTTTCGTGACGGTAGCGTCGGAGGGAAAAAGCAGCTCTGTGGAAGGGTTCAAATTGAGTTTGCCTGACTTGAAGAAAGTCAAGACTTCGTTAAATTTGGACGAGAGCGAGGGAAGAATGAGCTTCAGTGACTCGTTATTAATCGATATGTTGAGCTGTTGCTCCACCGATTCAGAGGGAAACGTCATCAATTTTGATTTTGAAAAGCCTAAAGAAGGGTCATATTTGAGAATTAAAGATTTTGGGGAAATCTTGGGAGAATTGGGGGAATTGGATTAATTGTGTTCAATTATCTTTGACACAAACCATTACCCTAACAGCACAACGATGGTGATCATCGCCCCAGTTTCGTAGCGTAAACATCATGCAATTGAGTGGAATCCAAATCCATTTGCTACAAGGGCCCATTATATTAGTAAATATTGGCCAGGCTATTAGTATCACCATATCAAAGGAATGTCTAGGTATCTGTTCCCAGAAGTGCCATAAAAAGATGAAATTCGATAGAAATCTCAAGGACTGTTCTCACTTCCAATATTCGTTCAACAACTCAATTATTCGAACTTGATCTGAACCCTCCAGTTCACCCCGATGGAGATTCCATTGGACTCATGAATCAACGGCATAGGGGTTGTAATGAATCACAACAGAGTCGATCCAGTGCTCGGTTTTCCAGAATCCTTTGATCTTTCCATTTTTTCCACTCTCTAGTCTAGAATCACCCTCGATTTTATCAATTGCATCGAAACCATCAATAACCTTCCCCAAATACGTGTAGGCGCCATTATTTATCACCTCGGCATGGGCGTTCCCAAGCACTATGAAAAATTGGGACCCTAACCCATCGCTGCGGTCAGGATTGTTGATGGCATAGATGGAGCCTCTTTGTGGTGCTGGTTTCACAGAGGATTCCGGCGACTGGCTCTCTCCACCATTGACCTCTCCAGCCTCGGAAACCTTACCGGTATTGGTGGGGTCGCCTGTTTGTAGTATAAATCCCAGGATGTACCTTATGATTCGGACCCCATCATAAGAACCTTTGGCGCAATGGATGAGGAAATTTCGCCCGTGGGCCTCAGAGGTTGTGTCAATTTGGAGCTTGAGTGCCCCAGTTTTGGTAGAAAGCTGAAGTTAGTTACTGTGAATCGAGATTCCTGGAGTTTTCTGGAGATTCCTGGGGTATCTGGAGAAATTCAAGCGTAAACACATCCACCGAATCAACTGTTGGCACCGCTGAAAACGGCTAAGTATATTTGACGGGCCCAAAGTTGTTGAAGAGATTGTGCAACACATACAACACCAGCAACACCAGTAGCAGGAACACCAGAAGCATCAGAAAATATGGAACTTACTGTGATAGACATCGGTAGGCTTCGGTAATTTACCGCGAGCATGGTAGGGACAAAGCTGTAGATCCCCGGCCTGCCCACCACCACAGCCAGTGAGGGCCATAGGGCGAGAAAAATGTGCTCACTAAAATTTGCACCACCAGGACCAGTCCATCATCTCCCCCTGTTGAAAGTGATCTACCGGTGTGCAATAGCTGGCAACTATCCCATTCTGACCCGTTTACCATTGCATTACTCCCTGGCATCTTTGGTTTCCCATTCGCAGCCTGTTGCTCCTGTAATCTCTTCCCTCATCCTGGGCACCCATCATCTCACTTGCACCAAAACAACCCTCAACTCCGAGACCCCAACTCCCCACATTATTTGGCCTGATAACAAATTCGATCGTTTTGCGGTTGCTAACACCTCCGAACTTCCATCGACATCTTTGCTTCACCTCCCAGTTGCCACTCTTCTCGTGAACTTCGAGGTCCACTTCTACAGCAGCTGCGTAGATGCTGGTGCTATTCGACTTGACAGCCACCCTCGATGCCCACGAGTCATTTGTGTACCAAATCATACCTGAGCTAGCCAAGCTCGACCGCCCGGTCAACCTCAACAACGTCAAACAGTTCGACGAGCTTCTCTCCCATTATGAAGCCAGTTTCACCGCCATCTCTTGTCTGTCTACATCCTCCAAATCCTACTCCAACCTAGCGATTCCTTCTTACGACGTGTTTCGAATCCTCTGGACTTTGGCTGCAAGAAGTCCTGCCACCAACTGGAGCACCAAAGCGTTCAAAATCGATGGAATCGCCCCCACCAACGAGTTCGTGCGGTCCTTAAATGAAGATTACGATTCCTCCATACTAAAAGCTCCATTACACAAGCGCAGCATTTCTATCTTGTCTAAATACCGTGATATGTTGATTTCGGGCGAAATTGACGACCCTTCGGTCCAAATATTGTATCAGAAGATCTTGGTTACCCTTGGTGATTTCATATATCAGTCCAGAGTTGTGAAACGCAACCCTTCCACCTTTATGCCCATCATCAAAAAGAAACCGAGTCACGGCTCGCCAACGCGTCAGCAAAAGATCACGTCCTTTTTCCAAAGATCCCCCGTCAAAGAAGACACTGCAAATGATACAGAGCATGATTTCATCAGTGACTCTGAGCATGGTGACACCATTCTCGAGTCTGCTCCTAATATGGAGGAAGAACTCATGAAATACCAGATCTCCCCTAAGAAAAGCTTCCTTTTTAATGAAGATAAAGAAATTTCAGGCTTAAACTCTTCATTGAGTCTTCTAGAAAGTTGGAAAAGACCCCTAGAAAATAGTCCAGAATTGATTTCTCAATCCAAAAGACGCCATATAAGTAATTCAGATCTCGATGCTCCTTTGCACAAATGGGAATACATAACTGTTTACGACGATGAACTCTTGGGTAAAAAGCTAAACCCTAAATATAACTCAGATTTTAATTTATGGTTGCTAATAAATTGGACCTTTCACTGTGCAGACCAATCTTCACATTATCACTTGCATCATTTAAACTCATTATTCACTTCTTATCACATAATTTTTTCAACATACAACAGTTTAATATCGGTATTTTACGACTTAATTGCATTCAACTTTTTTCATACCATTAAAACCCAACCACAAATTCAGAACAATCTAGGTGATCATAACGATGATATCCTAATCAGATTTTTTAATAGCCCCAAAAGTTCAAGAACACTATTACTATACCATTTAGAAGATTCATCATTCCTCATTTATTGCATGTTAACACAACTCGGTTCCACTAAGTCAGATTGGTATGATCGATTGGTGGAATACCTATTTAACGGATTGGGGATTCATAGCAATCAGGTGCCAGCTTCCTGCTATAATCGAGAAAAGATCATCATTAGAAGTGATCGAAGTGCCAAGGAAAAGTTGGAGAAACGACATGACTGGGTACCAGATTCATATGATGACAATGTTCACTCTATGCTCCTAAGGTTCAAGTTTTCAATTTTGATCTATTACAGATCTTTGTTTTATTCTGATGGATCGTTGCTCGGATTCCAAAGAACAACTTCAATTTCGCAGAATATGACCTTCTTGGGTCCTTCAAATTTCGTCAGCGAATTAAGTCAAAGATTGGAAGTAATTGATGTAAAGTATTTGGAAGAGTTTTATAATTGTGCTTACATCCAAGTTTCTTCAATTCCTCAACTATACAATAAGATGATGTTAATGGATTTAACGCAAACATTATTGCTTAATATAACTAAAGTTGTCGATTATGATCAATTCATAATAAGATCCCGATGCGATTCTCTGGATCTCATGAAGGATGAGGTCATAGAAGATAGTGACGAGGATAGCGAGATCATCGAGATAATAGACGACAGTGATCTTGAACCGACTCGATTGAAAACAACGAAGGGTGGATCTACTTCATGGCCAATGGTACAATTAAACAGCATTATGGAGGCAATCAATAAGGAAGATACGTATCTTCCCCTTATTGAGGATGAAACCTACAGAAATTGGGAGGAATTTGCCCAATGTTGGAAGAAGGTGAACTTTTTATTAGGATGGGTGTTGGATCAGACATTGGAGAATGTCGAATTATATTTAGATGCACAACTTTCAGAAGCAGAAAAGGAAACCCTTCGAAAGAAGTGTTGTGCTGGAGACCAGCTTCGGGAAGAAATCTTCCAGAAGTACGTGCAATCGGTAAAGTCATTCCCCATGACGGGAAATTCCGAAGGGGCCATTCAATTGACCAACTACGAGGATTTGTTTCTCAACCGACTTGCTTAGGTCATGTATATTTGAGATTTGATCTCGAACCCAATCTAAATAATGTGCTTGACCTTGAAGTAGTGTCTCAAGTATTGGATTTGCCATGCGCCAAATGCAACGAAGCAAATGATGACGATCAAGGAGAAGTACTTGACTCTGTCGTTGGTGGACTCGTTGGTGTCTCTCATTCTTTCTTCTCTTCTCTTCAAGTATTGCAATTCAGTATAGATTTCGTCAATCAAGTTTTCGATTCTGATCAATTCAACCTCAGCTGGCTTCAACTTCTCGGCGGTTTGGAACAAGTTCCAGTCACGGGCAGCAGCTCCACTTTCAATCTCCAACTCTATTCTTCTGCCCAATGGGCCTCTGTAGCCACCTTGCAACTCGTTGGTGAAACACACGTCGAAGGCAGCGTTGTGGTGACTGGTGAAGTGAGCCGAAATCTTACCAGCAATGTTGGACTTACTTCTGTGGGTGTTTCCGAGTGAGTCCCTGACGTAGAAGTCCAACTTTTGGCCGTCTCCAACCCTTCCATCTGTCTTGATGTTGACAACAACAGCACTGTCGGCTTGGACAAAGTCACGGATACAAACTGGTTGGGGGTACTTTTCCACGGCAGGAACCTCCAAGTGCAAAGCACTGACAAAAGCACTGAACAATGCTATGAATAAGAAGAACTTCATGGTCAGTGGTTATAAGCAAACTGGACACTAAGTTTCACAGTTGTTGATCCAGTGCGTGTCCTCTCCACAAAAATTTTACGCGTTGCTTGCGTAAGCATGCTTGTGCCTCTGGCCAGGGCCCGCTTGCTCGTGTGGTGGAAGCCCACCACACCAGCGTGCGCACTCTCTTCCTAAACGGGAAGTCTACCAGGGAGGAAAATTCTCACTCACCACCTGCCTTTGTAACTAGTATCAACGAATCAGTCAAGAAACATCTTTCACCATGGCCAAGCCCAAGTCCTCACATACCATGGTCAAGCTTGTTTCGGCAGCTAAGACCGGTTATGAAAAGTGGTTCAACATCCCAAGACACCAGCCCAAGTTGAACTTGATCTTGTATGACCCAAGAGCAAAGAGACACTGTTTGTTCACCGAAGACAAGAAAAGAAGAATACCAGAACAACCACCTAAGGACTTCATCAGAAAGCACCGTATCTAGATCATGTATATATTAATGGAAACGTCAAGAACAGAAAAGAACAGAACAGAGCAAAAATGTGGAGCCTAAGTCAAGACTAGCGAGAGATGAGTATGGACAATGCCCAAACATGAGGCAATGAACGAACTACAAGATCCCAAGACGGTTGATACGAATAGTGTGGATATGGATAATGGCATTATAAATATAGATAATGAAGTGCAGACCATGAATTGTTGAAGGAAGATCCATGGCAAATGAATCATATGACTAAGGATTGGATCAAGATCACAAGCACAAGGACCAGCCAAGTTCACCTTGATGGAAGTTTTCATTCGGCCATAGTTGTGGGTAGCACGATCATTACAACCTATAATATTCGAAACAGGTTTAATGCCTTGTGCAGACTAAAATTATCTGCCTCTACCCAAACAACTTATTAGATCTTCACTTTTCATGTTAATACGGCCAGAGTTCAAAGTTTCATCGATGTCACACTCATTTCTTCTTCGTCGTTTTATCCACCGCAATGCTCAATTGTAGTATAAGTAGTACGAAACATGGTGGATGCTCAAATACACCACTATGCAGAATTAACAGCTTAAGCTTTCTATGATTCTATATTCTATTGAATTTTTCTAATTTTCTATTTACACACAGTTAATTCCTTCAAAGTCCAGTCCTGATCAACGTTCAATATGTTATTGTCACCAATGACTGTGACCAGATTAGCACCGTCATTTAACAAGTACTTCTCAACAACGTCTACCAAATCTTGGTTGTTAACATTCAAGAAGTTTTCACGTCTTTCTTGTCTCATATCATCGGTAATTCCATCGAAGAATTCACTGGAGCCTTGACTAGCAATGTTCATTGGAGCATCAATACTTTGGAAAATGGAGAGCTTGGCCTGTTGTAAGTCATCTGCTTCCCATTTGCCGTTTTTACCGTAAACAAAGGAGTCTTTGAACGATTTGATGGATTTAATAGGATTTGGATCTCTGTATGAGTAGAAGTTCAAAATACCTCCCAATCCATCGTATGTCAACCCTCCTCCATATGCACCATTTGATTCTCTGATCACAGAATGCAAATGCTTGAATGTCATCAATTGGGATAATACTTGCAAGCTGGCTCCATCCTTGTTGCAATAGTTAGATCCAAGTCTAGCCAATGATGCATAACCAACTTGGTATGGCAAGTTTATCAAGGTGTTCTTGTGACTTATACCTAACTGGTTGTTGTTGAATTTATCCACAAGGTCATGTAAGTTTTCACCAGTACTGCTTCCTTTGTATTCACTGATGGATTTGTCAAATTTTTCTAATAATTGCTTGTTTTGCTTTACGACATTGGAGTCACCCACCAATCTATATCTGAACAGTCCATGCTCAGAACTAAGAAGCTCTTCACGGATCTTCTGAAGAATTGGTAATATCTCACTAATCAAGTATTCTTTACCCTTTTTCTCCAAATTTATGTTCATTTCATTGATAAATTGGACTTGAGACATTCCGCCAACAATATCGCCGATGAATTTTGAAGGAATCAATTTTGAGCTACTGACACCACTGGCATATGAATGTCCTCTGTCAGCAATCATATTCAATTGATTTTGACCCATATTTTTGATGAGTTGGTACAATTTATCCACGACTGTGCTGTCTGTTGCATCAAATTTAGTATCTGTTAAGATTTCATTCCATAATTCGTAGATATGGGCAGAATTCTCTTTAAGTGACATACCAGAAATGGTAAATTGTAAACCAGTTTTACTGAGATCGTAAGGATTGGAAGAAGTTCTGAAATTGAATGTAATACCACCAGTTTGTTTCTGTATCTTTGTTTCCAAGTCGGTAATGGAAGTTCTGTTGGTACCAGCCAAGTTGGTCAAACAAGAACTGAAAAGTGAAAAATACTTATAATAGCTGGTAGGCAAATATGACACATCCTTGAGAGCAGATGCGTAAGTGAGTCCGTTAGTATCCACAATTCTTTGCTGCAATTTCTTACCATTAATATCTTCAAACGATAAAGGATAGAACTCGCCTTGTCTCTCGATGTCTGCTATAGTTAAAGTTGGCAAGACGCTTTCGTCTTGTTCTTCCAGCTGCTGTTTGGCTAACAATAAGCCCTGTTCATACACTTTTTTGCGATCAACCTCTGTCAAGCTATCCACCTTCTTCTTGAGCTTTTCTTTTTCCTCTTCAACCAAACGAGTCAGGAACTTCTCATCAGGCTCCATAGTGAATTTGAATTTTTGAGCCGACTCATTCAAAATGGTGTCATTTAACAACTGGGTGAAAATCGACATACCATTATCTTTAAAATCGTTCTTGAACCTAGATAACACAGTTTCAACTTCAAGTAATTTGATAGGATCAACGTTGTTGATCCAATTGGGTAAGATAGAGTTCAACAATCCTAAGCCGAAATCAGGCTTATGTCTTTTCAAATTCAATTCAATTTGATGGAGCAATGCCTCCACACGGTCCGTGAATGACGATTGTGTGCTTGTCAATTCAGGTATGATCTTCTCATTGAAAATCTTATAAATAGTTTCTTCAAAAGAAGAAACAACCTCGGTGTTGCAGTTTGTCAAACCAATAGTAAAAGAAGCCAAGGCAGTTGTGGTATCGAATCCCGAATTAGGAGAGAAGTCTTCTCCTAATTCTTTCTCAATCAACTCTTGGTAAAAAGGAGATGAATGGCCATCACAGAGTAACGAACTTAAAATCTTCCACTTGAACATATTATAGTGGTTTTCTTCTGCTAGGGGGTTACCCAAATTCCAAGTGATGGAGGTTTTAAATTGACCCGACAAAGGCTTTGGCGACATAGAGTCGACAGGCCCAGGAACAGTGACTTCAGATACGTAACTCTTGCTCTCGAAAAGGGGATGCTTCACTTCATTGTCTGCCACCAAGTTCTCCTTTGCTTTGTACTCCTCGAAATACTTCCCGAGTCTTTGTAAATGTTCATTCAATGGGATGGATCCGTAAGTGAATGTTTTGGAGTTCGAAGGCTGGTAGTTTCTACCGTGGAACGAGCGTAAGTCCTCGTACTTCAAATCTACAATACTTTCGGGATTTCCACCAGAATTGTTCAAAGATGGGTAGATCGATTCCAAGAAACGAATGTAGAAAAAGTATGCAGAATTTGAATTTTGACCCTTCATTTCGTTGTAGACAACACCTTTGAACGTGATATCACTATTGGCGTCTTCCAAGTTTTCGTTTTCCAATCTCCATCCTTCTTGGGTAAAATCGTTGTAGGTGAGCAATGGCTGGAGCACAGAAGACAAGTACACATCCATCAAGTTCTCAAAATCCTTGGCGTTGGTAGTGGCAAAAGGGTAGTATGTGTAGTCATGGCCCGTCATAGCATTCATGAAGTTGCTTAATGATCTGTTCGTCATCTTGAAGAATGGGTCTCTGACTGGATACTTGGAAGAACCACACAACGTAGTGTGCTCCAATATATGAGGAACACCGGTGGCATCTGGGGGATTTGTCTTGAATGCAATCAGGAATACATTGTTTGTATCTGTTTTGGAGTCCAAATGGAGATGTTCTGATCCGGTAGCTTCATGGCTTAATTTAACTGCAGTCAAGGAAAACTCCGGAATGGCTTGGACTTGGCGAATGGTGAATCCATTGATCTTTTCGCCTACTTGGTACTTTGCGGTAGTTGCAAGAAACCTTCTTCTCAATCCCACGGCCTTATGGCTGCTAGATAGGAGCTTCCTGTTCAACATAAGTGGTATGGATAGATGGGATCACGTGGTGGCAAAATCTGGTAGATTGTAGATGTTGGAACTGCACATACATGGTGCGTGTGTTTACCAGCTGACATAGTTATCTATGGGGATACAAGTGTACATAGTCTATTCAGTGGCTTTTTGATCATATCCATGATACATGGTATATAGAATTGTTTGTGTTGTTTTGGTATTTTTAAAAAATTAATTGGGTTTCACAGCGTGTTTTGAGTTTGAAGTATTTGGATTTATACTAGGGTGGATCTAGCTCAAGAATGTTGTTAATTCCGTGGAGAGGATAACCTAGCAGCCCAATACTATCTTGTATATTTTATTTTCTAAAATTTTCCCTGTTTTTTTTTTTATCAAAGATTGAATTCAGAATAAATTGTGAACTTCAAGTACCTACAGGAATTGTTGATTAATTTTCTAGTGGAGGCATTGGTAATAGTGCCGAATTTCCAGAGCCTAAGATTATTTGCAAGGACCGAAAAACCTTCGGAGGTTGTAGAAACAATATCTGCTTGCTTCTGCTAAGTTTATACACATTCGAAAAATAGCACCAATATCATGCATAGTGGTGGTTACTCAAAGAAATTCCAGTGATCGATTTCTGACCCAATTAGACACCACCAGAGAAACCAATTACTTCACTTGCTGAGTCACGGCACAAACTCCCATAATCCGGGGGATAACTGCCGTGATGACATATGGCTTATTACATAATCGCACCGGTTCCGGCCTATCCTATCAGCAATAACGCGATTGATGGTTCTCTTCAACACAACCATTCTGGCCCCATATTACATTCCGGTATCGCTAATGTCTTCTGCCACACCACTTTTTTTAATTCCTCGAACGATCAACCCAAATGGCATGCTATCACCACCTTTTGGGTGTGACGTAATCTTGGTCACGTGATCTCCTTCGAAGAGGCCGGTCCCGGCTTAAATAGTTGAAATTTCCCGTTGATCTGAAAACTAGCCAGAGATGTCCCAACCACAAGAGAAACACGTCAAGTCGGCGGCAGAGCTGGTGTCTACCGTCGGTGCCATCGTCGCCGGTGCCATGGCAGCATGCGGAGCTGTCACTTTCACCAACCCCATCGAGCTCATCAAGACTCGGATGCAATTACAGGGAGAGCTCCTCAAGGCATCTAAAGATGTTCCAGTGTTGTACAAGAACCCATTCCAAGCATTCAAGATCATTTTCCAAAGAGAGGGAATCCGTGGTCTCCAACAAGGTCTTGTTTCTGGTTACTTGTACCAGATTGGGTTGAACGGGTGCAGAGTAGGGTTCTACGAAAGAAGTCGTTATCATCTAACACAATTGCTCCATCCCAACAGTTTCAAGGAAGGAGAGAAGGTCCCACAGATGCTCCACATCAATGTGTTAGCAGGAACTGTTTCCGGTGTCATTGGATCGGTGGTGGCTAATCCGTTGTTCTTGATCAAGACCAGAATGCAATCATTTTCCAAAGCTGCAGAGGATGCAGTGGGACAACAGACATATTATCGTGGTTTATGGGATGGAATCCGTACTGTTTACCGGAACGAAGGCATCAAAGGGTTGTACAGAGGAGTTGATGCTGCTGCATTAAGAACTGGTACCGGTTCTTCGGTACAATTGCCCACTTACTACATGACCAAAAACTTCTTTGTGCTGAATAACTGGTTGTCTAGTGACTCCGTGTTACTTCATCTTGTGGCCTCATCCAGTGCGGGTGCTGCAGTGGCCGTGGCCATGAATCCTTGGGATGTCATTTTGACCAGAGTGTATAACCAGAAGGGTAATTTATACTCCGGGCCAGTGGATTGTTTCCGCAAAACCGTACGAAACGAAGGTTTTAGAGCATTATACAAAGGATTCTGGGCTCAGTTTTTCAGAATTGGACCTCATTCGGTATTGATGTTGACGTTTATGGAACAAAGTATGCAATTCGTGTGGAATATCGAGAAGAGATTCCAGTGAATATTGCCCTGCTGAGCGAGGGAAGTACATCCATAGAGTCATTTGTAGATTAATGACACAATAGAATAGTGATATCGGATATAGACATGCACATATTTAACTAATTTATTTCAGAAGACGAGATAATAAGATGTAACATAAAGAAGACCTTTAACGTGGCGCTGGAAGTAGTATCGGATAATGGCAGAAATAGAACCAGCGTTTTATAAGTCAGAAGGACTCTCATTGGAAGATCACCAATTTTTCAATAATCTCTGGTTTTGGACGGCATTGCACCATGGGTGGCATTACATGGACCGAAAAAGTGCATTCTTGTGACTGAATTGAGCCTGTCGTTCTCATTATGAGTATGAAATAGCCAAAAGCAGTCAATTTCACTCCTGTACCAAAACTAAAAACTATACCCCTGGTAATCACACCCCAAAACTAACTCTTTCATACCCATGCTTATATACCAGCGAAAAAGATAAGCTCTTGCCTGACTGTCTCTCTCTCTCTGAAAACTAGTGTGATGCCGTCACTACATTCTTAGCACCGCTAGTTTCTGCCTAACCTCCCCTGCCGCTATAGCACTTTAATCTGTTGTACCCACCACTGCATGTGTTGATCCTAGCGAGAATAAGCGAGCGCACATGGAAGGTTTAGCCGAGGGATCACAAGCATGGGTAGAGATCCCTGGCCAATCGCTCCGAGGGTTCCTATCTATAGGTGGACCCAACGGGGTGGTGGTGAACGGGGCACCTGTACTTTTGGTTCTCTAGCTGGGGGGTTAGAGGGGATATTCTCTTTCCCATGTCATCGGCCTCTGATAGCAAAGGGCCGCTTCCGGCGTTCACTCCCCGAGGAAGCAAACACCGGATTTCCACTCATGGCCCCAGCCAGTAGCACCACCCCGATTGTCAGCGTGAATCTACCAACGGTTTCTGGATCGGGTCAATTTTGCCTGAACTCTTGCCGTGGCGGTCATGGCCTGCCAGACCTGCGCTGCGATTCTGTTTGCCACCCAGTCTCCAGTTGGGAGTATTTTCCCTCACTATCTTCTGGTAGTATCACCTTACTAATAACGCACTAAAAAGATCGAAAATCCTGCTAAACACTGTGAAAAACACTACTTAAAACCGTGAAACCCCTGATAGACACCGTGAAAAACACTGTCAATGCCTGCTGCAGGAGAGAAGAAACTCAGGCAATATACGAGGTGCCTGCGTGCTGTGTCTCATTCCATCATAGAGGGCATAAGCTTGGGCCAATTCCCCTAATGCACTCCACCCTTGGATATATGTGGCGGGTGCGATTACCGCGACCTGATGTGGGACTCTGGTGACGTCCAACCACTGACAATAGAGCTCCGGGGTTTGCCTTCCTGTGCACCTTGAGCAATCCCCCGTAGACATCATTACGGCCAGCAGCACTTGCTCCAGGATTCCACTTGCTCCTCTCTCCACCAACTCACCCACTCCAACCTGTGACCAGTTCTCTGTAAGGGCACCTCACTTGCTCCCAACATCGCGACCGTTCGTCCTACGGCCCTACGGCCCCACCGAGTTACCATGGCCTTCCGCAGCGACCCCCTGCACTACCACAGTCCTCCCTAACTACTCCCTGCACTACTCCCTGCACTACCACACTTCTCCCTAGCGACTACTCTTCCAGTGTCACCCAGAGACTTCAGGTGGTACCCCACAGCTAGAGGCCTGCAACCATCTGTAACGTGACTAAGGGGCCGCCTTCGATCCACCTCTCCCCTCGAAAGCGGCACTTCCTCCAAATCGCCTCATTATGGCTTCATGGCTTCTGGCTCCACTGGCCATTCTCGTAGTGCGGTTCGACGTTTACGCATTCCTCTGCCTAATTCCCCAATCCGTGCTCGTTCTTGTTACCGGTACCGGTGAGCGAAGCTGCGATGTGTAAGACCAGTAGACCCTTCAGCCCTCGGACCAGACTCGGCCACCCCAAGAAGGCAAACCAAAGCAAACCCGCACAGTTCGCGTTCGCCTCCGACGTTTCGCCATCAGTCGCCACCTTTCTGGCAAACCATGGACCCCCTTCGCTGGCTCCTTACCTCTGATATAAGACCACGTGACGCGCAGTGGCAACACCAGGGAGAAAAGACAATAACCTCCCATCCTACAGTCATCTCCACCCATATATAGCCGACTTGGTCACTACTGCCAGCTGAATGTCCTTCTGAGAACAACGAAATCGTCTGTCACTACGCATCTATTCCTCGACCCTAGACTCACATGCGCGATTCCAACTACAAGGCGGTGGCCGCCAACAAGGCGGCGGTAACGATAACCACCAGTTTGTACGACCGGCGGGCCCTCGATGTCACGTCAGATAAGCCGTTGGTGAACTCGTTGAACTACTTGACCTACCTCGTTTCCTCGCTGGCAAAGGTCCGGGAAACGCTTAGCGTTGACGGAGGGATCGAGCGCTTGGTCGAGATCCTCCACGAGTGTCACAATGCAACGTTTAATGTCACAGATAACATCTTCAACTCGGAAAAGAAGCTTCTTACTGCATGGAAATGGACGTTGGCGTTCCAGTGCTTGGTTTTGGTGGGCACAAGAGGCACTGAAAAAATCAGGCAAAAGGTGGTGAAGGCCGGTATCCTTCCCATCATCGCCACTGTCTTGGACAACTACCTCACCTTGCACGAGCGCACCTTCATCCATGCAAACCCCAGGCAGCAGTTGCCTAGCATCCTTCAGAACCGCCAAACAAATCACTATCAGCAGCATTATCACCAGCTCCAGCAAAATCAAGCCGCCCAGCTTGGAGTTAACGCCCAACCCCAACCTTTCGTTCCAACCACCATCCAGGTGCTGGGGCCTGCCCCGGCACCAGCTTCACGAACAGAAGCCCCTGGTATACAAGATGATCACTCGACCCATCAACATCTACACATCCATCAGCCATCGCAAGAAACCCAACTCCCTTCAAATGCAACCATAGCTACTGATGATCCATCGGCAACATTGTTGCCAGGGCCTTTAAATCAGGAACCACCTGCAAATCCGCTTCAAAGATTTGACATTCCACCTCAACAATCTATTCCTACACAACAAATTCCACAGCAGCCAAATATTCAACCTCAAATGTTCACAAACCAGCAAACCCTTAATATTAATATCCCCCCATTACAACCTAATATGCATTTAAATTCTTCAGCTGGAGATCATAATCTTCATGCAACAACCTCGCATTTCCCCTCATACTTCAACAACAATCATTCAAATAATCTTACCAATGATGACTACGAAAATTTAACCTTAGATCAATTATTCAAGCTCATCAGATTCAATACCTTCAATGTACTGAATGAAAGTTCTCAAGAATCTGCGCATCCACTTAGCAATAAGTCCCCCAACTACAATGATTACATTAACCAAAATATCACCATGATGAATTACAACCGCAACTCCTCGGTTCTGAATGATGTCAGGCGGAGACACATGATAATTCATATTATCAAAAAGTTACAAGAAGATAAGCAATTCGAGATATTGGATGATCGTTTTCTTAATGATGGGGATTATGAGATGGATGCAAACCTCCAGTTCTTGACCAATCTCTACTTACAAGACTGTGAAGCCAATAAAAATCTGATTCATTCGAAAATTGCCGTGCGAAACTTTACTGAAACCGGTGTGGTCATTCCCAGAGATGACGACATCGTTTGGTCATTACAATTATTGGCATACATTTCAAAGTATTCCTACTTGAAAGATGTCCTTCAAAATACTCATTTAGTGATAGACATGAGTATCAGGGACAAGCAATTGAAAATTTATCTTGAGAAGCAAATGAAACTTAGCATTAAAAAGAATATGGCCTTTAAATCAAAACCTAGACCGAAGATTACACCAAAGTCTCGAAAGATGAAATTGTCTGAAGCAGATAAATGTGAAGGCAATGACGAAGTATCAAATTACTTGAACAGATTTCAACCATCTGCATCTAGTTCACCTCAAATGTTAGATGACATGGCATCTATTCATGAAGATGGATTTTTATTGGATGAAGATAAATTTGAATTGTACAGTAAAGCCAAGGAGACCTGTTTAACGGAGAATGCAGAAATTGAAGATGAGGATGAAGAAGATGATGGAGATGATGTTAATTTGGCTTCCAATACAATTGGGGTCAATGTACTTGATGAAAATAGAGACGAGTTTGACGAAGAAAGCTGCACTCACCATATTTTCCAAGATGAAGTTTCCCATGCTGCAACAAAGGATGCAGGTTCTGATTATGTGAACCAATTGTATGAGTCTATTGTCAATTGTGAAAGTATCATGAATGACCTTGAGCGGGATATCAAGCTCTTCCAAATCAATGAAAAAATGAACAAATACATTGAAGTTGAGAGCAGAAAATTAGCACAAACTATCATTTTAAAAAGAAAGGAAAAGAAAGAGTTCTTGACCAAGAAATGGGATTACGACGAGTACAATGGATTTGACATTGACGAGAAGAATGAAGATCAAGATGATGCTTTGATCGAGTACAAAAAAGTCAATTTATTCCCAATCGTCGAAAAGTTCACCTTCTTGACCGGTACTGACATGTACTACTGGTCGGGAGTAATCATGAGGAATTCCTGTCGTCGTAATGAGCTTAGAGGAAGCGTCAGACAGTGTGGCAACCTCGAATGTGGCAAGTGGGAGAGGTTTCCTCGTGAATTCCTGAAGTGTCGGAGATGCAAAAGAACCAAATACTGCTCCAGAGAGTGTCAGATGAGAGCCTGGCACTGTCACAGAAATTGGTGTGTGCCTAGTAATTCCAGTGCTACCACCAGCACCACCAATACTTCGGCACAAACCCCTAGCGGAGACAACAATCCGGATGACTCAGTCACTGGAGAGGACGAGTCTGAAGCGTAGGGACTTAATGAGATATGACCATTCACTAAGATGTAGAGAATACCGTAGCTTTGGGGAAAGTGATGCTCCACAGGATGTTTACTATCCATACTGACTTGTTGAATTCAGCCTACCCATATTGCACAAGAACCTAAGATATGATACCAGTACACCAGACTTCAGGTCAGTAGACTCAAGAATCTGGGGCCCGTAGTTTGTACTGGGCGATGGCTAACATGCAACGCGGTATGGTGCATCTCACAGAACAAATGCTGGTTATCGCGTCTCAGATCATTGCACTATCTATTCCCAAAGAGAACCCAGGCCATGGAGAACACGCTTCCCGACTATCTCCCTCTTGACTCTTCACTAAGACATGAGTTCGAGAAGTCCACCAATTTCAAGCCTGCACTTTCGAAGCAGAACCAGGAGTTGATCGAAATGATTCTTGTGGATACCAGGAAATACATTGACCGTATGCTTACTGAAGGTAATGATGTTAGCACTGTGATCGATACCAACATCAAGAGTATTGAGGCACTACTCCAGAGCCAGTATCGGCTTGAGCGATACACCAAGTCCTTGAAATCCACCAAGGAGAAGATCAAAATAGTGGGCAGAGAAGACCCTGCAATCTCTCTTGAAAACTTGGATGTGTTCCATTCCAGGGAACATGCACTCAACTTTGGCGACGAGATCGACGAACAATACAAGCTAAGTATACAGCTTGAGGACGAACATTTGGCATTAGAGGAATACCTCCATACCTTCAAAAACTACAGGACGTTGAAGAACCTTGCATTTGTTATAGATAACCCAGAAGAGCCCATTCCCGATGACGAGGAGGATGAAGAGTTGAACGTGTCGGGAGGAAAAATCTCTCTCAAGGATCCAATCTCCTTGAATTATTTCATTAATCCGGTAATTGCCAGGAGGTGCCAACATACCTTCGAGAAAGATACCGTCCTAGCGCACCTTGCTAGTGACAACAATTGCCCGATAACTGGATGTACCAACAAGATCACGGTGAAGGACTTGGTAGACGACGAGATCATGAAAATTAGAGTCAAGGCGTATTTGGCCCGAGAGAAGAAAAGAGATGTGGCCAGAGTTATATGAAAACTTGTCTGCTATATTGCTGGCACTCCCGTGTCCAAAACCACCCATTAATTCTATTAGAGTTACTAATGGTACCCCAGTTTGTGAACTCTCCACAAGCGACTTTTAGGGTGCATTCCAGGCCAGCTGGTCCAAAACTAACCAGGGTCTTCAGCTATAAGGTACCATAATTTACCAGCTTGGTTTTACTGCAACAATTATCAGTGCTTGAAATCTTAGTACTCTTCAAAATGGCCCAAAACAGAGCCAACACGAGTATTTCGAAAGCAGCAACACAGGAAGTCGCTGGCATCAGAATCAATAGAAACCCTCTGCATATTTCTTGCTGATCATAGTTAATCGCCTGCTGCGATATTAGTAGAAGTAGTAATACATAATATCTTCTTCGTCCCAATTGGGTATACCCAGACCAATTTGGAACAGTGCAAACTTAATCACTTATAGTTTTACGCAATGCCACACTACAAACTCCAGTTGAAGGGCCATTTCTTCTCTACTTATGGAAGTCTACAATGCCAGAAATTCCGCAATTTTCGGTCCTATCTTCACCACGAAAGATAAGACAAAAGCGAGAAGACTGCTGGAAATAAAAAAACCACCAAAATCAGTCCAAAATGTCAATATCTCCTCAAGTTGACCCAATTTCTTGCTATCGGTAAGAATGTTCTAGAAATTCTCAATATTGTCCTTAGTTTCTTAGGCTGCAGGTCTACACACCTCGATGCCACGATCCTTCCACACTATTCACCTATCATAAGGTGTCGTCCTGCATCCAGCACTCGACGTTCCTGCACAATTTGTCATATAAGGCTGGAGGATTTTGAACACCTCAACCACAGTACACATTCACCATGAAGTACATCAACATTCTTGCCTTCATTGGAAGCATCTTGGTTTTCGCCTTGAACGTTAAAGCAGCCGAGCTTCCAGAAAACCCACCTATCACCAACAAGGTCTACTTCGATATCACCGAAGATGACAAGCCAATTGGTAGAATCACCATTGGATTGTTCGGAACCGTCGTTCCAAAGACCGTAGAGAACTTCAGACAACTTGCTGTGTCCACCGACCCTGACTTCGGATACACTGGCTCCATTTTCCACAGAATCATTCCTCAATTCATGATCCAAGGTGGTGACTACGAAACCGGCCAAGGTTACGGTGGTAAGTCCATCTACGGTGGCAAGTTCGATGACGAAAACTTCACCTTGAAGCACGACAGACCATACAGACTCTCCATGGCCAATGCCGGTAGAAACACCAACGGATCCCAATTTTTCATCACCACTGTTGTTACCTCTTGGTTGAACAACGCCCACGTTGTTTTCGGTGAGGTTATTGATGGTTTCGAGGTTGTTGACTACCTTGAGGCCGTCAAGACTGCCGGTGCCAACCGTCCAGTCAAGACCCTCAAGATTGCTCAAGCCGGTGAACTTGACGTCGAAACTTCCGAGGAAAAGGTTTCTAATGAAACCGAAAACGAGGAACCAGTTAAGGTTGCTGAGGTCGATGACGAACTTTAAGTATTGATGTCGTAATCATTCCCTAGTCTATAATCTATTTGCTTTTGTAGAATTATTCTAAATTCACCTTCAACCCCAACATCTCCACCGTGCTCCCCTTACCATACAATGGGATATCATCAAGATATATGCTGGGGGACTCTTCGCTGGGAGTGACGATTCCACTGCGTGGAGCCGCCAGTACGACGTTGTTCAACAAATTATTGAAGGCACTGCTGGTGATCTCGATACTTTCGCTGGTTGTCATCTGGTTGGAAGTGGAGCCCACAGTGGCTCCAACACTTCCGCCCACCGTCTGCGGAGTCTGGAGTCCTGGAGTGGCGATGGCTTGCAGTTTTGTCTGGGATGTGGTTGGGGTTGCTGACACAGGCTGGGCGTTGTTGTAGGTATGGCCTCCATCTTGGATCTGGTATTTGGTCATACTGTTCAAGGTATCGATGGATGTCTTCAACAGCAACACGCTGGAGAGCAATCTGGACGCCAAAACGTCATAGACCTTAGGCGCCTGGTACACATTTGCTCCGATGATGTAGTAGTCTTGAAGAGAGACGGTGTTTTGAGCATCCAAGCGTCTCTGCTTCCGAATGATCCAGAAATCTGGCTCTCTGTTGTATGCAATCACGAACTCCACTCCCGTCATCTCCAGAAGTCTGCTCTGGAAGTACTGGGGAAAGGTCATCCCCATTGGAATCTGAATCTGTTGGTATTGGAACTGCATCATTAGCACTTGGTTATTGGATGTTCTGTCGTAGAATGGTGAGAGGGCAAAATATTCGAGCACATTTGCGGTATGAAGACCTCTTTCTTGGATGAACTCGGGCGATTTCCACTGGATCTCATCAAGTGTTTCGGACATTGTGAGGTATATGTTGATAATTTGCGAATTTGAGAGCTGCTAGATATTCGCGTGGGGGTAGTACTGGATATAGTGATGGAGATGGCTATTTGTACCAAATTGGCTACTTCAGATGGCTTCTAAGGTGTGAAAGGGGTGATGGCTTTATGAGTAAGTTATTAAAGAGTTCCTTGGATATGATAACGAATTTGGTCACTTTGTTATTCAATTTTTCAGATTTTTCAGATTTTTCGGAATTATCTGGTTGTGAATACGCTGAGGAAGTGGTATATTCATGGAAGACATTTTAGCTGTCACAAAATGCAAAATACAATCAACCCATGCCTAAAGAAGAGTTAGTTCATTCTGGGACAATTGATGGGATAAAGAACATAATCAGCATAAGGTAGGGGACTCTATCTTTGAAAAGAAATAGATCAGTTTTACAGTACCACAATATATTCTAAATCAATATCTTACATGCAATTTTATATGCTACTCTATGCTGCTGAATGGTATGGTGATGGAAACCCCGTAGTGGTCATTATTGAGGTTGTGGCACCATCAGATCTTACTCTGTCAAAACCCGATATAGTTCTATTGTAGGGTAAGAGGTACATATCCCCACTCATATCAGCCATTTCCAGCAGTCTAGAGTTCCGAACTATTCCAACCCCAAACTCTCTAACTGGCTATGTAACCAGTCGGCCTCTTGCTTCATCACTTCCTCGGCTCTGGGCTTCCTATCCTCGTCCGCCACGTTGAACTCGTTCTTGAGCTCCAACCCGGCACGGAACGCCGTTTTACGTCTTTCAAACTCCTCGTACAATGCTGCGTTATCAAGTGCCTCCAATTTCTTATAGATTCCGTCGCCATAGTTGTCACTCTTATAACGGGGAATGATGTGAGTATGCAAATGGGGGACCGATTGGCCTGCTTCGGGCCCGTCCTGGATGGCGATGTTGAGCGAGTCTGCTTTGTAGACCTTGGTGATGAGCTTGGGGATCAATTGGAGCGTCTTCATGTAATCCACCGACTCCTCGGGTGTCAAATCAGTGAACCTGAGCACGTTGGTTCTCAACGGTACCACTAGCACATGGCCCGGGACCAACGGCTTGAGGTTGACCAATGCAAACGTATGTTTGGACTTGTAGAAGACCTGGTTGGTGACGATCCACTTGTAGAAATGTATTGATTCTGACATGATGCTGTGAAAGAAGCAGCTCGCTGGTATTGTGGTCGCACAAATTGTCACTTACTCCAGAAGCCGAATAAGGGCATTGCACCCTGAGGGTGAGACAATCCACCACAATAACCTCTACTGTAGTGGGGCATGTGATCCCGAGAAGATAAGGTATACAATGCCAATCTTCGCAATTGGTAAAGTTACTGGTGGATGTGAAGGGGCTATTGAAAAGTGGAGGTTTAAGACGTCGTTGTGGCTTTCGGTGAAACATCTCCATGGTCGCATTTGGTATCACATGAAGATTGTGAAACCTCCTAGTAACTGGTGATACCTCACTCCTGGTAGATCCCTAAGGAGGGCGTAAAGGCGAAGGGTTGGATATCAACACAGGAAAAATGCTGGCAAATGGGTGCTGAAGCCCCAGGTGAGGTACCTTATCTATTTGATCTGTTTTGTTGGAAAGGCAAGTATGTCATCGCAGATCAGTGGAACTGAAAAGTTGAGGCTTTTCGAGCATTTCCCGCCATTGAGTGGGCCCGTAAACGTCAATTGCTGAACAGCATCCGGTAAGCATGGAAATGCTTGTGTTTTCAAGCATTGGGATGATGGAGGCACCATGTCGATCTATTAATTTCGTACTTGAAAGAGACTGAAAACAATTATCAAGACTCTCAAGACCGATTGATCTGGAGTTGGATCTAACTCCTTGGTTTGGTACTACACGAAGCTTATTACCTGGATGATTTATTGCTCTATAACTTATTTAACCTAGTTAACCTTACCGAAGTACTCCTTGGAGTCAGCGACAGTTGGCTTGATGGTCTCGGCACCTGGTTGCCAGTTGGCTGGGCAGACTTCACCGTGCTTCTCGGTGAATTGGAAAGCCTCCAACAATCTCAAGGACTCTTCGACGGATCTACCGACTGGCAAGTCGTTGATGGTGATTTGTCTCAAGACACCCTTAGGGTCGATCAAGAAAATACCTCTGAGAGCGATACCTTCGTCCTCCAACAAGACACCGTAGTCTCTGGACAAGGAGTGGTTGGTGTCGGCCAACAATGGGAGGTCGACAGGACCGAGACCACCGTCCTTTCTGGCGACGTTGGTCCAGGCCAACAAGGAGTATTCAGAGTCGGTGGAGGCGAACAACACCTTGGCGTCCTTCTCGGCGAACTTCTTGACAGCCTCGGAGTAGGCAATGATTTCAGTTGGGCAGACGAAGGTGAAAGCCAAAGGAATGAAGGCCAAGATGACCCATTGGCCCTTGTATTGTTCCAAGGAGATTTCCTCGAACACACCGTCGACGACGGCGGTCTTCTTGAAGGATGGAGCTGGCTTTTGAACTTGGGCGACCATTGTGATACTTTGGATTCTACGCTGCAGCTACCGAGGGACTAGCCCGATATTTATAGTGAAATTTTCCGCCTTCGCCCCAGTGGAAATCGGTAGTTGCTGAGAAATCGCGAGGGTGATTAATAACCATGGAAATTCTAGAAGCGCCGGTTTGCGTACCGATTGGGAACGGGGGTTCTGGCTGCCTAGAGCACGGTGGTTGTGACGTGCCACCGAAGCTGGCACCAGCGTCGTATAGCCCTGGGGAACGCTCCGCAAGTGCCAATGGCACCAGAAACAGGCCCGAGGCCCTGAAAAACCCATCACGTCGGGGTCCGTTCTCGGACACCCCGCTGGTGGGATAGCCCCACCTGTTAGGAGGGGAGGCCAGAACCGGAACCAGCCGTTGCATGATTAGCGACGTTGTTGGATGCCACCAGCGTTTTAGGCCGTGAGGTGGTTTCCATTTTGGGCGTCGGTGCCACGGGGAGCTCAGGCCCTGCGAAGCCCGATGGAACCTTCTACGAAGCACAGCGCCCCAGCAAAGCACTGCTTGGCCGGCCAGCCTGCTGCCGGCCTGGTGGCCCTGCCACACTACAGCGAAAGGCTCCCCTGGTAGGTGGGAGGCGGTGGCCGGGAAATTGGCGTGCCAGGGTGTGGAGGAGGGCCTCCAGTTTGACACCTTATCGGCCACAGCGAGGTGTGGCTTTTGCGAAGGGCCGATTGGAGCATCGGTTTTAGGGCCGCTCGCGCCACAGTTTCAGGTCGTGTCACTCCCACCACCCACGCGTGCTATTGGGTAAGCCCGCTGGAGCAGTCCCTGGCCTGAAGCTAGAAGAAGACGGGGCCGGCTCGCTACAATGAAACCCAAACCACCAGTCTAGGGCCCCCACCATTACCCCACAAACCCAACAGAGCGCACCAGGGGACCACACTTGGCCGGGGTTCATGGTGAAACGATGGGGCCACAGTGAGGGTTGGCAAGAGGCGATGGCGATGGGGCCACCCATCGCACCACGCCGGGGTGCATGTGATGAAATTTGGGAGGAAGACTGCTGGGAAAACAGGGTGGTTTGGCCTGGTGGCCCCAATTCGAGCAATTGGCTGCATTGGACAACAATCACGGCGATGCGGTGACTTTGGGCTACGTGGGACCACTTGGCCCTTTGCCATCGGGGTGTTGGTGGAGATGATCTGGTGGACTGCGGGCCATGCGCCAGGACCAAAGCGGAAAGAGGTGCGGTTGCGGTTGCGTTGCGGCTGCAGCCGGTGCGACTGTGAGCAGGACGAAACCGTTCAACAGGCAACACTGCGGTGACGAGGTTGCCACGCCACGAAGCCATTGGCACTGGCCACGGGGCCATCCTGCGACGGTCCATGGCCATGGTGGCAAGCCAAGGTGCTGAGACGGTTCACGGTGGCGATACCCTCGTGGCAAGAGATTGGTGGCAACACCGTAGAGGTAGCTCTTTGGTCGCAACATACCTGCCAGTGCGCAAGTACGCAAGTGCGAAGGGACAGCACCGAAGTAGAACCCCCAGATTAGTTGGATGTGAAGCCCGATTGTTGCATAAGCGTCTCTGGTGGCTGCTTCTGCTCCTGTAAGCTATCTACAGTGGAAAACCCGACCAATTATCGCAGTTTAGGGCCAGCACCGAGCATTGGTTGCCCTACAGTGTGCTTGAGATTATGCTACTTTGGGTGTAGAGAACAAATCAGTGGACAACCGGGGAATCAGGGAAGAGTGGACCGGATCCATGGCCCCAGTAGTTCCACAGCTCTAGCCACTCTACATTTACAGTTGCTGCCAATGTAGTAAGCCTATTGTTAATAGCACTGGCGGTGTCGGGAACGTGCTGTTCCCGACCTCGGACTCCGTGAGGGAGCTCGCATGTTGGCCAGAATTTTGACATCCCCATAACCTTCCATTAGAGAAGGCAGCAATTTCCACTATTTCTGGTCGACCTACATATGACCTGACCCATTCTTCACTTCTATCCTGCTTCTATCCTTCCTTAGGTTCTCCTCCGATTCCTATTTTTCCACATTAGTTTTCGGCCCCAGGTCCCTCAGCCATTGTTCCTTATCTCTTAGATTGTTATCTGTATGCTATCTGGAATCCTCAGGTGCTCCCATTGGCTATGATACGGTGGCTCACGACCTGTGGCCACTGATGTTGTGGCTAGCAGGGAACCATTAACCAGCCCTACTCCATATAGAACCCATTTTGAGCCCATTTTGAGCCCATTTTGCGGCTGCTACAGATGCTAATTTCGCTGGCCGATGATCTAATGTGGAGCTCCCTATGTGCAATTTATCATAGAACAACCACGTTACTTTATATTCTGCATCTACCCCATGCAGCGCCTACGCCACATTTTCTCCCTGAACCTTTCAGCACTGGACCACCGCCGGATCAGTCGATCTCACCAGTCTAACATGAAACCATACTTTCTCTAGCAAAAGGCGGGCGTACCTGAATGGAAAAATCAGTTGAACCGACGAAATGATACCACAACAAGTGGAGTTGTTCAAGAGAAATGAACAAAAATGGTGGAAGCATTACTTATTGTCGCTTAACCTTAAAAATTGTCATGGGTCGAACCAAACTGGATAATTATCGTGCTATGGTGCAATATGCTGCTGCGATTTAATTTCGATTAAGCTACTTACTGATACGACTAGACGATCACACGCTCACTCAATGGAATAGTAATGGAGTCGGGGTGTACTTGACCAACACCAGTGGAACCATGTTATGGAGCAATTGGAGTTATTGTGTATTTCCCTGGGGCTATTCTGGAGACTTCTGCATGAGCAGTTAAAACAATCTGGTCTGAACCTTAAAATTCCATACGGACAAAACGCACTGACAAACACACCGTTCGTAGCGTTTTATCTTCAGTAGGATTAAGTTGGGTAGTGGGCGGAATTTCCAAACGGAATTGCAATATCTCCTTAAGTCTTCGCTGATTTAGCGAATTCTGGACCTCGCGAGCCAACAGATAATAATTATCATATTAAACAGAAGAAACTGTCAATGTAAGGCAATTCATGATTAGACTCTATAATACCATATTGCAACACTCCTGAAAGGAAAATCGTCAGCGATAAATAATATTTGAATTACGGTTGGGTATTTTATCGAGTATTCTTTACGAAGGAAATAAAAATAACTCAGTGAAACCTGGTAGCAAATTTATGCTTTCTTTGCTTATTTTCACATCACAGATATTTTCTTTCATCGACCCCTCGATTTAACTTGGGGCAGTTAAGCATGATAGCATGATATTGACCTCTTTACATGAACTCACAAAATATGTATTAAATAATATTAGTTACTATCTATCACGACAATACTTTACACGAATCACCCAATTTCGTTCCTGAAACCCAGAATTGCAAGGCACCAGTTCCTGAGGACTGGAGAAATATTCCACGGATATGCGATACATGCTAGTTCAGTTAAAATGAACTCTGGACACACAAAATGCTACCAAATTAGTGATCTAGGGTGGGCAAAAGTGAAAATTTAAGGGGAGTTCAGAAATGCAAACAGTTGGATATCAAATAGAGCCATGGATCCATGGTAGTATTGCCACATGCATGGCTACTTGACCAAACAGGATATGAACAATGAACCATATCCTATACGATAATTTAACCTCTCTTCTTGACTCTGTCCCATACACTCTTAGCTTTTCTCTTTCTTGAGGTGCCTTCACTGATATCCCTGCCATTTTGGTTGAACATAGACCAGTCTTCACCACCGAATTGGTTTTCCCTGTCTCTCTGTTTTTCCTTGAATGATTTCTTTACCTGGTTGTTTGACAATCTGGTGAAATTGCTTTCTTCGTACTCTTGGATCTCCTTTTCCTTTCTTCTGTCATGTGCGGTCTTAACACCACCTCTACCATGATCAACAATAGTAGATCCGATGGATGCTTCCGAAACAGGCAAGTCAGACTGTTCTCTCAAGTATTCTTCCATACTCTGTAACTTTCTGTTTCTTCCCTTGTCCTTAGTCTCTTCACGACTCGATGTAGGAGGTGCCACGGCAGAGATCTTAGGTGGCTTATACTTCTCATTGGAGCTGCTCTTCTTGGAGCTGTCGCTGGACTTGGTCATCTTAGCCAAAGCAGCCGCATCTGGCTTGTATGATAAGTTGTCGTCCTCTGAGTCTTCCGAGTCGTCATCGTCACCCTCAGCCTGGTCATCCTCTTCGTCGCTGTCCTTGTTCTCATTCAATTTGGCTTCAGCCTTCTCTTCGTCAGCTTCCATTCTGTTGTAGGCTCTCACCATCTTATCAAGCTGGTAGTTTAACTTCTTCTCTAATGGCTTGACACCTTTTTCCAAGCAAACTCTCTGGACGATAGAACGTTGAATAGACTCGAGTCTTTCCTGGTCCACATCCAGTCCTTCGAGTCTCTCCAAATGACTCAATAATATCAACACAATATTATTCAAATATGACACCAATGAGTTGTTTTTCAATGCAAGCAACGACACACCCTCCAATTTGTCCGATTTGGTCTTGGAGAGTAATGATTGTACAAGTTGGGGAAGTGTTTCGGACTCACATTGGTCTTTGAGATCGTCAACACTAGTCTTTGTTGATGCGATGGACGCCAACACCGTCGTCAATATTTCGTCCACGTTAGACATGTTATGCAAAGGTTTTTGAGGGTATTGTGGGTTGGTCTCTTCGATCTAGTTTCGGTGATGAGATGGGAACCAAATTTTATGTCACGTGCGCGCGATGGCATATCCAAGCCTGTGTGCAGGACACGAGGGACGGTAGGTTAGGGAGATTATTTGTGGGGTGGAATGTGCTCTAGCAGTTAGAAAAGAGACTGTAGTGATGTAGAGAATGATCAAGAACGACTATCGATGTTTATTCGGGCTAGTGTGGTCAGCGAGGTGGTTTAGCACCGTACATTCGGCATTTAGGCACGATTAAATTGAGTGTGCTTGTGAGCAGAAAATCCGCCTTAATAGGGGGAAAGAGCAGTGGAGTGGAGAATAATACCAGGAAGGTTATTCTTCATAGAGGCTGACCACTTTGGCTGTCAAGGAATACCATCTAGTAGTCGCTAAGAAGCTGTCCCAGACACCTGCACGTGACCATACCCACCAGTCATCACCCATCACCCACGACCCACCCCATCCTCATTTGGGGAGCGCACGACTTCCTACTAAACAATTTTGCGATGGCCCCTAAAGAGTTTACTCCATCACCACTCTACTATGCCTCAAAACGAGTATATTGAGCAGCACATCAAGCAACATGGTAGAAGACTAGACCATGAGGAGAGAAAGAGAAAGAGGGAGGCAAGAGAAGGTCACAGGATTGCCAAGGATGCTCAGACCTTGACTGGTTGGAGAGCTAAGCAGTTCGCTAAGAAGCGTTACAGCGAAAAGGTCGCCATGAAGAAGAAGATCAAGGCACATCAAGAGTCCAAGGTCAAGGGACCTTCTACTCCAAAGGCCGACGATGGCGAGGCCTTGCCTACTTATCTTTTGGATCGTGAAACCAACAACACCGCCAAGGCGATCTCTTCATCGATCAAGCAAAAGAGATTGGAGAAGGCCGACAAATTCTCTGTGCCTTTGCCAAAGGTCAGAGGTATTTCTGAAGAAGAAATGTTCAAGGTCATTAAGTCGGGTAAGTCAAGAACCAAGGCATGGAAGAGAATGATTACCAAGCATACCTTCGTGGGTGAAGGTTTCACCCGTAAACCTGTGAAAATGGAGAGAATCATCAGACCTGCAGCCTTGAGACAAAAGAAGGCCAACGTTACCCACCCAGAATTGAAAGTCACCGTTTTCTTGCCTATTTTGGGTGTTAAGAAGAACCCACAATCCCCCATGTACACTCAATTGGGTGTTTTGACCAAAGGTACCATTATAGAAGTCAATGTCTCCGAGTTGGGATTAGTTACAGCTGGTGGTAAGGTTGTGTGGGGTAAGTATGCTCAAATTACCAACGAACCTGACAGAGATGGTTGTGTGAACGCTGTTTTGTTAGTTTAGGCTAGTTATGCCTTTGTCATATGTCTTCTGGACTCTTCTTTTCTTGCTTATCAGGGTGAAATCGTCTTGTACGATGCTCGTATGTATTTTATCAGAGTATATATCTATTGCATGGGTTTATTATACACTAGTGTACACTAATCAGCCAATTCTCCAAATAATCCTTGGACCCCAGCTTCCTTTTTACCGATGGAACGATAGCCACAATTCAAAATTAACTTCGCATTTTCCCTTATAACTTCCCATTGACTATTCAATAACGTAGTTCCTATAAGAAAACACAAACCGCTCATGTTTTGTTTATGGGTTATATGGGGTAAAATGTCACAATATTTCGAAAGGACCTCATGAGGGGAATATTTTGTATCACCATCTGTATTGAAAATTGAATACACTTTATGAAGATTATCTTTCCGTAAGTGCGTCATAAATTCTTGTCTAACCCTCGCAAGATATTGATATCCTCCTTCAGTACTTAATTGAACTAGATCTTCATAGTTTCTGGAGTTGAGTTCCTGTTCCTGAATCTCAGAAAACCTGTTACTTTCTTGACCTCCTGTCGAGTATGCATAACACCACAAGACTAAAGTACAGATACTGATCGCGTACATACTATCGTAATAGTCATGACTAACGTTCCACTCCAAATATTGAACTTGGCCTTCCATTTCATCATCCAAAGGATTAAGTAAAAGCTGCCATAACAATATGTAGCAATGAATCACTCCCTTTAGATTGATTAGTTCATTCACTGAACGTTTCAGAGGTTGTGAGTATTTCATCCACATACCATTGAGCTTTCTTTGCACAGTGTTTTGGTCTTTTAATGTAGCTTCAACACTTTGGTTCGCTGGCGAACCTCCGAAAATTGCAATGTCATAATGATTTATGTCTGACATTCCAATTACTTGCGACAAATGATACATTGGTATTGGAACATACGGAGCATTGATATCATTGAAAATTGAAAGATTTCCAGAAACACTCAGTTTGGCAGAATATGAATGAATCAATTCAGCGTTCCAGTTATCAAATGCTTTAGATAATATTTCTTTCCAGAACCTGTTCCTATGACTGTAGGAAATTCCATTTGAGGTCAACAAACTGGATGAATTTTGATCATCAGATTGTTGAAGGTGATACATGATAGAAATTAAACCAGCTAATAATATCTTTCTAGTGAATACAGATATCTTCCCTGTGTGAGAAAATTCCTTTGCTTGGGAAGATTTGAGCAACTTTTTGAGCACGTTCAAAAAGCCAGTACCAGGCCGTATTCTACCCTTCTTGCGATGATCTGTTGGAACCTGCAACTTTTTTTGTCTTTTTACAAGTTTTCTGAATGATCCATTTATGTCTTTTGCTTCCCAAAGTTGCTCATCATCACTTGGAAGGTTCAATAGTTGTAGTTGATATATTGTTACTTGCGGGTTATGTCTGAACTTGATGTAATCCATGATATCAACATAAAAAGTCATAAATGTTATTCGTTTCATCGATTCTGCTTCAACCCATTTCATAAATAAATCATAGTCTGAAGTATCTTTAGTGGTAGCAATTTCAGCGGTCATTGTATCTGAGTCTTCACCAGCCAGAGTTGCAGATCCAGAAGAAGTTGAGTTAGAATTATGGGGTGCTGGATTGCCTCCTAACCATGGTGATCTACGAAGTAATTGCACGGTAGTACCATGATGAACATGTCCTCTTTCGTGTAATCTTCTCAGCAAAAAATTCTTCTCTGACCACTCAAGCAATATTAAACTCTGAAGTACCCAAAGTCTAACTGGTGATTTGAAATCGTCATGTTGAAAGATTGCAAATCTTAATGGAGTAGCAATAGCTATACTAAATTTGAATTCGGGACTTTTCTTTCCCATTTTTGTTAATCGATCACTATCCTTTGGTAAACTGTAATTACATCCTATCACAATCATCGCTAATAATAATAATGGTGATGCAGTTTTCGTATTAAACGAAGGCTTATGAAGGATAGTAAACTGATTATGAAATACAAGCCAATAAATTGACAAATAGTATGATAAGCGATCCTCAATAGTATTCTTCCCTTCGAGATCTTCAAATCCAAATATATCAGTCAACTTGTATCTTGTAATTTCTGGACAAACCTTTGCAAACAGATCAATAATTAGACTATCAACAAATACATGCGCATTTTTGGAAACATTATTGAGATGACCTCGAGATGATAACTGTGATTCGAGTGACTCTGACTGTGCGTTCGAAACAAGGTCCGCATTGTGTGATATTGATGCTTTGTGCGAGCCTACTGAATCTGTTGGCGAGTTTGAAGAAGCAGTGGATCCTAATGGAGCACCGGCAGGAGTTGTAACAGCAGAAGAGTCCAGAAACTTTTGCGACCCATTTGTACGTGCCTTTGAGAACATATCTTCGAGTGGATTCTCGTCAATTTGCAATATATTCACATCCTGCAATTCGTAACCAATTGCATTGTTAAATTGATAGAATGGTGCGAATGATTCATCACTTCTTTGAGTTGGTAATGGATCCATTTGTGGAGTCATCTGAACAGGGTAATTGTTAAGTGGCAAGGCAGATGGGGGTTGGGATTCCTGTGGAGGGGAAATTTGAGAGCCCCCATATGGTGAAGGAATGTATTGATGATGTGGGAAGTCCAACAGGTTTTTCATTTTATTTTGGTCACCATTAGTCTTAGAAGTCTCGGATAGCGTTTTTTCAGAACCTGGAATCATGCTGTTACTTGGTGATTCAGTGAAAAGCCATGATAATATATCATTTTGAGTCTGGGGCATCATATTATTTGTGTTCATGGCTTTGGCTAGATCGATTTGACTCTGTGAATTATTTTGTTGATGGGGCGGTCTCATTTGTATACCACTATGGAATTGAAATTGATTGGGAATTTGCCCTGGAATTTGACCAGGATACATCTGTGGATTGAAATTTGGATACAGCTGCTGAAACTGTTGAAACTGTTGAGGAAGCATTTGTGCTTGAGCGTGTTGCATGTTTTGTAGATGTTGATAGTGTTGGAGATGTTGGGGAAATTGTTGCAAAGAAGGAGGTGGATTTTGGACAGCACTTGATTGCGCTTGATTAGCAGTCGGTATTGAGCCCGGAAGATCTCCATTACCTTGAGATGGTGTAATAGTCGACGACAAGGCCTTTGTACCGTTTTTTGCTTCATTATCATGAATCAAGTTTGTGATCAGTATACCCCCACTGCCATTACTGTTGGATTCAGCTAGGTCATCATTAGGGCTGGATCCTGCCTCTGATGACATTCGTCTACCGGACTTCAGCAGAGGGTCGGAGTTCGAGGGTCTCGAGTCCATTAACTCGAGGTGTCGTTTCATGTGTCTTTCCCGAAGATCCTTTCTGACAAACGTCTTTCCACATACACGTTTGTTACCTCCATATTCCACGATCAAATAGTCACATTTGAAGACTTCTTTGGGCTCATGGTTCAAATTATGTCTGGAAAGATGGTCCGAGCGAGTAAAGACCTTGTCACAATGAGCACAAGGAAAGGTTCCTAAAGACCTTTTCTTTTTGCGGGGTTGTTCGTTGTGAAGCCCTTTCAGTGGACTTGTTATTTCGGGATCTTCTTCCATCTTGTACCCTTTTGATGGGAAAGTCGCGTGTAGTAAGGTTCCCAGGGTGTGGTGAGGACTGTTTAGTCCAACAAGAGTGTCATTCTCCACCTTTGATGGTCACGTGCAGTCTGGGGGATGAGATCAACACTTTTGAGAGAGGCGCGGAAGGCGTAGGCGAAAGATAGGTCAGAGCACGTGAAAGGCGGCAATGAGGGGACAATAAAGCGAGTTTCAAGTGTCACTACTGGCGGTAGTATGGACCTATTGACTGGTCTCTATGGGAATAGAATGGGCGTCACAGTATACAAAGTACGATGGTTCTTTGTAGGACATTTCGACCACACCGACTGTGTCGTCAAACGAAAGTGCTTTCTTTGGAGGGACCATGGCGGAGCATGAATTATTGCTGCAATTTAGCTTTGTGCTGTGACTGGTCACTGCACCTGGTGTAGCTTCCAGTGTGAGCGGCACCGCCGGGGTGCCCGGGGTAGAAAAATTATTTGAAATAGCGGCAGCATTAGTGGCCGTGGACTGGTGATCGTCGGTAACAGTGCGAACGGTGAAAGCTTCACCTGAGACCATAATAAGGTCGGAAACCAGGGTGCAAGGGGCATAGTGCGAAAAAATTGGTGCTTTGGAAGGTGCAAGGGAAGCGCAAGTGGTCAAGATTCCATCTGAGTTCACGTTGGATTGGATTCCTGGAGGTGGCAACACAGGAAGGGGCTCCACGTCCTGACACAGGTCGATCTGGGTGCGACGGAATTCTCGCTGGAACAACCGGAGATTCATCAGCACGAAATTCTTGAAGAGCCCACTGACCGCAATTGTGGATAGCGGTGAATACTCGAGGAAGTTGTAAAGGCCAAAATCCGTATATGACGGGATATCTGTGACCCATATGCGTTTGTAGAGCTCGTATAAGCTTGGGTTCACGGTGGTACCAGCCACCGGAGCATCGCCTTCGAAGCAGTAGATGAGCGCATCCTTGAATTGGTCGTACTTTATCTTGAAGTAGACCTCGTCCACCCATTCCTCTACTTGCTCCACAAGGCATTCCTGGTTCTTTTCACTGAGTAGCTTGCTGGAAATGTGGAAACCGTTGGAACTATCAAAGTCCTGGAGTATACAGTTTGTCACGTAGTTGTGGATTTCGTCGAAATCAGGGTCGGACGGAGCCACGATTGCCCCCACCAAGGAGGCTATCTTTGACCTGGAGATGGCCAACGAGGTCTTCTCGCTGGAGGAGGTGGTGACGCTTTTCAAGCTTGGTTTGAGTGGGGACCTGTGCTCTGCTTCTGGGGTGGATTCTCTCGTGGAGGACACCACAAGCCTATAGTGGGAAGTTTCGGGTTCTTCTTCCAGCTCGGTGTCTTCTTCGAAGTCTTCGGCCTCCTCGATGTGTGGAGTTGTCTCGTACATCTCGGGATTGCACGCAGCGTGCCAGTACGACATCACCAGATCGATCACATCGACCCGGATTGTGTTGATGCTGCTGACGGGAATGGTGGAGTCTTGGAAGGGGAACTGGCAATGGAGTGGTCTGCGGGCCGGCTGCACTGGGATGTTAGGGCTCATTACACGTTGGGTGGATGGTGTGTGATCTTGTTGCGAGGAATTGTGGCAATTCAGGGAATAGAAGACCCTATTACTGGAGCAAGCTGGCGTCACTAGTGGCTTGTGATTCTTTGGAGGGTGAGGGAGACAGAGCCCGTTGGCGCACGATGACCGTGTGAGGAATGAGGCGAGGTGATGAGGCGCTAGAACGACGGGGGATATTGAAGTTGTGGAGACTGGAGCGCTCAGGGCTGGGACGGTTGGGGAGCTGGTGGTGATGGAGCAGCTGGATGAGCTGGGGAAGAATAGGGCCGTGAACGAGATGACCCACTAGACTTTGGCGGTAATGGCGAAGACAGCAGGTGCTTCTATCGACGTAAGCGAGTGTTTTAAGGTCAATCGTTCAGGGCTGAAACCAATGGTGAAGGAACCTTCGGGAAGATCTGTGGGGGATTTTGCGGCTAAACGGTGAGAACAATAGTAGGCGACAATGTCCCAAAGTCCCAATGTCGCGATCTCCGGATGTCGCTACTGGGGAAAGGAAGCACCAGAGGACGGCAGGTTTTTAAGGATGGATTGAGGGGAGTGTCGGCGCAAGCATCGGCTCAGGGTAATGGCCGAGGTGGTGGAGGGGGTGCACCGAAGGGAAGAGGCTTCCGCCTGCCTACACCGAGAGGTGCCTCGGGGTTGGGAGGCTGCCAGGGCTCGTGGAAAGGTGTCCAAAATGTCGGCCGATGCCTGTCGCGATTGTCCGAATGTCGCGAGGCACCGGATCTTCAATGTTTAAGGAGGGGGGCGTATACGTGGGGGAGGCACAATGTCGCAGATCACCCAAATGTCGTGCTACCAACTACCTTCTTTCACCAAGGATCATCAACAACTTCCACGCCCAGTGGCCTAGGTGCAATCCCCGACCCACCGCTACGTCGAGTGTTAGGCCATGTGACCAGCCACCGCACCACGCGGCCAATCGGCCAAGTGGTCAACGTGGGAATTATCTTACCACTTTTGCCCTGCCTCGCCATTCTCGGTTATTAAGGCTAGAGTGTCCTATTTATACCCAGTCGCGTCCCACCCAAACACCACTCCGAAAAACCGGTCGTCCGTTTTTACACCACATGTTAACGGTTCCAAATCCCCTCCCGTTCTTCCACCTACGTTAGGCCATTCCCGTTCCCTCCCCTGGCCCCCGTCTCCAAGACATCGCTATCGCCCAGTGCTCCCCACCGTCACGTGACACCAGCCCCTCCACGCGTGTTAAACACTTTTCAACAACCATGACGATACCAATGATCACCACCCGTAATTTACGTGTCATCGTCTCCGCTTTGGCGATCTTCGGCATTGTTGCCTTCTTCGCCATGTCGCAGAACTCGTTGGGCAAGTCCATCCAACGAGTTCAGCCCGCCAGCTCTGGCGACCACGTCCCGTTCAACGAGCGTCCCGAACCTGAAAACATCAAGGGAACTCCTCCCAGCGCCGATCCACCTTACTCCAAGGAGGGTAAGACCGCAGGAAACACCAAGCCAAAGGTCATGGCTGATAAGATCAACTCTGGTGAAGGAAGTGCTGATAACGCAAAGCACGCTGCCGAGCTTAATGCTGCTAATCCTAATGCTGCTATTGTTGACTCTGGTTCCGCCAACAAGGTCACTCCACCAAAGGATGCTGCTGCCCCACCAAAGGAGGCCGCTGCCCCACCAAAGGCTCCTTCTTCCGGCTCCTCTGGTGCCTGCAACAAGAAGGAATACGTTGTGATGATCGATGCTGGTTCCACTGGTTCGCGTGTTCACGTTTACGAGTTCGACACTTGTGTGTCTCCTCCTAAGTTGTTGAGTGAGAAATTCGAGATGTTGAAGCCTGGATTGTCCTCCTTCGAGACCGACGCCGTTGGTGCCGCCGCCTCTTTGGATCCATTATTGAAGACTGCATTGGAAACCGTCCCTAAGGATAAGCAAGGCTGTACTCCGGTCGCTGTTAAGGCCACTGCCGGTTTGAGAATGTTGGGTAAGGAGAAGTCCGACAACATCTTGGCTGAAGTCAGACGTCATCTTGAAGAAGACTATCCATTCGCTGTGGTTGAAGGTGACGGTATTTCTATCATGGATGGTAAGGACGAAGGTGTTTACGCTTGGGTCACCACCAACTACTTGTTGGGTAATATTGGATCCTCGGAAAAGATCCCTACTGCTGCTGTGTTCGACTTGGGTGGAGGATCTACTCAAATCGTCTTCGAGCCTGAATTCGGAAACAATGAAAAGATGGTCGAAGGCGAATACAAGTATGAATTCCTGTTTGGTAACAGAGACTTCACCTTATACCAATTCTCCCACTTGGGATTCGGTTTGATGCAAGGAAGAAACAAGATCAACTCATTGGTTGTGGAAGCAGCCGTTAAGACCAATGCTGAATTGGCTGGAAGTAAGTTAACCACCAAGGGTCAAGCCAAGGGCTTCAAGTCCACAATCACCATCAACAACCCATGTATTCCACCAGGCTCAATCGCCGAAAACGTTTTTGTCGAGCTCGACAACAAGGACATGTATGTCGTGAACATGAAGGGTCCATCCGTCGCACAAGGAGCCCAATGTCGTTTCTTGGCCGAGAAGATTTTGAACAAGGAATCCCACTGTACCACCAAGCCATGTTCTTTCAACGGTGTACACCAACCTTCCTTGACCAGAGCTTTCAGAAGAACCTCCGACATGTACGTCTTCTCCTACTTCTACGACAAGACCAACCCACTTGGATTCCCATCTTCTTTCACCGTGGAAGAATTGACCGAGTTGGCCAAGGTTGTGTGTAATGGAGAGCAAATGTGGAAGGACGTGTTGTTGGACGACCCTGTCAAGAAGTTGAAGGAGGAGGCCCACTGGTGCATGGACTTATCCTTCATCACCGCACTTTTGCATACTGGTTATGACATCCCACTTTCCAGAGAATTGAAGACCGCCAGTAAGATCGACGACAATGAAATCGGCTGGTGTTTGGGTGCTTCCTTACCATTATTGGATGGAAAGGGCTGGAAATGCCGTATCAAAAAGCTCGATACCACCGAAGGTTAAGTATCCTTTATATATAAATATCTATAAAAGTCTAATTGGTACAATCATTCGATGTAAAGCGTTTGTAACAGGCAACCAAGCTCAGACAATTTGAAATCTTTCTCTCAGCATTTCCCGATCATTGGAAATTTTAATCATACCACCTCCATCTACTTCGTTACATCAGGTATGGTTGAATCACCGCCGTTGTACTAAACCTTACCGAAAGTTGCCCACTATTTTCCGCGCGAATTGTCCCTAGACTCCCTATCGGATCTAATGTGCGGCCCTAAAGTGAATTTTTTTGCCATGGACATCCGACCCGTACCACGACACTCGCACTATGTCTCACAATACTGCCGCGAAAAGTGAACCCTAGGCCCTATCCCCACTCTAACTCCGTAGAAAATTTCCGTCCCCCGCCACCGGGAACCCCATGAGCTTGGACTCTGTATTTGCGACTCGAAAAATTAATTTACTTAAAAGTCAGTCCCCAACTCCATTTATTTTTCACATCCAAAACCAGCCCGAAAGGTAGATGTCTCAGCAGAAAGGTGTCAGCAGAAGGCCCCTGGCCAAGAGCCATCTAACTAAACAGCTCGAGAATGGAGCAGACTTCAAGGATATCGAATCCAGGGACCAGGCAGATGCGAAGGAATGGGTTGACATCGAACTCAAAGATCCCAAAGAGTTGAAGGAGCTCAAAGATTCAAAAGACGGGAGGGACGTAAGGGAGTATAGAGACGTCAAGGATCCCAAGGAAGGCATGAAGACACCAAGACGGGCCAATTCCTTGAGGCGAAAGTTCTCCAGTCACAATAGTACCAGCCCCAACGGCCAAGGGCTCACCCGGCAACAGCCCAAGATCCACAACAAGCTCTACTGTGACCAGGTGAAACGGCGGGTGTCTTCTACGGTTCTCCTGAAACTCAGCAACGAGGATCTCCGGTCGGTTAAGTCCCACACAGAGTTGGCCGAGACCGCAAATGGGGTCCGGATGTTGGCCAAAAATTTGTCCCGTGCCACCATCCAGTTGGATGTCAAGGCTATCATGATCGTGACCAAAGCAAGGGATAACTCGCTCATATACTTGACCCGTGAAGTGGTAGAATGGCTCATGGGAAGACAGAAAGACATCGTGGTTTACGTTGACAAGCACTTGGAAAAGCTGAAACGGTTCAACTACCAGGAAATTAGTGATGCCCACCCCAAGGCCAGGGAATTCCTTAAGTTCTGGGACAAGAAACTCGCCTCAAAAAACCCCGAAACCTTTGACTTGGTACTTACCTTGGGAGGCGATGGAACGGTACTTTACGTCTCTAACTTGTACCAGCGTGTTGTGCCGCCAGTGATCTCGTTTGCTTTGGGTTCTTTGGGCTTCTTGACAAACTTCCAGTTCGAAACTTTCAGAGAAACCATGACATCGGTGTTAGATTCTGGAGTCCGTGCATACTTGCGTATGAGGTTCACCTGTCGGGTCCACAAGGCGGACGGAACCGTGGTATGCGACCAGCAAGTATTGAATGAGTTGGTTATTGACAGAGGACCCAGCCCCTATGTGACGCAATTGGAGTTATACGGAGATGGGTCTTTGTTGACGGTTGCCCAGGCTGATGGTCTCATCATTGCTACCCCCACAGGCAGTACCGCCTATTCCTTATCCGCCGGAGGATCGCTTGTCCATCCTGGGGTTAGTGCCATCAGCGTCACGCCCATCTGCCCCCACACATTATCATTCAGACCCATTTTGTTGCCGGACGGTATGTTTTTAAAGGTAAAAGTGCCAGAAACAAGCCGAGCAACCGCATGGGCATCATTTGACGGTAAGGTAAGAACAGAGCTATGCAAGGGAGACTATGTGACCATTCAAGCCAGTCAGTTTCCCTTTCCTACAGTTATCTCCTCCAAAACAGAGTATTTCGACAGTGTAAGTCGCAACCTAAACTGGAACGCTCGAGAAACCCAGAAACCGTTCAGCCATCTCTTGAGCGAAGGCAACCAAAAGAGGTACCGCAAACAGAACCCGGTGAGCCTCGAAAACCTCCATATCGACACTTTTGACGACCCTAACGATTTTGACATTAATTACAGCAGCGATGACCTTTCTTCCACCCCGTCCGAGGGGGACCCCGAGCCCATTGCATACGAAGCCGGCCATCTGCCAACCTTCACCAACTCCTACGACCGGACATGTTTTGCCCACCCCAAGGCCAAGATCTCCATCAATGGCTCCGCATCCAACGCCGTTCCCTCAGGAATCAGCTCGTCCTTCAGTTCCACCAGCGATTTATACCTTTCGCGGTCCGAGTCCAATATTGAGTGAGTGCTTCGCTTCCCATTGGCCGAGTTCCGCATCGTATAGAAATTTACGTAACGAGCTTCACTACCATGATTATCAGGGGCTGTCCTAATCAGCCGTGTGTAGCGCAGAGGGAGGCCAGTGCGAGAGCTCATGCTGAAACGGGTATGTCGTCCAGGCAAAGCAGACCGCACTGTAATTCGAAATTGCCCATCTGCTGCGGCCGGAGTATTGCGCTTATGGTGCTAGCGCATGTGGTGTAACTGGCGTAATTATTGACATGCGATTGGTCCAATTATTGTTCTGCCACTTGTCTAATTGCACCCATTGCAATAAGGTGACTGTGGGCCCCATCACTGTGGAGTGCATGGTCCCCCGGCGCGACACGCGACATGAGACATGCCAAACACCACCGCCGTCACGTGATGCCGCCATCGCACCACCGTTCCATCTGACGGGGTACTGCTTGGCAAGAGGCTGTGGATCCGTCACTGTAGCGACATGTGCTTTGTTCGGGTACCGGCTGCTCCTGGCCAGCAAGCCTGTTGCTTATTTCTCCCGGTGTTCTGGTGCATGGTCTTATCATCGTGCAGATCACCATATCCGGAAGAAAAGAAATGTCGCGCGTCGCAATGTCGCAACGCCTCCACCGGTTCCCCCGTCCAAACAACCCCATACCAACCCCAGAATCGCTGGCAGGCTGTCTGTTTGTCTCAAACAAGTTCGCCTACTCAAAAGCAGGCACATTACTACCGTGGCCGCCTTCCTGTTTCAGCAAAAGAACGTCCCTCCATCCGAATCCAAGCCGCGTCCTCGGCCTATCGCTATCCATGACCTTATCGCTGTCACGTGCCCAAAAGAAACTTGGTCCGATGCACAGTGATCCCAGGGGCCAGTCGTGCGCACACCACGCAACCATCCACGAAAATTTTTCTGACTATATATAATAAGCATTGCCGCTATCTACTCACTACAAGTATAGATACTAAAGATGACTGATTTCACTCAACAATTAAACAGCCTCTCTATTCAAGACAACGGGTCCCAACAGAACGCTGGAGGTGCCCCAAGAACCGGAGGCTACATCCCACCCCACCTTCGTAATAACCCAGACGGAGTGTTTGGTGGATCGCGCCGTTCTGCCAGTGGTGGCAGCTACGGTGGAGGCTACGGCGGAGGCTATGGCTCTGGCCGTCGTGGAGGTGACCGTTTCGGTGGTAACGGTGGCTTCGGCTCTGGCCGTCGTGGCGGTGACCGTTTCGGTGGCCGTGGCGTTGGCAGAGGTGCCCCAAGACCAGGTGTGGGCAGATGGGTTGATGGCGCCCACGAGCCAGCTCAACGTAACGAGAAGTTGGAGTTGGAATTGTTCGGAACCGCCGATGACTCCTCTTTCCAATCCTCCGGTATCAACTTCGACAACTACGATGAAATCCCTGTTGAAGCTTCTGGTGATGGCGTCCCAGAACCAATCACTGCTTTCACTGCTCCTCCTTTGGACCCATTGTTGGTTGAAAACATTACCTTGTCTAGATTCACCAAGCCAACTCCTGTCCAAAAGTATTCCGTTCCTATTGTCGCAGCTGGTAGAGATTTAATGGCTTGTGCTCAAACTGGTTCTGGTAAGACTGGTGGTTTCTTGTTCCCAGTTTTGTCCGAATCTTACATGAACGGTCCAGCTGAAATTCCACCTGCTACTGGTGCCTTCTCTTCTCACAAGGTTTACCCAACCGCTTTAGTGATGGCTCCAACCAGAGAATTGGTCTCTCAAATTTTCGACGAGGCCAAGAAGTTTTCTTACAGATCCTGGGTTCGTCCTTGCGTCGTCTACGGTGGTGCTGATATCGGATCTCAGATCAGAAACTTAGACAAAGGATGTGACCTTTTGGTTGCCACTCCAGGTCGTCTTAAGGACTTGTTAGAAAGAGGAAGAGTTTCCTTGGCTAACATCAAGTACTTGGTTTTGGACGAAGCCGATAGAATGTTGGATATGGGTTTCGAACCTCAAATCAGACACATTGTTCAAGACTGTGACATGCCAGATGTTCAAGACAGACAAACTTTGATGTTCTCTGCCACCTTCCCAAGAGACATTCAACACTTGGCTAGAGACTTCTTGAAGGATTACATCTTCTTGTCTGTCGGTAGAGTTGGTTCTACATCCGAAAACATTACCCAAAAGATTTTATACGTTGAAGACGAAGAAAAGAAGTCTGTTTTGTTAGACTTATTATCTGCCGGTGATCCAGGATTGACCATCATTTTCACTGAAACCAAGAGAATGGCTGACAACTTGGCTGACTTCTTGTATGATCAAGGCTTCCCAGCTACTGCCATTCACGGTGACAGATCCCAATACGAAAGAGAAAAGGCTTTGGCTGCTTTCAAGAGTGGTACCGCTCCAATTTTAGTTGCCACTGCTGTTGCCGCTAGAGGTTTAGATATTCCAAATGTTTCTCATGTTGTCAACTATGATTTGCCAAGTGATATTGATGACTATGTTCACAGAATTGGTCGTACTGGTCGTGCTGGTAACGTTGGTATTGCAACCGCTTTCTTTAACAGAAACAACAAGAATATTGTCAAGGGTTTGACTGAATTATTAAGTGAATCCAACCAAGAAATGCCAGACTTCTTAAACAAGATTGCCAGAGAAGGCTCTTACGGTGGTAGCAGAGGTGCCCGCGGTGGAAGCTCTCGCGGTGGAAGAGGTCCAGCCAGAGACTACAGAAGACAAGGTGGTGGTTACGGCGGCTCTTCCAGCGGTGGCTGGGGTAGCAGCAGCGGTGGCAGCAACTGGGGTTCCAGTGGCTACAGCTCCGGTGGCTACGGTGGCCGTGGTTCCTCATTCGGTGGTGAACAAAGTTACGGTAACCCAAGCTCCTCTGCCTCCAACTCTTGGTGGTAAACATGTGATTCAGGTCACTATGGTTAAATTTGTTGAGTTTGTTCGACTCTTTTGATCTATCCTACTTTTTTTTTGTTTTTGTTTTCGGATCACTTGAATGTGCATCTCTATCCTATTTATTCACTCGTTTATTTTTTACTCCATGTCTCGATCTATTCACGTCAGGAAAAAGGAAAAGATTATCATCATATTTGCATTAATCACTTTTGGTTTTTTTGTTTCCAAAAATCAAAACAGGCTTTTTCTTTTTGAATTGCTTCAAAGTTTTGGTTGAACTTCAAAGTGTCAAGATACTTTGAAAGTATTCAAACAAGTTCTTAATTTATGGTTGATGCTGTTTTATTTTCAGTTCAAATCATATTTTGTATTAATATTCATATTCACAGAGAAAAAGGCGTCCAAGTTTTTTTATGAGATAGAAAAACAGATTATAGAAAAGTTATTAATGGGTTAATTTATAAATCTTTTTTGTTTTCTTGGGTTTTTTGAAAAGTTGTTAGTTATCAAGTTATTGCTATTGGATTTAGACATTGGGTTATTTATACAGTTTTTACATTAAATGCATCGAGTTTATTATTATTAACTTCGTTCCGATTGTAGTTCCATATCGCAACACGTCTTCAATTGTTCCCCTGGCACGTGATGCATTTTACTTTAAGGGCACAAAAGTGTGGATGTATTCAGGATTGAACTAAGGAAGATTGAAAGCGGACGTACTACAGCTTAAGAAGGAAGCAAAATCGTCAACAAATCTAAGCCCCCGTTCTTCCTGTTGATCCCATCCAGAAGAATATGTTGGGACGTCAATACAAGCCATTATTTTGGATTCTTATCGGAGCCTTCTCTTACCACTTGTTCAAGCATTCGTTCTCGTCACCTCGAGCTTCCCATAAAACTTCCATAAGCTCACCCGAATTGCAGTTGAAGCGGGAGTTGGATGCTCATAGCAATTGGAAAAAGGATGGTTTGAATTTTCAACCTACAAGAAAGGCCTCGGTTCGGGAAAGTTCCCCCGTTAGAGAGCAATTGGCATCTAATTTCCCATATGAATCGGACAAGCCGATCCCAAAGAACATCTGGCAAACTTGGAAGGTTGGATTGGACGACCCAAATTTTCCTTCTGTTTTCAGAAAATTTCAATCCACCTGGAAAGATAAGAATCCGGACTACAAGCATTTTGTAATGAAAGATGAAGACTGTTCAGAGTTGATCAGTAGGTTGTTCGAGGGTGTACCGGATGTTGCCAAAGCTTACCGTATTATGCCAAAGAGCATTCTTAAAGCAGACTTTTTCCGGTATTTGATTCTCTTCGCCAGAGGAGGGGTCTATTCTGATATTGACACCATAGGAGTGAAGCCAATCGATGTTTGGGCCTCAAACAATGCCACCTTATATGGAAAGCCCAACAACCCAGGTCTCGTGGTTGGAATTGAAGCCGATCCAGATAGACCAGATTGGGCAGAATGGTATGCCAGAAGAATCCAGTTCTGTCAATGGACCATCCAATCTAAAAAGGGGCATCCTGTCTTGAGAGAATTGATCAGTAAAATTACTGAGATTACCTTGCAAAGAGAGCAGAAGGGAGAATTAAAGAAGGTGTTGGGCAAGGATGCTGGTGGCGATATTATGAATTGGACTGGCCCTGGAATCTGGACTGACTCTATCTTTGAATACTTGAATAAGATCTTGCAATCACCTGAAAGTGTCAAGAGCAACAAATTGGAGCAGCTCATAGATTGGCCCTTATTCACAGGCATGGAAATGCCAATTGCCATCGATGACGTATTAATTTTACCAATTACCTCATTCAGTCCTGATGTGGAACAGATGGGTGCTCAAGACATTAAGCATCCTATGGCTTATGCCAAACACATGTTTGAGGGAAGTTGGAAAGAGGAAAATAAAAAGAAAGGGTAGAAATACGGATCTGGTTTCTTATAAATTCATCAGTGCTATATATACATTAAATTAACTTATTTTACCACTCTAAATCTAGTAGTGCCTTTTTGCTGAAATCTTCGATAACTCGATTTTCATTTCTAACATTTGCCCTTCGAAATAGAGTTTCACAATTATAATTCAGGCATTGTTCTGCCGATTCTTTCTTTAGAAATCCACCAGGGATTCCTAAATTTTTGGTAACACAGGAGTTACAAATCTGTTCAACGCTTAAATTCTTCATCTGACTAGACTTTTTATCCATGTTAATTTTGGTTAAGATTGCCAATTCGTTTTTCTTGCATTCTCTGCAAATAGATGATTGATAATTAGCGGGCATTTCACAACCACAAACTAAACAAGAATATACCTTCAAAAAAGTGTATAAATCATTCAGAGTCGTTGGATCCATTCCTCGATTTACTAATGTTCCTTTGATGAACTTGGGGATTTCCTTATACCACCCCTTGATGTCGACACCCATCAAATTGAATATTCTTTCCAAAGGAGGTATCAATACTCTGGTAATGTAATATTCATAATCCAAGTTATACGGCTGGGCGGTTTTGAAGCTGTTTAAAAACTGCATTGGAGTTATGCATCTGTCCTTTATTCGAGGTTTGCTAGAATCCCGTATGACTACGTAGGCCACCCGTTCTCGATACTGAGGTTCCCTTCTGGGATCCTTCATCACCTCTTTTTCTGCAACTATTGCCCCCGGAGGTAAGTGCATTTCATTTTTATAAGTTCCATATCGAACTTCTTTTGCAAAACAAAAGTCATTCACAGGAATCTTATTCGTGACTATTTTAAAAAATTGCCTTAATGTGTAGTCTTTCACTTTGGATAAGTTCTTAGTCTCAAATAAAATTCTAAGAGTTTTCTCCACAATTTTTGCCTGGGCAGGAATTCCATCTCTTCTTACCGTTTCGATACCTTTTGCTTCAAAGGCTGGTGTAATTTGATCTTCATATTCATATTTATATCCAACGTACCTTTTCTTACTTAACAAGACACATGGATGGTAAACCTTTTCAAATTTGAGTAGAACCGGATCAGGGAATTGATCCGTGATATAATTGGCTATCTTCTTTCCAAGCATAAAGGCATCATCTTTAGATTTTCCCGGAAAATATACAAAGAGCGAGTCTGTGTCTCCATATACCACTTTTGCACCAAAATCGCCATTCTCAATTAAATCTATTGATTGGGTTAAAATCTCCCGACCAGTTGCCACAATAGCATCGGAGACATCCAGATTGGGCATTCTTCCACTGAAAGTTGCCGAAGTATAACCGTAAGTAACATTTGCAATCAATTTCAATGCTAGTTGCCTGGCATTATAAAGCTTATTCAATTCATTATCATCTCTAAACAACTTCATCACCGTTTTCACTAAGATTCTTGTATTTAAAATTTCTTCCAACATTTTGGCTAATACCGACTTCCTTATATGGCTTTTGACAAACACAAACCCATTGGGTGAAATATTGAGACCATCTTCCTTGCGAAGTAAATCTATCATTCCTGGCGGTAAATCCACGTTGTTCAAGTATCCAAGAATATTTTTCTTTGGGTTGAAATTATGAAGTTTTGCTAGTAATGTAGAATAACAGTAGTTATATGCTATCATAATGGAAGGATATAGTGATTGAAAATCTAAAACAACCATGGGAGATTTGTAAAAATTGGAGTCCGGCTCCATTACTAATGGGATGCATTCGATTGGTCTCATTCTGTGGACGTCATCTTTTGATGGTGAATTAAGAAGAATATTTTCCAGCTTGGATATTCTGGAAAGAATTGATTCAACTTTAAATTGAGAACCTCTATAAAAATTAGAATTGAAATCTATTCCAATCAACCTCGAATGCTCCACATTTCTTGATATTAATTCCCTCACTGTAATAATCTTGAGAGTCAAATCAATTTTTTGAAGGTAGTACCGAAGAACTAACAATTTTTCCAGAAACGTACCTTCGAACCATTTAGTCAAGTGATAATTTGAAAAATTTGGGAACGTTTGGTGCAAAATGTTAAAGCACATGTTTTCGAAGGTGTAAGAGGTTGTACTAATCTCAGAGCGTAACACTCTCCAAACATTTAACATGTGCCTTCCATTGACCATCAAGTTAGAAGTATGAGTATAACCCCATCTATCACCAAATTTCCCATTACTTTTTTGTATACCACGACTGAATTTTGATAAAAGATTTATGTCATATTCAACTCTAAAACGCTCAACCATGTATCCCCAACTCGAAGAGTTAATTTCATATCCAGATAGAATATCTGGATCGAAAAGATCGACGACCTCATTAAAACGTTGCAACATGCCAGTTTCTGTCTGGAACAGTTCAATCTGAACATCTAAAGAAGACAGTAATAAGCGTATTGCTTTTACATCGAAACTTTCCTCAAAGATTAATATACCTGTGCATGCTTTCTTAGCAAACATATCGTTTGAATCATCGAAGTGATAGAATATCAAGCTGATAGGATCAGATATAGGGTTTGGTAAAAGCTCTTTGGAACTTGATTTTGCGTGTATTTCAACGAATAGATTTGATAAATTGTTGAAATTATCAGGTTTCCTAATAACTTTATTGGAATTATAAGAGAACTTGAAATGAGACTGAGTAATTCCTGGTTCGATTTGAGACCTAAATTTTATCAGCTTCTGCTTGTTATATTCCTCTTCCTCTAAAAGCCATTTATTAATTTCCAATTTGCTAGGAGGTTGAATAGCATATTCCCATGTGTTCAGTTCATTTGTAATTTTGGACAAATCTTGCCTTTCAAAGAGTATCTTCTTCTGGATCATTTCACTGATCGGTAATGTTTTGATACTCGATTCGTTGACTAAAGGTATTTGGATCTTCTTATTGGCGAAAATCATGGGTTTTGATGGAAGATCTGATTCTTTATCATAAAATGGATCGAGGTAATTAATCTTAAGAATACCAAGATCATCAAATGTGTCAGATATATTCGATGGATGGAGTTCTGGTGGAACCAAGACTTCGAAAGCATTAGATCCACGTGCAAATACCAATTGTTCTGGTTCTCTATCGTTGAAATCGAAGGAGCTTGGGATTTGTAATTCAGGAGAGCTCGGTTGTTCTGTGATTCTGTACATATTAGATGCCAATTGCGTTTTTTGTATATCTCTCCTCCGCTGAGTAACCTCAAATATTAAACTCTTATCAAATTCGTTCCCTTGGGTCACTTCTATATCATCTATTTCATCTTCTTCACTATCAAGATCTTGCGGTACTTGTTGAACACGCGATTCATCTTCACTCCAATCGATACCATCCGAGCTAGATAGAGAATGAATCTCGTCAGATATTTCTGCTTCTTCATTTGAACTAGAATTTATGACCTGGAATGGAGCGACTTCCAATGAATTCGAGCCACCTTGTTCAATGTTATCTTCTTGAGTGGTACGAACTTCCTTCTCTGTGCTCAAAGTACTCTCGCTAAAATTACTGTTGAAACTAATGTTTAGAATCAGTTCGGTAATTTCAGAAGGTAAGAGAACGTTCGATTTGGGAAGATCGGCCTGGGTAGTATTATTAGCTTCAGATGCCTTCGTAGTATTCATCGAGGTGGATAATTGCAGTTTGTAACTTCCCTCCTTTATACCAAATAAGGATTGGTAAGCTATCCACTTGACCAAATCTGAGCCAAACTTTAACTGATAATCATGGTAGATAGCTCGGCATTCATAATCAACTAGCTCGAAACAAGTTCCTATTTTTTTTCGAATGCCATTTTCTAACCCCAATATAGATTGCTGTGGCTTGTTTATAACTTTCTTTGAGTAGGATTCAATATCCATCGAAGTAGGTTTATTGAGCTTAATAGAATAGTCCAATAGTTCATCCAAGTCTGTTTGGTTTGTCCACTTTGTAGATCCAGTTCCAAGGAATGGTAAACCAAACGGGAATTGGTACTTTGACCTAATATAAATTGTTGGGGCTTTGGTTAACGGTGCATCTTTCACTTCACATTGATACTTCAAATCAGCATCCACATGCTGAAGAGAGGATAAGTAAATTTGAGGAGGTGTGAAAGAGTTATCATGAAAAGAGCTTTTATTCAAACGCTGTTTGAATTCTCGGAACTCGTGGAAATCCAGATGAAGGTCTCTCTGCACCAAAAGTTCTCTGTTGGTGATGTCTTTTGTTTGGATGTCGACTTCAAGAATTGACTTGCCTATTCTATCGAAATTGATAGGCTCTTCTTGCTCCAGAGAAGCTAAAACGTTGGATGCTCCAACATAGTTTCGCAAGAAGGATATGAGGTTTTGTATTTGTCTATCGGAGAAAAACTCTTGGTGGATTGGATTTAGTATTGGCGACCGGAAATATACTCCATTGCTGTGTATATTCATCCACCCACACCCGAAAAGATTGAAGTCGGTAAGGAATTGAACAAGGTGGGTGAGATGTCCCTCATATACGCACCTGAAAGGTACTCTGGTACCATCTTGTTTCCTGCCCCCAAAGTCAATTGCCTTTTCCTGTACAAGCTTGATAAGCCGTGGCTTGTATCGGGGAGATAGCAAGCTCACCTTGTAGAATTTTCGAAAGCCTATTTGGAACCCGTAGATTGGAGTTGCTTTCCCCACAGAAACACTGGCTATATACCTTCTGGTGGCATTATCGATATTTACGGCGCTTTCCTCTTCGTTTGCTTCAAAGTCCTCCTCGTCGTCATCGTTGCGGCCTCGAGACTTGGCAAATGACACTGACAAGGCATTTTCCAAATGCTTTGTAAGATACGCCAAATGGTCTTCTCCTGTATTGTCCTCGAAGCAGTCCACATAGATGTAAGGATAGAAGTTGTGCACGTGTACAAGCACATTGAATGAATCTGGAGGTTTGTCTATGGGGATATTTGTGCCATGTTCTCTCTTTTTATTGGAGGTATTGGGGACAGTGATGGACCCGTATATTCTGATGATGGGCACTTGTGATACCTGGTTGTATAGCTGATCAAGCTTGGTGGGCTTTGCTTGATACGAGTCATAATCGTTGATTTGGATCGAGAGTTCTTTGGGGCCCGTGGCCATTTGTCATGATGCTTGTGGTAGGGTTCTTTTCTCAGTGGCAACTAACTCGGACCTAGTGACATTGTGGAGAAGTCGCACTGAAGGCCGGAAAATTAACTATGGTGTCTATCGAAGTTGAAGTACTTGATGCACTTGAAGTAATTAGACTGGCTGTGAATTGACCCCACTAGTACTAGCGGATTCTACGCAGGCATAAGACTTAAGAGGAACATGGGAGCTTCTTTCGAGAAGCGAAGTTCGGGGATTGAAGAATGGTATAGCTTTAATTCTATATTGAAGAGGATTAGGCACTTCAAACCTTCTTTATCTTAGTGCACACTTTTTTTTGCGGCCATGAAGATAAAATGACCTAACAGTACGTTAGAGTAACTTTGTAGCTCTATGGATAGTATTCTTTGATGGTTTTTCTGAATGATTTTTGCATTTTGCAATCAGTGGTGAAAAACAAGGTGAAAACCATGGTAATTTGGATGAGGGCTTCAACAATCTGCTCGGTGAACGCTGAAGCAACAGTGGGACTTCCAGGCTACACTACCATGCACCAATGCATTTGTAAGCCTGGCAGTTGGCAACTAAACTCGTCTATATTTATCTGATGGTGGGAACTGGCACGTGATAAGTCTAAAGGTTCTGTTGAGCACCCACAAGATGGAAAATCAACACTTTGCTCCCATGGCATGTATGCCAATGGAGAGTCACAAAGAAGTGGGCCTCCGGAACATTATCTCCGTTTGATACCAAAACGGATCAAAATTGCTAGTTTCTCCGATATTTAGGATTTATCGGAACATTTCGCAAACTGTATCGGTAGAAAATTTCGAATACCTGGTGATGTAAGGCATAAACCTGACACAAAACCGCTTCAATCAAGAAATTTCAATAAAGCCTGGGGATCCGAACGCTTACAGACACGGGCCGCTCCAGCTAGCTACCGCACCTGGAACGTCTGACCCCTTTTACATACACCACGGAGCTGGTCCTGTGGTGGAGCTGGCCACCGTTGGTCGCCAATGACCAGCGGTAACTGCAGCAGGACGCTTTGTGGACTTTCACAGCTCCACCGCATTTCTACCAAATTATAATTAGCCAGAAGTATGCAATAGAAAGCCGCAGGGTTCTGTCAATATTTGGGCAATAATTGCATAAGCAGTTTGTGACAAGTCCGCGCGATGAGTCCGGTAGCGAAACAGGGGGCCGACCTGGCCATGTTGGGAAAGCCAAGTCATCACCGGAGCAAACCACACCATTTCGACAGTTCCAGGTTTGTAGCTATCTCCTTTCGGGGCCGGTTGACGTGTTTTCTTGGATGGGGTGCCGGTGGTGTCTTGTGGGTAGGAGCCGAGACACGTCCCGAGCCGCACCGAGCCGGGCCGTAGCCACTGGCGGTGGAAACGCACTGCCAGTTCGGCTGGAGAGGGCCGAGGACAACGTCGCTGTTTGGCGGTGCTTGCTACCTCCAGCTGCTTACTAACGGTGTAGAATGGCAGCGATGGCCGGTGGTCGGTGGGAGCAAACGGAGCTCGGGATGCCAAGCCGCTGAATTGGGAAGGTGGTGAGGTCCGGCACCCCACCAACTCCGTTGGAAACAGCCACCCAGTGGCCGGTCGTGGCGCGCCGTTTTCCCTCGCAGCACCTTGCTGGTCCTAGGGCCCAAATGCCGCGAACGATGCCGCGGAGGATGCCCGAGGCCTCTACCGCCGTACAGGGCCACGCGTGGTGCCAGGCCCCAGGCACAAGAAATGGTGTTTCGTCTGGCCTCGACATGCAGGTCCCGGTCCCAGGCCGGACTTCCACCCAGTGGTATTGCATCGGGTGCCACTCTCGGCTTGCTGACACTTCAGGGGCCATGGGGCCCTCAGGGTGTACAGGCTTCTCGGTTGGCGAGGATTTTCAGTCGCTTCCATTTCCGCGTAATAACAACACGACCACCACTACACCCACAGGTTACATGCAGCGGATGCTTGTGGATGGCGAACGGCGGGTTCAAACGCCGACGAAATCATGGCCCCTGGGTGCCCTAGCCGCATGGGCGGCCTACGACGCCCACGGCCGCTTTCCCGGGCCCGTCCACCGCGTCCAAACCGCCGTTCCTCGCAAAATCCCACCCCGAAAAACCATGCCAACCACCATTACAAACCAAATCGCAGACCTCGAAATTTCACCACCTCCAAATCCGGCTGCTTGGCTGGCAATCACGGAAAATAACTCCCCGTCCACCTGACACAGTGGAGTGAACGTGCCCATGCCCTCCCCGCCACCTCTCCGCCACCTCTCCCAGCCTAGCCCGCAAATCCAAACACTCTCCGGACCCACCGCCTTTCCAAACCCCCGAACCGAACTGTTGCATCCTCTCCACCACCCCCGGCCCGCGCCAGTGGTCCTGTCCCCCCGACCTCCCACCAGGCACCGCGATATTCCCTCCACTGGGGCTATTGACGTCCTTCCACCACACCATTGTAAGCGTTATGTTTCACTTCTCCTATAGCACCCCGTATCCACGTCAATCTCCTGCGTAGCCACTTGTTCTTGCCGCCTCAACCCCTAACAGTACGCCTCCCCGTAGTCAGGGATCGGTTAGTAGCAATGTTAGGCACGAAAATTCTAATGGTTGGCCTCCTGCACACACGCCAATTGTCACCTCCAACAAGGGAGCAACAAGACCGCCTGGTTGTAATCCACACATCTTCTCAACGGTCCTTTCGCAAACGTCCTTAGTGCCGGTAGCCCCTTCATTCCCGCTGCCTGCCTGTGATCTGTTTGTCCAACCAGTTTTTTCCGGTCTCCCTACATCATAGACCGTCTGACTGCCTTCTGCCGAACCTCCTCCACTTTCTGGCCTGTCCGAGAAGCTGTGTGTGCTAGTCCCCCGTCCCGTCACCTCCGTCGTTGTGCCTTTCTGCCACAGCGTCCGTCGTCCGTCGCCGGTGTCCACCACTCCTCCCCAACACCAACGTGGTCTCCCGGGGTATCCATAGTCCCCCACATCCCAAGTCGGACCATATTCAATTGACTGGTATCCCGATTCAATTACCCTGGATCTGATAACTCTGGATCTATAGAACCTCCCATCCTGCCAAAACACACTCTCCATCTGGCCCCCGCCCATCCCGTGCCATTCTATGCTAACTACGTGAACAACAATGTCCCAGCCCCATGATCCCCCTGCATTGGAGAATCTCTCCTTGAATACGGCCACCGATTCTGTACCCTCCAATGACTCCGACTCAAATATCAGTACACCTACGCTGGCCCCCGCCTCCATAATGAATTCCAAACCTCCTCAGTCGCCTCCAGTAGGCACTTCTTCCGCTCCTCAGTTGAGCAGTGACATCAAAGCAAGACTTTTGGCTTTCCAGCAGAAAAGAACCATGGCAATGAATTCCCCACCATTGTCTTCTAGTAATTCCTCCCCAAATGGACACCCCAACTTGGATTCAAACCCTGGAAGCCCTCCTCAACACGGCATTAACAAACCTTTACCAAGTATTCCTACCATCTCCAGGGAACAATTGATGAACAAAAGATCCATGTCTGCAAATGACTCCACCTCATTGGGTCTGATTCCATCTCCTCAAGCATATGACGAGGGTCCTAACACCCCTCAATCTTATAATACCCCCATAGCTGCTTTAAGTGGAGTAAGTGTAACACCACAATCGATTGCAAGATTGCCTGAGAGCTTGAAAAACTCACCTCGTTCACAGATCTCCACCACAAATGATCTCAAAAAGAAACCATCTTTGTCTCAAAGAAGAGGTATGAAATTGAACATGAATGATATGACCAAATCACCTAGCCAAGCCCAAAACGAACTAAGCCCACCGATTAACCTTGACAAAAATGGAAGTGGTGAACCATTCATTCATAACCCATTAGAAACAACTGGTGGTTTATCTAGGAGATTGTCAGAACGTAAGAACAAGCCAAACTTCAAACTAAGTCTTGATGCAAGTAATAGCGATCTCCCTCAACACAATCGCTCAAACAGTTCTGGTGACTCCAATCAGCAAGGTTCCAACGGAGACTCTAAGAAACCTCAACTTCAAGGCTTATTTGCCAACTACTCAAAGTATGTTGATATCAAGTCAGGACAGTTGAACTTTGCTGGTAAGGCTTCCTTACATTCTGAAGGTGTTGATTTTTCATCTGGTTCTTCATTCCGTATCTCTTTAGAAGATATGGAATATATTGAAGAATTAGGAAGAGGTAATTATGGATCTGTATCGAAAGTGATACACAAGCCTACCGGAGTTACTATGGCAATGAAAGAAGTTCGTCTTGAATTAGATGAATCTAAATTCACTCAAATATTAATGGAATTGGAAATTTTACACAAATGTGACTCGCCATACATTGTCGATTTCTATGGTGCTTTCTTCGTCGAGGGAGCCGTTTACATGTGCATGGAGTACATGGATGGTGGTTCTTTAGATAAGTTGTACGGAAAGGACAATGGTGTAAAAGACGAAGCATGCTTAGCTTATATCACTGAATGTGTTATTCGTGGATTAAAAGAGCTTAAGGATGAGCATAACATTATTCATAGAGATGTGAAACCAACTAACATATTGATCAATAGTATGGGCAAAGTAAAACTTTGTGATTTCGGTGTGTCTGGTAACTTGGTGGCATCATTGGCAAAGACTAATATTGGATGTCAATCATACATGGCACCAGAAAGAATCAAGTCAATGAGTCCAGATGATGTGAGTTACTCAGTTCAATCCGATATCTGGTCGTTGGGATTAACTATATTAGAAGTTGCTGCCGGTCATTACCCATATCCAACCGAAACTTATGGAAACATCTTCTCTCAATTGAGTGCAATTGTCGACGGAGACACACCTAAATTAGATCCAAGCATTTACTCGAAAGAGGCTCAAATGTTTGTGAAATCATGTCTCAATAAGAACCCAGAATTAAGACCATCATATGCTGCATTGTTAAAGAATAGCTGGCTCGTGAAGTACCGTGGCGTTGATCCACACATGGCTGACCTGGTAAAAGCCAGAATCAAAGAGTCTGAAGAGAAGAGCAAAAACTCTTTGAGTAGATCAGGAAGTGCTAAGAAAAGCATCGCCTCATCCGGTCCAACTCCTCCAAATATTGAAAACGTTCAATCATTGTTAAAGAATAAAGTGAAACCACCCGCTTTGCATAAGGGTGGGCTTGTTAATGTCAACAGAAGTTTTATGAACAGATGATCGCTCACAATTATAGAAATCCCTTTATGATAGAATGTATTATTGAACTTTATAGTAATTTACATAGTACCTGAAAATGGTATCAATTATAAACACAACCAACCTATTAGATTAATTAATATGCGAATTATTCTTCATCATCCAACATCTTGGACATGAATGGACCATCTAAGAAATAACCCAATTTTGCATAGTAGTTTCTAACACCAACTCCCGAGATAACACTGATTTTTTGAGAACCGTGTTCTTCTTTAGCGATTCTTGCTGCTTCTTCCATTAATAAGGTACCGAAACCTTGATGTTGAAACTTTCTAGGATCTCTGGAGTGTAATGGAACAACGGATCCATAAACGTGCAACTCTCTGACGATCGATGTAGGTTGGTTCTTGAATTCCTTTCTGTAAGTGTACTTCTTGGATGCCTTTCTTAATCTCAATAATCCAATCAAAATATCTTGCTTAGGATCTTCATAAGATAAGAAAGTTTCCCAACCTCCGTTGGCATAGTAGTCTCTTCTGATCAATTCTATTTGATCTGGAATAACCTTATTGTGCACTTCCTGGATACCAACTTCTCTTGTTCTAACATCACGACAAGAAGTTCCGAAATCCTTCATTCTTGCCAAAGCGAGTTCCCTCAAATTACCATTTTCCACACCAGACGTAACTAAAGGCATTGGAATATCTCTTTGCACTCTATAAATTCTGGTCCATGGTGGAACCAAAGCTAATATTCTGGCAACGAGATCGATCAATGCATTAGCATTATAAGATTTGTAAAGTCCCTTTTTCCACAACTCGTACAATCCGGTACCTCTGATGACCAATGTAGGATATAATTTCAAACCGTCAGTTCTGAAGTCAGGATTTTCAAAGTATTCTTTGAACTGCTCCAAGTCTCTCTCCATGCCCACATTTGGCAAATCAGGCATCATATGCGACACCACCTTATAACCTGCGTCCTTGGCAACTGCAAAGGTCTCACAGACTGCCTTGACAGTGTGTCCTCTGTTGGTATCTCTAGCCACATCCTCATAGACTGACTGAACTCCTATTTCCAATCTAGTGCAACCATATTTTAACATGTCACTCAAATGAGTTTCGGTACAGTAGTCAGGTCTGGTTTCGATGGTGATACCCACACACTTTGTTTGAGATTGCTGAGAGAATCTGATGGCTTCGTCAATGTCCGTACCATTGTAACCACTCAATGCGTTGTGGAGTTGGGTAATGAACTCTTCTCTGTATTCGATAGGCAAGGACATGAAAGTTCCACCCATGATAATATATTCCACCTTGTCGATGGAATGACCCAATTGTCTTAATTGTTCGATTCTTCCTCTCGATTGTTCATATGGATCATATCTGGCTCTGATGGCTCTCATAGAGGTTGGCTCATATCCAGTGTACGATTGTGTAGAATATTCGAAATCGGAGTCTGGACCACCTGGACAGTACACACAAATATTACCAGTGTATGCAATATGTGGACATCTGTGAGGCTTACACATCACAGCAACGACAGCAATACCGGAGGCTGTTCTGACAGGCTTGGCCTTAAGCTTGGGAATGAGGTATTTCTTATACTGGTCCGGAATAGAGGAGATAATATCGGTCAATCTTGGTTGCTGTTTAAGCTTGTATTTCTTAGCATATCTGATAATAAGACCATTCAAGTTGATGTCTTTTGAGGTCTTGAGCGACGCAACTAGCTCAAGAGAGATGTCTCCACAACACTGGAGGAATCTCTCCTTTTCTGGAGCAAGCTTTTGCTTTCCTGACTTAGGTTGTGCAGATGGCATTGAATACTTGATCTGAGGATACAAGGATGCAAAATTGACGGAAAGAGTTTTGTTTTGACCAGCAAACGTTGAAGCTTAATATGGAATTGCAAGGATGTGCTTTCCAGCTATATTGGCTAAGGGATTCACTAATCTGCCTTTTGTAGGGTGCTCTGGGGTGCTATCTCATCGGTAAATTTTATATCTCATTTGTCACGTGCTTGGTTCTTCACGTGATCGATCGTGAATCCCAAAATTTTTCACCACTAATGGTACCACCAACAACAATGTTTAGAGTAGCTGGTCCTAGATTAGGGGGCCTTGTCTTCAGCAAGCCTGCCATTCCTTTGGTCAGATATGCATCTGCTACACCATCAAAAAGAAAGATGCCCAAATCGGGAGATATCTCCCAAGTTCCATTGAACTACATCGGAGTCATGGCAGATTTCTATATACCCCCCAGATTCAGAGATTGCCCTGTCAGCTCATGGCACAAGTTGGTTTTCAGAAGACTTGGTGCTTTTGTGGTCAACACCTACAGTATCATCAAGTACAGAAGAGAAACCGGTTTAAAGTTGCACTTCAATGAGTGGAAAGATAATGCCATTGATTTGTACGTCAAAACTAACAAGATCTTTGCCAGCGGATGCAACAAGAGAGTTTCCGAGAGAGATTCGTACATGAAGAAGCAGTTGAATGAAGTCAGTTGTGTTGAGGTCACCAACAGCTTGATTGCCCGGGCCAAAACTTTCCCTGTCGACTCAAAGCTTCAATGGGAGCTCTTATCTCTTGAGTCAAACCCAAAGGTGGTTTCTTTCAACGTATTGCCTGATGCAAACGAAATCACCATGTATATTCAATTCGTCTTGAAAACAAAAACCAAGCAGAAGGTAACCATTGAGAGAAATGGCAAACCTCAAGATACCATCAGAACCGTCCAAGACTACTTGGTTTACACTCTTAATCCTTACACTGGAGAGATGTACTTGGCAGGTACCTTATTCGAGTCTGATCACATCAGAAAGGTTACTCCAGATGAGAAGTTCACCAATGTCAAGTACATGATGGCATTCACCAAGGCCAGTGGAGATATCTACAGAGAGAATCCTCGTAAAAATTTAGAATAAGGTGGCCAAGTCTTCGGTAGCTAATCAAAACGAGGTATAGCCTCATCGTAAATAGTCAGCATTCACAGTAAATAGCCCACGATAATGAACAGTTCAACCCCCAAACTAAAATTTACACACATCATAGCAATACTGATTTACTTCCAACGATTTTACTTGAAACTTACATGCTTCACAAAACATTTGTTATCCATTTATCCTATCTAAACTCTTGACATAAAAATAATACTTGGTTACTTTAATTATATTTTATTTTTTATCGTTATCATTCAATGTAATGAGTTTAATTTTAAAAAAGACCTTTCCTTTCCCGTTCTACCATATCGTACTTTTAAATTCCAGAGTAATCAGTGTCCTCTTGAGTATAGTTAATTGTCTTAGCTCGACTTTTAATCCATTATGAAAACATCTTCGTGCTGCTCGCTAATTGGAACTTCGTCATGGACCTTTTTGAAGGCCTCGTTTTGAAAATTGTGATTGTGCATTGGGGTATCTTGCACAACTTCATCTTTGACATATAAAATATTGTTTAAGTTGGGTCTGACCAATAACGTGCCAGATTGGGATCTTGAATCTCTTCTCACTAATTCTTGAGGGGTAAGAATGAGATCGCTTAGTGAACCTGGAACATAATCTTCTTCAAACACCGCGCTATCTTCATCTTGATTAGACAGATCATCGTCATCCACAATAGCAGAGTTACTCTGGTACTGGTAGTGAGAAGTTGCGGCCAAGGGTACAGATGAAACTGAAGGTAATCTTGAGCCCAAGGGAATTCTGCTTGACACTCCATTGTACTGCACACCAGGAGGTGAATGCATTAATTGGGTATTTGTTGATTGCATGTTTGATGGGGACGATAAAGTGATTGGAGATGTGTTGGAGACGGAATATGATCTATACCAAGGCTGTGCACTAGGAGGGCTCTTAAGTGAAATCGATTGGGCATTGGTTTCCGGCCAACCATTGGTCGAATAAGAACTCGAGAATTTGGGTGCAAATGCGTTGGAAGTGTTTGGAGCGTAAAAACTCGACTCCAGATTGAAACTAGATCCATGTGAGCCAACGTGTAAAAACTTGGCAATATCGTTCGTTTTGGATCTGGTGGGAGAAATCTGCTCCGCACCATTACTGGGGATTCCTAACATTTGGGAGCTTGGAGGAGAGGAATTTGGAACACTTGAATTATACAAGCCCTTGTGAATTAACGGAGCTTCTCCTGCCATCACGTTTACGAACGACTGGCTTGAAACAGATCCGTTGCCATTCATGGCCTGTGAGTGTGAATTTGAGCGTGTATGGGTGTGAGAGTGTGAGTGTGAGTTAGAGTTCATCATAATGGTACTGCCGCCATTATTCGCTTGATTCGAATGGTGGTTGGAGCTCCGGCGGTGGGAATGATGGTGCCCTGAGCTGGCAAGTAGGTTTTTAGAATTAACCCTTGTTCCATCTGGCAAGATATGGGCCAAAGCACACTTTAACCCGAACTTGCAATTTCCCTTCTGGAAATATTTGCAAGGTAATTTGTCTGCAGCCAAAGTACCGTCTAAGTTGTGGGAGAAAGGACACGAGTTGCCGGCCTGGCAGATTCCCTGCTTGTAGAACTTACAGGGGACGTGGCTCAAATTCTTGTTGTTTGTAGAAGCGGAGGAGCCGTTGGTGACCTGCACTGATCCAGGAGGCCCTGTGTTGGGAGGAAGGGTAGAGTTTAAGCTGGAAATACTCAAAGAAGCCACATCCGAGGTCCTGGGATCGTTTGCGTGAATTCGTTTGTTACCAGACGACAGTTCACCATTTCGGTTGGAGGAGCCTGAACCCCTTGATTTGGAAGACTTGGTGGGTAGCGACAAGGGCTCGACCTCGCCAGAAGCCATGGCGATATTCATGCCAATGGGGGCAGGGGCAGGAGGATGTAGAGGCAAGCTGGAGCCAGAGAGGTGGGACTGTTCAACGTCGTTTCACTAGGGAGACCCCGATCTGAGGAGCTGTAGGACTAGGGATGGAGTTGGGGGCACAGAATTCACTAGTGCCAGGGAAAAGAACAGAAGAAGCAAATATTCGATTGGAGGAACTGGAACTTGGTGAGATTTAATATCACTGATTCAGGTGTAACCTTCGTCACAATAGACTGGGAAGTCTTTATCTCTTATCTTGGGACGGTGACACAAAGGGGGATGTCAAAAGTGCACGGGATATTGATTTGGAACCACCACAGTATACGGGAACAAGGGGTGAACTGCACGATGGTCCAGAGTTTCCGAATCGGTTTTGCAATGGCAAATCCAACGTATTCCGACTAGAATGCCGCAACCAGACGGTTGTGGATCGATCAGGGTGGTTGGACGCGGGGGTGATCGGATGGTCGGGTTGTGGGGATGGGGTTACAGACGGCGAGATAACGGCCGTTCCACCGAGCCTGGAACGACGGTGGAGGGGCGAGGGTGTGAGTCAGGGAGCACGAAGCGAGCCACAAGTGAAGCCACCACTGGGCTGACTGCGGTGCACCAAGAGGAGCTACAAAGACAAAAGACAAAAGACAAAAGACGGGTTTCGGGATGGAGGTGAATGAATCACGGTGGTGGAGAGAAGGGAATCAGCAAACTAGCAAACCAGAAAATTGGCAAATAGGCAAATTGGCAAATAGGCAAATTGGCAAATTTGATGCTGGAGTGTTTGCTTTGGGCAATGTAAGAGTGTGGTGGTTTTGAATAACGACGACGAACTAGTGCCGATTCGATAGATCTAGCAGTGTGTTCTTCGCCCTGGACCGCCTTGGACCTGAACCCTCGTGCTAGCCTTCCCTGGGGGTGTGCCGCGACCCTGGCTGCGTTTCCTGTCAGGAGCCGCGCGGTGGCCGACCAGGGTGCTGGCCCCCTAACACCCTAACACCCTACCACGGTTGGACCCAAGCAACGGAGCTCACGTTCTGGAACGTTGGGGGTGGTTGGTTTGGGCTCTATGGCCGTTATACTTTAAGCTTTCGGTCTCCGTTTCCCTGGTGGGTGCTCTGGATCTTACTGCACTCGCTAGGGGCCCTTGCCCTCTGGCCCTTGGCCCTTGGCCCTTGGTCCTTTGTCTGAGGCCTTTTGGCCCTTGGCCCTTGGTCCTTTGTCTGAGGCCTTTTGGCCCAATAGCTGCACCGAACTGTCCGGCTCCCTAAATTATTATTGCTGTAGGTACAGCCGTGCCGGTTAGGTGCGAAGACACACCGTTGAACATCGGGTGCCCACTTTCCAGAAACACTACGAACGCTGCATGGCAGCAGTAGCAGATCACGGCATTCTCTGTGAGCGCAAACCCCAGCCCCGGTCCCCGAAATTTGTCCGTTGCTACTACCTGATTTGGAGTTTTGGTGGTTCGCTTGCTGGACCTGGAGCGCACTCGCCTTGACTGCTTAAGGCGAGAACACTTGCTCGGGGGCGGTGACATTGGCCACCTCTGAGCGATTTGAATTTGGAAGATCCTGCAAGCAAAGGAGACCAAAGGCCGCACATTTGCCTTTCTCCGTGGATTTAATCAGGTCCTGGCGTGCTGAATCACCGATCGGCATCCTCTCCAGGCTGCGATCTCCTCGACACTACTATGCTAGTGAGACCAGTAATTCACCTGTTGTTGTTTAGCGGAATGGGAACTGCCGGTTCAGTATTGACTTTCCGGAGTAGTTCCGCTTTGTTGCTTGCTTCGGTTGCTTCAATTGCTTCCATCGCCTTGTTCTATTTTCTATGGGAGAGCTGTCAGGTTTCCTTGCTTGGGACTACTACGCATTAGACATTAAACCTTAATTTGCGATATTTCACAAAATTCGAATAATTGTGAAATTTCCATAAGTTTTCATGAATCACCAACTAATGTGATTTGCGCTGTCTTGTGCCCCTAAATTGTTCTCATCGGTTCAAATTGCATATCTCTGATCCTTGCCTTCTATTTCGGGTCGGGCCAATAGAAATCGCTTAATTATATCTGTCAAAGTCGGTAGTCTAATTTATCGGACAATAGACTAATTCTCCTAAACTCTATCCCTTGCTACAGGCATTCGAATAATATTCCATGCTTATTAATCCTAATACACAATAAAACCTAACGACGGTCGGTAGATCCAATACCTCTCTTACCACTGAACAAATGCTTAGGCAAGGAAGCGGTGCTATGACGGTCACCCTCACCTTGTCTAGCATTTCTATTTCTATCTCTTCTTTGAATCTTAGTTATTCTCTCGGCTTGCGATCTCATAGCACCATCAGAAACACCATCGTGGAGTCTGTTGGATTGGTTCAATGGAGCTTGCTTCTTGTTAAGCTTAGCAGATCTGATACCTTGGTTCTTCTTCAAAATGTCAACACCAGACAATTCCTTAGCAGTCTTCTTTCCGGCCTTTTCACGCAACTTGTCGGTGTCGTGACCCAACAGGTACATGTGGTCCTCCATTTCTCCAAAGGACTTCTTGACTTGGTCTCTTGGCATTATGGCTCTGTTCTTCAATGTCTTTCTGTGTCTGGCATCAATGATCATCTTCTTTTGTTTGTCTCTGATCCATTGGGCCTTTTCTTTGATGTCTTGAGTTTCTTCATCTTCAATTTCGGAGTCGGAGTCATAGAAACCTTCGGCTTCCAATTTTTCTTCTTCCTCTTCCAAAGCTTGCAACTTGGCTGCGATATCTGGATCCAAGAAATCGTAAACGTTCTTGCCGTCTAAGACTTCTGGCATGACATCGTTCTTCCACTCATCATCGTCCAATAAGTATTTGTCCTTGAGGTTGATGTTGTATACACCTGCTCCACCATTGTCGGCCTCAATATCTCTAGCCAAGGTTCTTCTGTTAGGGTCTTCGATGTCATATTTTTCTAACAATTTGGCACCTTCTGGAATGAATGCAGAACGGTCGACATCATCACGAGCTTGTGGCTTAGCAACGTGGATCTTGTTCAACACGTTGTTAACTCTGGCAGTACCCTTCAATTTTTGTTCGATTCTGGCAGTCAACAACTTTTCACAAGCCTTGTTACGGACTTCCATAACGTTGGCCTCTTCGTAACAAGAAGTGTGCATAATTTCAACACCAGGGAAGTTTTCAAGGGTCTTCAACAATTCTTGCTTTTCAGGTTCCAAGTCTTCGACCTTAATGATATCACTCTTGTTCATGACAACCATGACGGATTTGTTGGCAAACAATGGTTTGATGGAGTCAAACAACTTGACTTGAGCTTCGATTGAGAAACCACACTGTTCGGACAAATCCATAAAGTACATGACACAAGATCTCAAGTGAGCAATAGCATAGATAGATTGCATTTCGATGTTGTTCATTTCTTCGGTTGGTCTGTCCAAAATACCTGGGGTATCGATAGCTTGGAAACGCAAGTACTTGTAGTCAAAGTGACCAACATACAAGGACTTGGTGGTGAAAGCGTATGGTTGCACCTCGACGTTGGCCTTGGTGATACACTTGAGGAAAGAGGACTTACCGACATTAGGGTAACCACAGATCAACAAGGTTCTGGTGTTAGGATCGATACTTGGCAAACGTCCCAAATGTTGTCTGACTTGTTCCAAATAAACAAAAGGATCCTTCAACTTCTTGGTGATGGTGGCCATACGACCCAAAGCAGCACGCTTCAACTGCTTACACTGGTACAAAGATTGACCGAACTTCAACAAACGGACGTAATCACGAGCCACTTGTTCGATCAAGGTCTTGGAACGGGAGACGGCAGCCAAAGAGACCTTGTAATGGTTCTTTTCATACAAAGTGTCCATTAAATCACGGTGGAAGGGGTGAACATCGTTGATGTTGGGGAAACCGCTGATCATGTCGTTGAGTTTCTCCACGAACCCATCGGCAGTGAACTTAACCTTTCTCATGTAGAACGCCCTGATACGGGAGATCTTGAACCCAGGACGAATGACGGTTGGGGTCTTTCTCTGGGTCTTGTTGAGAACGATATCCAACATGTCATTGGCCGTGGGCACGGTTGGGATGTCTTTCCACGAGAGCTGCATAGTGACGGTGGAAAGAGGGTTGTGGTATGGAATTAAATTGGTGCTCATCTGAAAAAATTGATGTGAGGGATGGCGGAGTGCATACAGGCGATGACCGTGGGTAAGGGGATGAGGGGGTCGTAGGAACGGAGGCAGGCTAATTCCATGGAACAAACTGAGAGACGAAACAAGGGTGAGAATTAGAAGGTCCCCATCGCTCTTCACCGTCTCGAGGTTCAATCTATGGGATGCTGGTCGTAGGTGAAGGGAGTATTGGTGGCTAGCGATGAGATGAGTGGCTGTCGCATTTCACAGTAGTGAGATTTGGCCCCGAAAATCTCTATGGGGGTAGATAGGTGAGAGGAAAAAGAATGGGGTTGATAGGGTTTTGTAAGCAGGCAGAGAACAAATCGACACTGGGGTTCTGATGGCTTGGCTGCTCCAATGAGGAAGGTGGAGCCTTAGCAGTCCGTAGCTTGTTCAGGGCATATGCGGCTTTGGGAGGGTCCAGAAGCGAAGGAAGATAATGTGTAGCGAATTAAACCATAAAAGACTGGAGATTCTATAACAAAGCTTAGTTTGATGCTTAAGCCTATTTTCCTTCCCCACGGCTCATAATTGCCCCAAGTCAGTTCTCCCCTTGAGACTTTTGGCTACAGTATGGCCGGATCAATTGAGGTATGAAATATCAAGAATCAAAAATTAAAACCGAAGCTTAAGTGGCAGGAACGCTGGTGGAAATTAGGTTTATTCAATAATATTTTAAGCTTAACTTCATATTATTTTCGCCTCCTGTTGCATTACCTTTCTCTAACTCATTTCACATTGTCAGCCGGAAATACTACACATGTATCTATGAGTTTAGGGAGATTTTGTAACTCAACTTAAAACTGTATACCTTGATTATGGCTACACAAACAGCGGGGCAAGGGATTCGTGATTCGGGCTGGTGGTTGGCTCAGGGGTGACAATCGGCTCGAAAATAGAAGGCTATCCGGAATTCTCCGGATTATCCTCCCTATTACAGAGGGTGGTTGGTCCCGGCCCGAGTCCCGGCTGATGGCAAGGCTACAGGTTGTAATAAAGTGTGGTAAGAAAATGTCAATTAATTACACTCCTATTCGTTGTAGTGGTACACCAAGTAGTTTGGTAAACCAAACACTTCGTAACCCAATCTCTTTGCCATCTTGGCGAAACCCTCGGTCTCAATCAAGTGGTAGAATGGGAAAGATGGGAACATGGCACCGTCTCTATGAACGTCAGCTTTAACCAACACAGCACCACCACCAACACCATCCAAGGCCATTTCGGTAGAAGGATCGCCCCCGGCGTCGTAAAAGTGTGCCATCAATGGTCTGTAAGTTGCGATTTCCAGGTATCCCTCGACAATGATTTCGTCGTCGGCCATGTTTCTGGCGATGTTCAAACCTTCCTCCGATTCAACCCAGTTGTTGAAGTCGTATGGTCTGATACTCAGTTCACCTGTGGCTTCAGTGAATCTCTGGTATACGTTTGCTGAAAGGACAGGCTTGTTGTGGCCAGCCAAGTCTTGGATCAAGGTCTCGGGGGTTTCAACGATGTCCGCGTCCAACCACAACACCCATGAGTGGTCAGGAGACAAACTGGTGAAGACCAAGGAATTTCTGGCCAATGCCATCATCGATCTACGTTCCTTCTGGACGTTCAATGCGTGTCTCTCCTTCTCGGTCTGGCTTTCTAAAGAGTTGGAGTCTTGTCTCAAGATGACAATCTTCTTGAAGTTCAACTTGTTTTTGGCTTGGAGGGCCTTGATGGCAGATTCCAACTGCTTCAAGGCGATGTCTCCATCGGCGTTCCGAGGAAGAATGAATCCCAAGGTGATCAATGAATGATCATAGCTCAATGCATTGATGTTGTTCCAGTACTCGGGGAGGAAACGAGACATTGGAGTCAAAAGCAATACCTGCTCTTGGTTTTTCAAAGCATCGGGGGTGTTGGTCAACTTATTCAAATCATAGTGGCTGATGTGGTTCTTGGGCAAGTTTTGAAGAACAACCTTGTCTCTATTTTTAGCGAACCATCCTCTGGAGATCTTGTTGTAGTTGTATTTGGGCGTGGTCTTGACCGATTCACTGTGGCCCCCGAAGAAAAGGTAGTATATCACCAATATGAGTGCAATTGGAATCAATGCCGATAAGGGTCTCCTTCGTATGTTCCGTACAAACGGACTCTTGAAAATGGGAAGAACCATGGTTTTGCAGGCAGAAGACTTTCAGATAACAAGTACAGACGCGTACCGGGAAAATGACACGTGTAGTACTTAACTGACAACGTTTGTTGGTACGAATCAACACACTCTTCTGTGAACAGGTACGGTGTCAAAGTTTTTGCTTTGATCGGTGGCTTGTACGGGCGAGCGTGTCACGTGATGCAAGGTCCTGAGACGCGGTTTAGTCGAGGTCCGGCAGGAGACGGAAGCACCTGCATGGGCACCAGGCCCATGTGTGAAAATTCACGTGATGGGCTAATACGGACGAAGCCAAGCACTACAACAGTTTGGAGAGGCTATTATTAGAAGCTATAAGACTACTAAATAGTTTACTTGAAGACCTTACCGTCGGCGATTTCTCTGTTCTCACCGTTGACAACAACAGGCTCATCCCAAGCCAACATGTTGTTGATGAACTTCTTGTCCTCCTCGTTGGTACCGTCCAACTTGGTGAACTTGTAGGATTCGTAGTCTGGGGCGACATCAACACCTGGCATGATGTCTTGGCCTCTGACCAACAAGAAACCGGTGATACCGTTGTTGTTGTTTTCACCGTAGACAACCATGGTACCGAACATGTACTTGGTGGAAGCAGACAATCTGTTGAAGAAACCACCGACCAAGTTGTTGGACATAAAGGTCAAGGTCAACTCGTCGTTGTACAAGTAGTCGACCTTCCACAAGGACCACTCTTCTGGGTCGTATTGGTTCTTCCAGAACCATGGGATGGCGGTTTCTCTGGTTTCCTCGTTAGAGTAAACTCTCTTCCACTCATCGATGGCAGCCTTTGGTTTGCCCAAAGCCTCCAATGGGTGCTTTGGCTTTGGAGCAGCAGCTGGCTCCTCAGAGGCAGCAGGAGCTGGCTTCTCAGCCTTGGCTGGGGTCTCCTTCTTTGGTTGTTGAGGCTTCTTTTCCTTCTTTGGTGGAGTGTACTCAATTGGCTTGGCAATCAAGGCAACGTCACCCATAACATCGTGAAGGATCTTGTTCTTTCTCAAGGTCAAGTACCATCTGGTGATGTTAGGGTATTGCTTTCTCCATTCAGCACCGAACAAGTTCTCGAAACCTCTGAAGAAGGCGGTAGCACAGAAGACATCAGCGAGAGTGATTCTCTCACCGACCAAGTAAGTGTAGTTGGCCAATCTAGCCTCGAAGACGTCCAAAACTGGGACGATCTTGGCTTGGTTGTCCTCAACGTTCTTCTTGTTGTATGGAGCAAGACCCTTGAGAGGTCTGAAGATAGCAGCAAGAGTACTGATGAGTTCAGAGTTGGCTAAAGACAACCATCTCAAGATTTCGGCGTACTCCTTAGCGTTCTTACCCAACAACTTAGACTTAGCGTCACCCAAGTTGATCACTAGTATGTTAGTATGCGTTGAAAGTATAGATCAAACAACTTTTCAGAGTGAAAATCCTCGACATAGTTTGTTAAGACAGGGATAACTGTATAATAAAAATGTTTCTCATCATTTAGTTGCTCAATTGAGTAGATACATACAGTAAATCATAACGGCAATGACCTCAGTCAACTTGAAACCCTTTGGACCAACGAAGGCTGGGATCTTAGCCAATGGGAAGACCTTGGCGAAGTCAGCGAAGTCGCTGCTTTCCTTAACTTCAACATCCAAGTTGAAGTGCTTGATGAGAGCCTTTGGAGCAAAGGATCTGACGTATGGGCCAACAATTAAACTACCGTGGGACATGTTTGATGATGATAAAAATTTGTTCATCGTGGATCGCTTTAAGGAGAAAATTTTCACGCCGGGTAACAGCCAGGGCAAGGCCACGATGCGAAGGAAGGTATACCACGTGATAGGGGGCCACGCGCTGCCCGGTGCCGCACGCCAGTCCGCACGTGCGCTGGGTCACCCGTTAAATATCACGTGACGAGACAGTTTTTGATCATTAGCATCACCATCACGTGTGTGTTCTCCCTTTAAGCAGTATGTGGCCGCCCCTCCACGCCTGGCCGGGGGAACCGGCATAATTTTGCTACGGCAATAAGGCCTCACCACCAGTATTTTCCCATATGCCAGATGTTGTTCGAATCGTGGTGAACGTAAGCGCACGCAGTTCCACAAAGCGGCAGTCTAGAATTCTGCTCCTTTTCTTGTGCCCTTGCCCCACTCCCCCATAGTGTAAGATAAAGTTTCGATAACGTTTACGACATTTACGGTATGCGACCTGCACCACAAACGCAACCGGCACTGCAAGTTACGCAATATTGTAGGGGAACTGAGGGCACCATCAGACATGAAAGTGGCGGGCCTTTGCAAGAGTCGAGGGATTCTAAACTGATTATCGCCTGGTTTAACCGTTGAAACAATCAGAGTCATTATTAGGGTCGAGTCCCTTTGTTCGTGAGGTTTCACCGGCATTGGTGGCGGGATACTGCTTGCTGATGGTTATTGTAGGTTACAGTGTTCCACGCACCACCCAAGGCGGGAAGCTCCGTGGTTCACCTGGCGAGGTCACTGGAAGGACGTTGGGTGGCTGGCTACTTGGTTGGTCCTTTACAGCGGATGGAGCTCAGAAACTCGGGTGGAAGCTCAGATGATTAAGCCCACTGTGGACGCCTGGGACCTGATGTATGCCCGAAAGTGACGTTGTGCATGAAGCATAGCATGAACCCATGCTTAATTACGAATGTGGAAATGCCCTAGCGAGATGATGCGATGGGGTTGGTAATATTCATTCGGATTTGTGGCTTTAACGGCCGGGATAGCACCAATTCACCGTTGGTGTTATTAATCTACCCAGAACGGATAGGTTCGATTTGTTCAACAGTTTTGCTGCCCCAAAACGGACATGCCTAATACGCTACTCAGGATATCGTGGACATGTGAATATCTGCGATTGTTCGAGTATGTTACGGAGCATGGCCCTGGGCTAGCCGTGGCCCTCCTCTGCCAGAATACAAAATAATGCTATTGTTGCTGGCCCGATAAACGGAGATTTAGTTTACACATTGTGTGCTGACATCAAACGGTAGGTGGTGGAGAACTATTTTTTTGTCTAAGCCCGACAATCCACTAGTGTCTGGGGCATTGATGTTTCACATCGCTTAATCCGATAATCTGCCCAAGCGTGCCACCGATTGACGACCAAGGCCAACGGGCAGCAACTGGCAACCAATGCAGGTATTGCGGCCTTCACCAGCACACCACGCAATCTCTCCAATCTATTTTAACCTCCAGCGAGTTCGAAAGAGCAATAACTCCGCATGCTGAAGCCATAGAATTCAGGCAATTGGCAATATTATGCTCTGGCCGTGCATCAATATGCAATGCAAATGAAATCATGGCAGAATGTGACTCTGTCAGTCTCCACCCCCGGTCAGTAGTAGCGGTTGCGCTGGATATCGTAACCGTTGAGTTGGTTCGGTCCCGAGTAGATACCGTCGGAGTGACACGGAATTTCTGCTCAATGCATATACCGGCATTTTAGTGCCCTACACCGTTGGAACCGCATGCCTATTGTCCATGGTACAGTAGTGCTGTCAACCGCCAGAGGCGATTGGCTGGTGTTGGGGGCCCCGACGCGAGTTGTCGAGGCTCCCCACCTACTGATAACCAGCATGTCCAAGCTCGTGCATCTGCATTGCATGCCTATTGTGAGATGGTGCATGACAGACATCTAGAAGAGCATCACCTGGCTCCACCGCAGGACGATTACCGGTTGCAAGTCGAGCCAATGGCATGCCTCGTTGCCATTGACCTCCCTGGCCCGGCGACAGATTAGCGACACACAGAAACGTCTTCAGCGGCCAGGCAAAAGCTTCTATCACGCGAATTATCCGATCGACCCCAACCGAGCCAGAGAATATTTTCACATCCCAGGCCCAACAGCCGGCAGTTCCCCAGATTGTCCACCCTTCATTCCAAATGCCGTGACCTGTAAACGGCCAAGACGCCACAAGCCGTTTTCTGGGCCGTTTTCTGGGCCGTTCCCTCTGGTCCGTAGGCAGCTTGGGGTATTGCCGCAAGCCGAAACCATAATCCGCGGTTCTACCGTCGGCAGGCAGTGAAAATCTCACTGGGTGCAGTTTGTCAACTGTTTCCAGGAGCGATGGCCGCTGGAGGCACAAGGTAACCGTAACCTACCAGACCCGTCCTGCCCATGACTGGGCCTCTGCCTCTGTTTGGCTGCAGCTGTTGTCTACCCGTTTTCAGCCCCATTCCAGCTTCTGGTGGTACCCCTGCTTGCGTAGTCCGCATTGCATGCCATCGCATCTACCGAGTACATAACCCCCCGTTGGTAGCTCCGGCACTACTTGGCGATGGACTGGCGTAGCCTGGTGGCAGTGGGTGGTATCTTGCAGGAAAGGCGCCAACCTGGAAACCTCGACCTGCTAGCGGATGCTGTCCATCGGTGTAGGGGCTGCCCCCTTGTGGTGGGATCATGCCATGGCGGTGGCTATTAGCGCCATGCGGTTGCGGTTTGTGGAAGGCAGGCCCAGGTGGCTCGCTGGCCATGGGGGAAGCGCACACCCCACGCTACTGCGGCCCTCGCCGCAGCTAGTGGTGGCTAGCGGGCGCGGCTAAGGGGACCTCCAGCTGATTTAGCTCAGCTGGATGACCCCGGATCTCGGTTTCTCGGTTTCTTGGCTTCTAGGCTTCCAGGGTCGGACGCTCATATGCTTGTAGGCTGCTGGGCTACTAGGCTACCGGGAACTTGGAGAATTGGGGACTTTGGCGCTTGGGTTACCAAGCCCTTAGCGCCATGTTACCAGCGCGAGCGTTCCACGCGGAACCTCCAGCTGCGTAATGCACTGGCAACAATAGAGGGATGGGAGCTGGATTGTCCAGCAAGCCTAACCTCGCTAATGCAAGCCACCACTGGCCCAACCGGGCCCTCCTTGATGCTAAAAGGAGAATGAGGCCGAATGGGTCCGAAGCATGCCGAATGGGGCCGAATAGGGGCCTGGTTGGTGCCGATAGGTGCCAGCCAAATAGTGCTCCACCGGCCGGTGCGTGGCAGCGGATTAACGATGGCCCCAGATCCCCAAATTTCCTGGAAGATTATTCCGGTGGGTGCGTAAATGCCTTAAGGTTCCAAAGATTCCACCATAGCCAGTGGACCCCGGTAATCGGGCCCGTGGTGCAAGGCCGCCGGTGATCAACTCATACGAGTTATTTTGCATTGGTGTATATTTTGCTTGTGTTGATATTTTTACGGTTTGGAGATTGCGTGATTGACGTCTTTGGGCCCCATGTGGGACCACTAGCGACCCACTCCAGCAACCACAACCGCTGCTTGCAACGCCGCCACCAGTTGCATCTGCCACGCCCAATCCAGCAATAGTCGCCTGGGTCCAACTGCTACAACGCCCGAGGCACGTTCCCAACCATTACATTGGGTGCTTAGTAGGTGCAAATGTCAGCGAACCTAAATGAGCCCATAAGACACTTGGCATGGCTGCGGCCCCGCAGGCAACCAGCAGTATCTTGGTAAGCGAGCGATCTAGTAAGCATCAGCCCCAGATCGCTGAACGGATGGCCAATGTGCCGAAAGCACCAGCGACATCTGGAGTTGGTTATGTAGGGCCATGGAGCCAGTAATGTGCATATTCTATATTCTATAAATTCCACCGAGTCAACCATGGCGACAGGCAGTGCCGCAGCCGCATTGCTAGCCAACGGAGCCCAGATAGCCATGGCAGCAGGCATCTTGGATTTGTTCGATGGGGTAGACGAAGCTGGTGATCAATCGAGGCAAAATCACGGCCAAGTATGTTGCTCTCAAGAAAATTTACCTGGTGATGGTTTGATGTTGAATTATTAATCATGCTCTTTCTATTATCGATTTTAATGGATTATTCATCTGTAAGATTTTGTAACTATTGCATACATTGGACAGGCCATTTGGATCCACCAATACATATCATCCATGTGGTTGAAAAATCCTCAGGTGCATGTGAGAGTACCTGTTGCTTTATGGTGCCATTCAAGTAATTATGCTTGACATATAAAACTAAAATTACAAAGGTTTCATCTGCTGAATTGTTGCTGATGTTTTATCCTGTGGACTAGTCCGGGATTTTTGTTAATTTATGTTCAGTGCATGACTTACACCAGAACTGATGGTCCTGATGGTGAGATGGAAGTGACATAATGTCACTTCTTTCTTGATGACACTGAAAAGAATTTTGGACCATTCAATAAGTTCAAACTTCACACAACAATGGCCGTATATCTTGTAAAATCATAAATTTAATTGACTCGTCGTTTGGACTATACTATATTCCACTCAAAAGTTGGGCTCGGGAATATCCGACTTTTCTTTTTCATTTGTGGTTGGGGAATCCAGGGAAAATATTGTCCATTCGAATGCACAATGCCATGCTGTTTTTATAGATTGATCCACCATGGACTCGTCAAGGAGATGGAAAATATTCTCCAACTTGGTATCGGATTCATGAATCACATTCACATTATCACCATTAATGAGTTTATTGACGTATTCACGTAGAAATGTTATTGCTATACCTCGTTCATTGGGTAGGATTAATCGATGCGTTGCAGTAACTGGTCTGGATTCGGGATCTTCATTATCCCTAGCAATTGGAATTGGCTTGAGGTCAACCACATTATCATCTTTGAAAATGAAATTGTAATCCACTTCAATGCTATTGCATTGAGGATGACGAATGACATAGTTTAATTTGATTAAATACCAAATGTATTCCCGAAGTTTCAGTGCGTCACTCCGATTAGGTGAACCAGAGGACTCAAAGCCAACATTGGGAGATTGAGGAATATCAAATCCTTTGAACGAGTTATTGAGGTGTAAAAGCTCGAAATGGCTCAATTTTAAAAATTGACCTCTCTGTGATTCTTGTGCTAGATAACTTCCATGATCTTCAAATGGCTGCGAAATTTCGTGAGGATCTCCATATATTATTTCCCGATTAATAATTTCATGCTCTTCATTGGGCCTTTTAGAACTACCCGTGCTGTTAATACTTCCATTTCCACCATCAGCGCTAGTAGGAAAGGTTTCCTTTCCTTCTTGCTTAACCGATATTTCATCATTGATGGGAAATCCGGTAGTTCTTTCAAACAGATTATTGAACATCATTTCAGGTCGAGCATTCAAGGAAAACTTTTTGACAATAAAATACTTTAGTATTATTATCGATTGGATGCAATTAATCAAGAGAATCGAATGGTATTTCGAGCTATCATGAATATCTCTAAACTTGGTCAAAATCCCCACGAATATGGTGTTCTGATTGTCGAGAACGCTTCTCATAAAATGAGTATAGTCCTCGCGGTTTAGTTTGAGCAAAATCCCAAGTAATATCAAAGCAATACTAATCAAGAGGTTCTCGTATGTCTTCATATTTTCGACTTCCACCTCCGGAGTCATCCGAATGGAGTACCACAACAGCCTTTGTTGCTCAAGCAACTCCATAAAGTCTACCGTCGATTGAACTGAACAGTTCAACAAACATCGAAGTAAAAAACCTTTACTATCACCATTTTCTGTATCCAATTCTTGCAAACAATATGACGGAATAACTGATTTCCAGATACTCAATTCGTTGAACAAGTCTAAAATCCAGTAAAACTTTTCTTTCTCTATGAGGGTGATATAATTTTGCACGTTAGTATTGGGAGGAAACGAGGTGGTAGTGGTGATCGAACGTCGATGGAGCAAGCTTGGAAAGTCTGCATCTGCATGTGACATCGGAATAGACCCCGATCGCTGGGACAGTCGGTCCATAGCATCGGAAATTGGCGGCGGCTCTGCTTGTCGCAGTTGGTGTTCTTCTTGTAAATTTTGAAGCTGTCGCTCTGAAACAGATTGTTGCGTTGATAGTTGTTGGCGTAACTGCAATTCGTTTTCAGAGCCCGAGAGCTGTAGCATTTGATTGGGATTGGAATATAGGTGAGGGTTTTGGTTGAGATAATAACTGTTGTTCAAGAGTAGGTTGGTGATATCGAAGTTTTCAGAAATGGTGTTATTGTCGAAATTTGTCGGTCCATCGCTCTTTGTGATGGATATATTGGATTGCGGAAGCACTACCGACTGGTCTTCGTACTCTGCAAAATAGGAGGTGTTGGTGGTCTGAATTGCTCCCAAGGTGGTAGTGTTATACACGTCCTGCTGGAACTGAAGGTCGGATTCTGTCAAGTCTTCTGGCCGATGAAGATGAAGATAGGGCTCATACAACTGGCGGCCATTTTCATAAAGGGAAGCGATGGTTATCGACTGGTCGAGTAACTTGAATTCCTGATTGTTGTTGTGAGAAGCCAAAGTGGCCTGAAGAACTTGAGAAGGAATATTCTCCTCAGGATTGTAGATGGTGTATTGGGTGAAATTCAATCTGATACCTCGATAACACTTTCTTTTAGATTTGATACAGTTTCGGCACACTGGCTGTTGTTCATCACATTTCATATGTCTGTCTCGACAAGTAAGACAACCTGATCTGGTTCTACTTCTCTTGATGGCAGGGTTGAGTCTCTTTCTTGCCATAATTCGATTCGAGCTCAATGTTAAAATTCCAGTAATAAAATGAGTTGTTAAATAGTGGGATGATTGGTTGAAGTGGAAGGAATGAGGTGTCTAGAAGGAAAACATAAGGTGGTGAAGTTTTGGATTCGATCACGGGGGAGCTAGAAAGGAATTGATTGCTGCACAAGGAATGGAAGCTACCTTAACATATACCCTTGGTGATGGATTTGAAGAAGGTTAAAACTGAGAAAGATGTACAATTATCGGCAGCTGGTGAAGATGATGTGCAATTGTCTTGGTTATCTATTCCGGATAGGATTAAGATGCAACTGATTGAGTAGGAAGATATTTAAACACGAAACAGTCAAGAATTGAAGGGAAAAATGAAAAATGAGCTTGGGATGGAAAGCTATACAAGGGTCACTATACAATAGAGACCAAACGAGGATATGTAATCTGGTGTCACGATGAAGGTGGATGGAATAATAATGAGATGATCAGGAAAAAACGATGGTGTACGAGGTGAAATATGAAAGGTTGGAGAAGGTTGGGCAATGTTTGGACCGGGTCTGATGCTATTATGAAGAGTTTGCTTGAAGAATCTGATTAAATAGTTTGGTTCCAAGTATGAAGCAAGCTAGATACTGTAACAAGTAGACAATTTATCTTTAAAATAATACTTCGGCTTACATAAAGAGTATCAAAACCAGAATTTTTTCACAAAATAAATACATGATACATAAAAAATAATATGTGGAAAAATTAACTGAAAGGTTAAAAAATAATTGTTTATGGAGCGAAACTCATTTTTAAATCCGAATAGGGAAGGAGCTACTAAAAGTGATTTGAAAAGAAACGTTGGCATGGGTACTGTATGGAAGATTGACATGGAAACTAGCGTAGGAACTTTGGCACTAGCAATTAGAGTTAGGTGTTGCAGTAGGGCCTCAAAAAGAAAAGGGCTCTCATCAATGTCTTACTCTCAATTATAATTGGATTAGGTTCCAGCCATACCACGGTAAATTCATCGACCTACCACCCAACAGCTTCATTCAAATACGTTTCCGCACCCCGGGGTATTCTAGTCTCCGGACTTGCTTGACCAATGTATGCTTGATATGCCAAACTTCCTATTGATGTTCGGACGCGTTCCTAACAATAGGGTTCTGCCAGTAAAGTGAGAGTAAGCATCGCGGCCTCAATGCGGAACGACTTAAATGCTAGAGGTGTCAAGACGTCCGGAGCAACTGCAGGCCAGCCTAGGGGCCAGAATCATCATCATTACGCTGCATCCCCTGTGGAGGCTCACAGACCCATTGGCAACATCGGATCCCGCTAGTTCCCTTCCTGTACGTTGCAGATAATAGTAGGGTCTTATTCAGGAAATAATTCGGTTTAGGCTCTTTTTCATAGGGCGGGCCCACTAGCGGCGATATTGTTGGCGGTATCCCGACGTACTTGCTAAAAAATGATGAACATCACCGCAAATATTTGGACACTCATGGCACTGAATGATGTCTGTTGGTGGATAGCAGCACCGTCGATGCCAGCAAGCTAGAGGAGAAGTAACCAAGATCACACCAAGTGATCACGCTGGAAAAACTGGCTTATGGCGAAGGTTCCAACCAGAACCATTTTTGGGAATGTTTACCCCAGAACCACGGAGGCCGGGGGGCTGAAACACCCGTGACCGGCCAAGAACCGGTGGGAGCTGCCTGCTCCATCGGTATAGCGACCTCATGTCTCAGGTCAACCAGCTCTACGCCACGGCCATGGTTCCGCCCGTATCCGCTTTAGGCACCTATGGATTTTGGTAGACCTTGGATAGGCTGTTCCAGCCGTGGCTCGCGATATTTGCCCATCATCCACTCCACTCTTTGCCCATCGGCACAGAAGCATAGTTTGCCGACTCAGGCCGCCTGTGGTGGGCCGTGGCCCACCAGCAGCCATCTCAGGTTAGTGAGATGGTGGCCCCAGTCTATTTCGATTGTATCTAAAAAGCCACTGGAGATCTTTGTCAACAGTTGCTGAAGTAATGGAGCCGTTATGTTCTGGTTACAGATTGTACCCATCAGGTAGTGCCTCCTGCTAAAGTTTAGTGATGATTCCTGGGCATTAACCAATTTCTTTTGTCTTTAGAGTTTAAATAATACTTCTTCCGTGAGTTCGTTGTGCAATGGAGAAATACGAGCCCGAACTATAGCGGAAGCCTTTGACATGGGACCGTTTGGTGCACACCCACCATAACACCAACCCACGTTTGCCGTGGGGGTGGTTGACGAGGTCCAGACAACAGTGAACAGTCTAGGCGGGGCCCATCACAGTGCAACCATGGACGCCGGAGTTTATTGCCGGTTTCATGTTTCTGTGGTTCCTGATTTGTTTGTTTGTTCCTGGCCATAACTGCCCAACCTTCCCCAAAAAAATATCATGCAGATCTGAATTGCATATGGGATTCACCGACATGTGGAGTCATTTGGTGGAGGGATTGTATGCAACGGACACGGATGGACGCGGAGATGGAGATGTCCGAGATGGTCAAGTCAGAGAACGCCGTGGTGTGCCCGCGGTAATGGCCGGGGGCTTCAGACTTTTGGTGGAGGTGCGGCACCGGGCGCCGTGGTAGCGCACCCATGCGTGATATGGCCGGCGGTAGAGCGAACAATAGTGATGGCTACCAGGCCAGTTTCACCACCAAGTGGCGCATTTTAGCACGTCTGGTACTAAAAAGTGTAATTGCGCCGACAACTATGTCAATTATTACCGACACAAAAACACGGGAAGTTTGATTTGACCTGCTGTTGGGGTGAGGTCGGCCGAGGTGCTGACGACAACAGGCGCTGACAGGCGCTGGATATGACGGTCGCAGTGCTAGTGGTGGTGGAGGCGCTGAACCTGCAGCGTGGTCGAGTTGGTGGTGCGATCCCAGCGGTGGGAGCTCCTAGTGGTGTTAACGGGAAGGCCCCTGGACCACCGTCCCCGCGCAGTGCAGTTCGCATCATCCCCCAACCAAGCTCACGATTACCCTATGGAGCTCATGGGTGCCCATAAAGCGAGAGCCAAAGTTCACGACGAGAGTATACGCAGGCGGCGGACGGCCATGGTTCGAGAAGCTTCGCTCCCCACGCTTCCTTGGTTCAGCGACAGTTACCGTAACGACGGCCAGTTTGGACTTTTTACGGCGGTCCGCCATAACCTTCCTCCAGCGCGCGAACCAGTGCGGTCCCAACCCGCCAAGACCGCCTCCCGTTAGCGGAACCTTGCGGGCGGTTTCGGTCACAGCCTCCTGTAGCTATGCTCCCTCCAAATGTGCCATCTGTACGTGGACGGCTTAGAAAGTGCTCTCAGGGTTCGCCGGTTCTGGCCTGGCTGATCCGTGGTACCTGAGCCGTTGCTACCACCTGCTCCCTCACCCCGCTAGGTGTAGAATAGTAAGTTATAGCGCGCAGTGTTGGCCACCAGCCAATTATCGCATGATAAATTACAGGGTCAAGGGTTTGGGGAGTTCGCTGGCCCATTCTATCCCGAAACAGCTTGTTAGGATATACTTCCAGTCCACAGGTGTACGAGCACGATAAAATCGCAATTCCTTCCGCTGGTGACTTATTCATAACCCCGTGCCGATGTTGGTTACCATGGAAAATTTGGTGAGATCTGTTGTGCGCGTGAGGGCGATGGGTTGGGCCAGGCCACACTGTTGGCCAGTAACCGGAACCCAGCATATCGCAAACCACCCTGTTCCGTGATCCAATCGGGCACACTCACCTCACCTGCCGGTGCCTATTGTGTGCAAAAGCCACAAATAGGTAGATCTTGTATACAGCTCTCAGGGCATCCGCTGCGCTGACATATTGCCAATCTGGGGAGGCTTTCGTGGTGGATGGGGCCCATGGCACCGCGTCCGGGGAGCAACCAATTTAGCATTTAGCGCGGGGCCCGCAAGCCCTACGAACGAACTAGGCAACTGGGCCCCAACCGCTACTCGCGCAGCATACAGTAATCTTCCAGAACATACTCTGGTACGCCTTTAACTTTCCCGCGACTAGGTTCAACGACTCCGAGCCGAAAGTAAAAGGAACTGAACCATAGTAAGTTGGCCAATTAGCCCACAGCGCAATTGAAGCGCCGCCCATGCTCTACCGCCACCATTTTGCGCATTCGTTCGCACCAATAGTAATTCGCTACTCTCATCAGCTATTGTCCCAACCTTCCACAAAGCATCTGGCTAGCCCAACCGGCACACCACCAGCATGCGTGCTTGCGAAGCTAGCATCGAGCTGATGAATAATCATGCTCACAATGAGCAATTAACTTGCGGCATCGCCGCATGGCTGGTATCGCGTGGCATGTGCCAGGACCAATAGCCAATTACCGGTGGGCCGCTACGGCATTTGGCGTCCAGCCTCAGCGAGTTGAATTCGAAGAATTGACTCGGTTGTTTCGTAGTGCGATCCAATCGACAATTCCAACTCTCCGTCGGAGCCCCGCCCGAGATTCCAGCTTGCTGGTGCAACAGGCGTCGGTATCTCCGTAAGTTCCTGTACGACTGTGCATGGGCCACGGTGTCTCGCAGTACCTCGCCTCCGATTGGCGTCATAACGGTCGCACTTTGTCGCGGTGCATCAAGTAATGCACCACGAGTAGCAGGTATGCATTGCACCTACGGAATACAGAAATATGCAAATAGGTAACAAAGTGACCTGCTTGGTTGTCTGTCAGGATGGGCGAGTTTGTCCGGTGGATGAAACTCCAGTGTCCCTTAGTGACGGACCGACCCATCGGAGCACAGGTGTCCCTCGTGGTGCCATGTTGGGCCCAGCCAGGTATGGGTTTTTCCGATACAACCCACCCAAATGCGAAGAATTATCCACATGTGGCGAGGGACCTGGCTAGGGACCTGGCGAGGAACATGGCGGAGAAAGTCTTGTCAACGGCCCCGTATTGTTTCTCGCTTTCGTGCCACATCCCCTTACCAGGGCTGCATGGGATGGGGTTCCCCAGCATCCCGTGACCACCCCGGGCCGTAGTGGCATCAGAAGCGGAGGCCACTATGTAAGACGTGCCCGGTAAAGCACCTTATGCACATGCCAGCATGGTCAGCTTTCGTCGCTGCAAGGTCGATTAAATTGATTACAGGCTTTTCCCAGGAAAATATTTGCTCCAAAATAGAACAAATGGTCTCACCGTTGATTGTCGCAGAATGCCTCCACCACTGCAAATAATAGTGCCGGAATCTGCTCGTTACGGGCAAAGGCCACGGAACTTGTCATCGGCGTTGCTTGGACGTCGATCTTAGGAATGTTCCGGCGATAGAACCACTTCCACTGAATTACACAGAAGGACACCGGTGAAACACCGACGCATGTCGCAGCTGCACTTCTGCCATCGGCACTCTGCACATCTGCCTTCCCGCCTTCCCCTCCTTTCGCCGTCCCAGGTGTGGTCCACCACGTCATTTGGTCCACAGCTTCGGGGAGCTCCCGGGTGGTGCCAGGAAAGTCTAGGCGATTGTTGATGGCATTCTGGCCCACACTAGTCCACTAAATCGCCCACTAAAGGGCCTAAGGTGGGCTTCGAGGACTTCGGAACCCAAATTGCTGCGCGCGAGCTAATCGGAACAGAACTTCACCTGCTATTCGTGGGCTGGGAATTTCGGGACACTTTCTAATTCGGCAAACAACGGAAGTCTCTTGCCTCTGGGCCCTCGGCCCATGGGAGCATTTGAATATTCTTCAATGGTTCCTCCCGACCACACGAAGCCTCCACCTCCTCATCCAGCTTTGTTTGTGGCTTTAGCCCCGCTTCATTGAGAATTTCGTGATATTCTTGGTCCTCATAAGCCCTGTTTTCATATCTTGGATCACGATAATTGGTGAATTGTCCGCTGAGGAGTGGATTGTTGTGCGCAATTTTAGCATTCTGACCCCTTGGGCCACATTACGAACGGAACATGGGTGGAGGTAATTCCCGGGGACGCTCAGATTCTTGCGCCTGTTTTGGTCGTTCGTTGGCCACCCTAACCATATGTGGTCCAAGAGATGCTCCCCGAGCTCCCCGAAGCTCGTTACATCCTTCTTCTGCCTAAAGCGGCATGGGCCATTTGGGTCAGCCTCAAGAGCCAAAAAGCTGCGAATTTCGGTGACTCTGCCGCTTCTTTGGGTGCTCGAGTCATCTGAGCTGGGGTACCAGAGTAATGAATGCCAGCGTCTCTGTTCACAGGCACTGTGGGATGTACCGAGGTTCCTTTGTGTAATCGGCCAGTTGCAAAAACGTCCAACGACTTCCTGTATACAGTCGAGGTTACGATTTAATAATCAACTGCTGCACAAAACGGTTAGATTAAAAAATACATATAGTGTGATTAAAAAAATATTTACAACGTGCAGAGAATAAAAATAACGGCCTACTATAGAGACAGACCAATTTTCATCATACCCAGTAGCATTCAGGTCCACTGCCATCAGCGCACCCACCAACGTGCCAGCAAGTTGTAATTGAGCTGCGGTGCCACCCGGTGGAATTTAATCACCGAGCAATTGTGACATGTGCCACAATGCAACCGTGAAACCCCAGTTTTCAGCTGCATTTCTGACTAACAAATCAAATGCCATTCTTCAATGCCCAATCATCCTTAGCCGTATCCTCAGCTATGCCAGCTACCACCACCAAACCTAAGCCACTTCTCCTCCGACATCGACCGTGATTTTTTTTCCAGATTCTTGTGCCCCACCACCACCATCCAACGTTTGAACAGTCCACACCCTTAATACCTCGAACCCATACCTTTCCCTTGTCTCCGTAATGGGCCTAGAACCGTTCACCCGGTCCCCAGTTTGCCCACCATCTCCAGCTCTCATCCCGTTGCCTCCGCTCGTTTTTCTCCTGTTATCTATTGTCATCCCGTCAAATGCGTAGGGTGACGTTTTAGATCCCCTCTCTGGACCCTGTCGCTATTTTTCAAGTATCTAATATAATAGCGACACCGTTTATTTTGATATATAATTTACTGCACCAATACGCAACATTCTTCCCCTATTCCTGCCGCTCGTATGGCATACTCTCCTGCTGTCTGTCTGCCCTCTAACTGATTCATCCCCTTGGCACTATCTTCTTGTTATCCATCAACTTCCCACCATCCTAGCACAAGCCGTACATGTCCCTGCTGGATCATCCTACGCCTTCGGGCCCACCTGGTTTGGCCTACGACAAGCATGCCCAGCTGTTCTATCCTTCAGGATCTGGTTTTCATCCCAATCATCCCAATCATCCGGTGGAAACGGGTGGATATGGCGATCAGGGCCAGTATCCCCAATTCGTGTATGTGCTTGAACTTTCCCAAATTCCCTCTTCGGTGTCCCAAAAGGAATTGGAGGAGTTGATTGCCTCCATCATCGACGTCCACTTCTCCTCCAAGAACCCTTTGACTTTCTCGATTGTTGATTTCTCGCCGCTGACCCCTTCTCCGAATGAACAGACCGAGCAAGACCCTGGCACTTTGGCCACGATCCAGGTAACCGACTGGGCCGTGGCCAATCGACTTTTGGAGAATTTGAACGGGTTTGAATGGCAACTGTCGATAATGGACGCCAAATTGACCACGGCTCTGTCTCCTTCCGGATTTATGTCACCACCCCTGAGAATCAGTCCGGCAAGGTCTGGCTACTACGGAACTTACTTCCAACCGTTCCCCATGGGCTACAATGGCAGTTCTGGTTCTCTTAACTCAGACGGTTATCCAAATGCATCTTCCCCGTTATCAAATCAACCTCCCGGAATTTCATCATCACTGCAGCGTGGTCACTCAGGGAATCCGGCCATTTCGGGAATGGGTACACCCTCTCCAGGTCTGCACACCCCGTATGAATATCTGTCCTACCAGCATGACTCTTATGGTCAGCCACTGCTACCTCCACACCCATTTTATCATCACAATAATTCTTCAGGATATGGAGCACGCCCCCGTTTGATGTCACGAAGGTCCTCTTCTAAAACATTCGACTCTCGCAAGACGTCAAGAAGTAGCATTGCTTCCAGTCAAATGAGTCATAAGAATTCCGTTTCCTCTACTTCTTCTGGATCAAGTGGAAGCTCATTGAACATTGGAAAACAACCAGTTCCTCCTTTCATTATGAACATGGTAAAACGGACCTCAAGCCTGAATGATTCGGAATCTTCCACGGAAAGAGAAGACGAACTTACTTCTCCAGAATCTTTGCAAGTTAAGGACGAAAAGAAGTTCATGTTTGTGAAAAATGAAGAAACAGATGAACTCATCAAGGTGAATGCATGCCGCTTGTTCGTGGGCAATGTACCATATTCATCTACTTGGGCACATTTGAAGAACTTCTTGGTAACTCGTTCCAAAGAGATGGACCCTGAAAGTAACATTTCTATTTTAAGGGTAGAAATCCCAATGCACTCAGGTAATATCATTGGAAGTGGTCGTGGAACTATGGAGGAATACCTTCATGATGGTATTGATCCTGCTTATTTACCCCCACAACTCACTTTTACCAAAAGTAGAGGTTTTGCGATTGTAACAACAGGTGATAAAGCTTCTGCAGAAAGGTTGATTCAGAATTTTGATGACACGGATTTTGAAGGACGATCATTGACTGTACGTTATGACAGATTTCCCGATTATAATAATTATGTCTTACAACAAATGTATCCATCAAATCCAAGGCAAAACATGACTCAATTTGGTCTTAATCAACAATATAACGCACCTAGATCAAATAATTATCATGGAACATCAGTTATCAGCCATCTTGCCTTTGAGAGAAATCTGTTTCATCATAAATTTTACTATGGAAGTGTCAACACACCTCAAGTACCTTCAAACTACTTTATGTATCCATATTATTATCCCAATTCTCCAGGGATTTCACAGCCACCATTGTATAACCCGAAACACTTTCCTGCTTCCTTACCCCCTATTCCTTACGGAATATCTGGTCATAGTTCTTCAAGAATTCAAGAGGAACCACCCATAAAAGTTAATCGTTTACCCAAGGAGAATAATATTGTTGAGGTTGAAGACCAGTCACTGAATGAACCGGTAGATGAAGTCTTTAATCCAGATAAACCCAAAAATACTCAATATTATCGTCACAAACAAGCTAAAAAACTAGCTAATGTTAAAAGTTCAAACCAAAAAGTAAATCCATCTTCTACTGAACCTTTGGATGAAGATAAGAAGGCCCGAGACTTGGTGGATTCACTTGAAGGGTTACGATTGCCCCAGTGATTTTGTAAAATTCGCTGATTTTGCTAGTCACTGGACTCAAGTTAAAATTTGACATGTTGTACTTCCCTTTATGGGACCAAATTATTCAGAAATCATTGAAAATTGATATGTGCATATACTGGTGATCTTAAGTATCATCAAAGTACAGCTTACCCAAAAAGTTTTCAGAAAATGCATTCAATGTTGAAACCATGTATTGTTGAACAACAGTTATGGAAGACCCCACCAAAGGAGTATCATCAAAATACTCCACAAAAGACACACTGATAGAAATCACACACTTTTAATTCTTCTGTAATTATCGAGGATGTGAACGTTCGTGATGAATTTTTCACCAATATTCGGGCCACAATATTGACGTTTCAGTATTTTTCACCCGTTAAGCCACTTAACCATAAGTGACGCCACTAATTCACCTCAACATTTTTGATATTTCAAATAAATTGGCCACCGCATATTAATTTTCACTGTATATTAGGTATCTGATTAATTCAGTCTCCTCATTCTTTTGTTGTAGATTTGATGGAAATATTTAAGTGTTAATGATTTTTCATTGGGTACGTCCATAATACATACTCTAAATCGATTTTCAGGTTCAGTAGAACTCCTCTATTTTGAAGAATTGCTTGTGAATTTGCTCAACTTGAGTTTGGACCTTTGTTGATGATCTAGACGCTTTTTTTTTTCGAGTTTCGATCCGTATCTTGGACTTTAAAGCACTTGGCAGCGACTGACCCTGGAAAAGTCAAGGAATTGATCCGCCTAAGGTTACCTCAGTCAGGACCAAATGCCGCTTAGTCATTTCATATGATTTCATATGGAAGCAAGGTGGACCCGAGGAGATTTCAAACCCCTAATATGTGATAACTGGTGATCCACCGGCCAAACCCCAGGTTTGGACCAAACCCGGTTGTGAGAATTTCAATCTTGCAGAATGTGACAATATTTTTCTGCACAAGAGATAAATTTGTTTCGGTACATCGACGAGGAAAGGCCTCTATGCCGTAGAGGAAGCTGATCCAGCATTTATTTTGAAATTGACTCCCAACTGGGGAAATGCCATTGCACAAATTACGCATGTCAAAGCTTAATGTTTAAATTGGTGCATAAAATGAGGTGTTACTTGCATGAGGGCGATGTTCGCCCCAAACTTAATCCACCGAATAAGATAATTGGAAGACTAAATGCACCCCAAAGCCATACACTTCCTGCAGTTGTATGCAGTCGAACATCTGCGTTAGCATTGACTTTACTACCCCAACAGTTGAACCCCTGACACCCCTGAGACTCCTGAAATGCCTTGCTTCACCTTGGGCAGCCTGTGCCGTTGCTCCACTAAACCGCCCCTGAATTGCCCGGGAGAGGGCTACTTTGCTCACTTTGTTCACCGCCAATTTGCAATCACTTGGGTCGTATTTTGTCGTCGCGGGTGCAGATGTGCATAACATCTTCTATTGGGTTAACTTAAATTGACCCCTGATCAACTTTGGTGAACCTCGGGCCGGAGATGTTCCGGCCCCTCCACAACATCAACATGCCGCTGGTGATTTCGGAGGCGTCAATGGGATCAATCTCGGAGGAATTGGAACTCCAGCTGCAGGCACCAAACCATGGTGGGGCCCAAGCCCAGAAGCCCCAAATAATTGGCCAAAGCTCCCGAACCTTGCCATGCAATGGAGTGGGGATTACGCTGGTGATGAATGTTCTCTGGTCAATAATAATCTGGGGAGGCCCGAACGCATTCAACCTTAAATCGGGCGCATTGGGCGCAATTGTGGAGTTGCAGTATTATTTGTGAGCTTAATTCCAACCTCCATTCCATGGGCTGTGTGTAGGATTTTGAACCTACAAGCAGTATCTAGTGGAAGTTAATTGCATAAATGCCTACCACGTGCCTGGGTACCCTGCAACGACGGCCCAGCGAAGCATTGGCCCGTTCAAGATTTTTAATTGCTAGGGAAGATTCTCCTGTCCCGTTTTGCGCTAGTTCCATAAAATATTGTCTTCTTAACTACTAATTACCCATCTAAAGATCATCGTTGCCAGAACCCTGATAAGCTTTTCTAGTTGATTTTAATCCCACTCGGCTGTGACCACCACTACAGAGGAGTGGTTCACTGTGGATGGAATATCAGTCATGCCATCTGTTTCCGGGAACCTGTCACCAGACGCGTGAAATTGACATATCCGGCAGGAGGAACGCATTTGAAATGGCTGCAGCATCATTGGGTCCCTTCCGGTAATGTATTTGCATTATTCACTAGGCCGATGAATAAAGCTTCTTACTCTCCATGCTTCGCATAGACTTGTTTGATGACTTCTACAAGAGCTTTGGAGTCCAACCAGTGGCCACAGATCCAATGCCCAATCTCCAGCTAGGAACCGCGGAAAGAATAACCTGATTTGGGTTCTCTTAACCATGGAATTGCGTTGACTACCCATCGCATTCGTTTAAAATTTCACTTTAATGCCGTCCTGCACACAGTCCGACTCTGGTGCACGGTAGTGCATCACATTTAAAGGCCCAGGGGCCCTGAGTTGCTTTTTCACTGGGGGCTTTCATCACCATCCATGACTGAATTGTGGCCCGCAACGTGACCTTGATTCACGCGCCTTCGGAGTTTCGCTGACGGTGGTCATCCGAATCTCAGGTGGTGGGTGTGGATGTGGTCATGGTTGCGAGGTCCCGCCTCACGTGGCTTGCGGTCACGTGTGGCTCAGGGGAAAAATTTTTGTTTGATTAACATTAGTCAACATTAACTCCACCACACCAATCCATCTACGCCGCTTATTCATTCCAACACATCTCACTGTTAGCGGAGCCCCGTAGCAGTTACCAGACCTTTTGTCTTGAGCTTTATCTTCGAACAATCCCCCTTTTCCGTGGAGTCCCATATCATGCCTACAGACTCCACTTCCAGCCCAGGAAGAGCACGGTCGCCACCAGCGCCGGGCGACCAGCTGCTTAATGAACTCCCTCCTTCTGTCATTGCCATGTCCAATTTAAGATGCCCTTCACCTCCTCCGATTTTGAATAATGGCTCGAGAAACGTTTCTGTCCATCCTCACGTCAGCTCCAGCAATCATCTCAGTCCAACCACCAGCCACCTGAGGGAAACCATCCCAGCGGGTGGTGCCTTGTTGAAGGAGAAGGAAAAGGAAAAGGAACGCAATGCCGTAAATGCTACCCATTTCCAAGAACCTGATGCTCTTCCAGGCATCAGCCCAGCGGTTTCGCCAGGATTAGATTTGAGCAACTTGAACAACTTGCATAGCGATTCAGTCACCAGTCTTGATTTCACCTTGAATCCTCCAAAAACTAGCCATCATCACAAAGTGCCGTCTGTTCATGCACACTTCTATGTGGATGAAACAATCAAGCCTGGTAAAATTCGTTCTCGGAGTGGCTCCAACAGTGCTGTCAGTGACGTTCTGATATCAGGTGCTCCCAGTAGACTGATTTCCGAAGTTCAGTCGCTTTCTAGCCCTAAGGAAGCCGCCACGGAAACAGTGGCCCCAACTTTGGGCACCAATGAACAAAATTCTAACATAGATCCAAGATTGCCCCAAGATGACGGCAAAATTCATGTGCTCTTAGGTGTTTGTGGAGCATTGTCTACAGTTAAAATCAAGCTTATCATTAGCAAACTTTTTGAGGTATATACTCCTGAAAAGATATCTATTCAATTGATATTGACCAAGTCCAGTGAAAACTTCATTCCCCCAGAATCTTTATGTCATCTAGAGCAAGTCAAAAAAATTAGAGTATGGAGAGATTCAGATGAGTGGAGCACATGGAGGACTAGGCTGGACCCCGTCTTACATATTGAATTACGTCGTTGGGCCGATATATTGATAGTTTGTCCACTTACTGCTAACACACTCTCGAAAATCTCCTTGGGATTGTGTGATAATCTTCTCACAAACGTCATCAGAGCTTGGAACACATCATATCCGATCTTGTTGGCACCATCTATGGTCTCCTACTCCTATAACGCAATAACTACAAAAAGACAATTGAGACTCATCGCAGAAGAAATGCCTTGGATAGAAATATTAAAACCAGTCGAGAAAGTCGTTGGTAGTTACGGAGATATTGGTATGGGTGGGATGATGGATTACAATGAGATTGTGAATAGAATTGTGCTCAAATTAGGTGGTTATCCCGAAGAAGAGGATGAGGATGACGAGAATGAGGACAAGAATAACGATGCTAACTTGGATGATGATGATGACGATGATGAAGATGATGATGATGATGAAGATGATGATGATGAAGATGAAGAAGCTATAATTGACGACGAAGACACTCAAGTGAAGCTCACCGAGATCAAAAATGTCCCACATCATGACATTACTGAAAAGGTCGCAAGTATTCAAATATGATGCCCCACTAGATAATTTAGAGCACGTATGTAATTGTTGTCACTAATGAAAGTAATGAATAGACTCTATCTTGTAAAAATTGAAACTGTTTGATTATGAAACCCCTAAAAAATATACATTAATACGTCTATAGAATTGAAAGTCCGGAGTTCAAAGTTGATTGAACTGTTGAATTTGCTCATCTCTCCAAGTTTGATAATCGTCACCAATTAGAGTTGAACTATCACATGTACCTATACTCGTTCTTCTGTTCTGCAAATTGGAACCATTTCGATCGAAATACGTTTGTTGATCGGGTAATTTCACTGGTGATAACTCAAAAGTGATGTTTTCCTGATCATGTCCATGTTTAGGGGATGATTGATTACCCATTTGCAAAGGTTGGATATTAATTCTGTTTGCATTAGTTTTACCTAATGGTGATAACTTTGAGGAATGATTGGATTGTTTGTTGCTGGAATTTTGATCTTTGAAGGAAACCCGACCGTTGATAGTCAAAGGGTTATTAAGCGGTTGTAATTGAGTTGAATTTCTCAAGATTGAGACTTGCAGTGATTGGTGAGTGGGACTCTCAAGTGTAGTCATGGAAGAATTACTTGTCAAAGATGTTGTGAAAGCATTATTAAGTTTAATAGCGGTGGGATTTATTGATCTTTTCAAAGCTTTCGAATTTGAAGAATTCGATACCTTCAAAGGCCTTGAAGAGCTGGCTGGAACAGTAGCTTTAGACCTTTGAACTGCAACGTTGAATGGAGATTTGATCTGTTTGGTGGGTGAAGGTTTAGAAACCCTACTAGTCGTCTTGGATGGAGATTGACTTGTAGCTCTCTTGTTGAGTGGCCTGCTGCTCCTAGAATTCAGTTTAGGAAGCTCTTCATCCTCAATTAATCTGATCTTTTCAAGGAAATCCATGCCCTCCACCTTTAATGTTTCATTATTGGCCTTGTTAAACTTCGAAATTTCATCCTTAATGGATTCAACTACTTTTGGTAATTGTTTGTTAATCTTCTTGCGTAACTTCTCTTCATTCATCAAAATTTTGCATGAGTTTTTGCTCAAGAGACGTGACGAATCCTTCGATGATTCCCTGAGAAATGCTTGATCCTTTAATAGTTCTCTTAATTGTTCATATAATGTTAATATTTGTTCCTTTTCAGCATATTCTGCCTTCAACTTGGCGAGTTCTTCCTCATGATCTTGAAGAATTTGCTCTTTCCCATCCTTGATATTGATATTATTTGCATCTGCGATCTCATCTAGAGAATGATTTGAAGATTCTATTTTGCTGTAATCATAATATTTAAAGCCCTTCATATCATCGATCGTATAGAATAATTTGTTCCAAAAACTCTTGATCTCCTCTTTGGTGTCAGTGATGAATTTCTCTATGAACTTGGATCTTTTTATGAGCAACTGGTTCAACTCAATCTTAAAATTAAGTAGTGAAATATCACTCAATGAATTATTAGCAGTCAAAAACTGTTCAACATAACTTTGTTCCTCGCCGAATTTTTGCCATAGTTCCACACATGAGTTTTTGTAGTGCTCATACTTCTTTTGCTTTGCTTCTCTCTTCCTGCTCAATATGTTAGCAAACCTGGATAAGTAGTTGATGTGATCATCTCTAAGGCCAAAGTTTTTAGGATCTTGCATGATGAATTGTAGGGTATCTACGTCGAAATAACCCTCTGATGATATTGATTCTGATGAAGATGAAATGTCGTATTGCTTTTGTATCTCAGTAACTTGGTTGCTGTTCAATGATAATGCCATAATATTTGATAAGCAATTCTCGATGATTTCCACAACTTTTTTGCTTCGGTTATTGATTTCCTCCTCACAAAAGTTGAGTTCTACCTTAAGAGCTTCAAAAACCTCATTGTTGAGTTTGATGTACTTCAATCTGCGAATACTTTGAATTAACTGATAGTTTGTATCCTTTAAGGAAACTATTGGATCGGAGGAATCGCAGGGTTCAAGATTCTTTGCTTCTCTGAGACTTGGATGATTATTGATGGTTTCATTAAAATTCGTTCTCGTCGGCGAGGGGACAGAATCTCGAGTAGGACTTTTGCAACTTATGGCATCACTCAGGTTTCGTACCTTGCGAGGGCTGGAGACTATGAATGTGTAATCACGACCACCATTGACCTGAACAAAATGATCTACTCCCTGTTCAAGATTCAACGACTTGATGTTGAGCTCAAATGACTTTATCAACTCATGGTATTGTTCAAGCTCATCCTTGGTTGGTAAGTTCTTGATGATTGATAAATCAACCTCTGTTGAGTATATTTCGCCTATGGCATCAATGCTTTCTGTGTATGCTATCGCTAGGACAACCAATTTTTTGAAGGGTATCATAAAGACGTTCAAAACTTTTAGAAAAATGCAATTTAACTTAGTTCTCGCTTGAAGAAGAGACAACTTTGGGATGGTTTTCATCAAGGTCTGGTATTCTTGCTCTCTCTGATGGTCTGGGGACGATATATCGATATTGAATGGCGATGTACTGTAGAAGTTGTTGGATCTGTTTCCGAGCTCTTCAAGTACTTCTTGCTTGTAGCCTTTCAGGTAGAGCTCACTATCGCAAAACACAATTCCCCTCTCTGTTGTAGAAAGATTGAGCTCCCCGATATTATCATCTACCATAGCCAATATGATCTTTACCTGCTGACGTAGCCATTCACATTCGTGTTCTATGGATGTTTTTTCACGATGGAGCTTGGAAGTAAAGTTTGCGATGGTCTCCGAGATCACCTCGAATATCTTGGCCTTTTTGATTGTAATCTCCGACTCCGAGTAGCCGATCTGGTTATAGATCTCGGTCATTTTCTGGATGGTTTGCGTGATGTTGGAGGAGATGGCATCGTAGTGGGACATGGATATATCTGGGATTTGGTCGAGAACTCTGGCCTCTGCTGGGACTTCTCCAGCCACTGGATCCACGGGAAACCCCTGGTCTTGCGGCTTCATGGTCATTAAGGCTCCTGCAATGGTCAGCTCGATGTCCAGAGTATCCATTAGGTTGTTCTCCTGGGTGATTTGTGGGCGTTGGCTCATGGGTCCAGGAGCATGGCCATTCCATCGCAATGAATGGTCCGGCGACCGATCGTTGGCCATTGTACAAGACTGGCGATGTGTAGTAAGAGCTTATGGCTTGGGCGAAATGGCTGGCTGGTGTGTATTCATAGATCGAGCACGCGTGCCTTAGCCTATCTTGTGAAGACGAATCGTTCTCTGTTAAACATTAGTTCAAGGGTATAAACAACTAGCGATACGTGCGGCGCCCGGATATCCCGATTAGGCTGGTTTGTCAACAACCGACTGTTCCCACCGTTCTGCACTGGGTATAGGTCACGTGTGCTGATATCACGTGCGTAAGTTTCCAATGCCACAGGGCACCACACCCGATGCCAAATGCCCCATATCGTTTCTGGCACGATGGAACTCGATCATATCTAGCCTAAGCGACAAGCGAACCATGCACCCGGTCGATACTTTTGAGACATCGCCATGGCTTGCGTGTGGCTGGATATTTTCTGGATTATGCGGGCCGCCTGTTAATTAAACTTTGGTACATAATATTGCCATTTTAACATTTATAATTATGTTCATGCATACTACACCATCCCTATCGGTCGGCATTGGGCAATATAACACCTAATTTGTAACCCACGAGAACGCTAATCAGTCAATAAATGGAAGAGTGGTGTGGTTTCTCGTGGCCAGTTAGTTATTATTTAGATATGCGTCATTAATCATTACTCTATAACTCTATTGAATCCAACGCCCGATATATACCACAGAAATATACCATGCACCCATGGATAATTATGTACCCACTAAATGGAAAATAATCGATGGATTTTGGGAGATTCAACAATGCTTCTCCTTATTTTCGACGGGCGAAGCCCGTCACCGGGATTTCACCAACATCGTGCCAACGGGTCTAGGACTTGACTTTGTACAAAATAGAGGCCAACTCGTCGGCGAAGTTGGTGTCGGCGCCACCGTCCTCGCCCACCTTGCCGGTGATCAACTCCTCTGTCACCAAATCCTCAAGGTTCTCTTCCCCAAGCAACACTAATGCGTCCACGTCAAGTTTGGCTTTTTCTTGTCTGGCCTTATAATTCTTGTGGATCTGGAGCTTCCTATAAGCGAACCCATTGACTTTCCATCCCAATTCTCGGGCAATTTTGAAGAGCTCCTTGGAGGGCTGCGCTGTGGCCTTGACGGCGTGCTTGACTAGCTCGTTATACCATAGCTCTGCCGACCGGTACTCTTGACGGTCGTAGTGGAACTTGATGAATGGGTATATTTGATTGAAGGTAAACGGGATATGATGTTCCCGAGAAAATCGAATCACTTCTGCGGCAAAATTGTAGTCCTTATGGTGAAGAAGCGAACTGTAGACCAAAACATCCGATAATGAGGTAGTACGATGCTGTCTGGCCAAGCGGACCTTCGAAGTGAAATCCTTGAAGATGCTTTTTGCTGTTTCAAACCTCTCGAGAGATTCGTTCAAAACGAAGCTCTTGGGTCCCCGTTCTGCCCGCAACAAGAAATTGACAAGGTGATTTACCACTCTATCGTTCATCTCCTCAAAAACTTCATGCTTATTTTGGGCACGGTTCTCGTACATTGCGATGTACTTTTGGTACAACTCATAGACAAATTCTGATGTGACGACATCAGGATCCAACGACTCGAGCACAATTTCATACACATTCGCTAATGAGTTGCCACTGAACTCGAATCCACTGAGCCGTTTATCGATGGTGGCCGGTTGCACGTTCTCCAATGAACGTATGTTACCAATGCTTCCATTCCCGTGGGTAATACCCAAAATACCAAGATCATTCAAGAGCTCTAGACCCTTATTCGTCCTGGTTCCAGAACCATTATATATCGATGTGGTGTATCCCATCAAGATCTTGGGAGACTTGGGGTATCTAGTTTTTATTAAGATCAAGATTTCTTCGACCAACCTCTTACTCTGGTTTCTGGTGATCTGATGCAAATTGATATTGTTCATCAATAAAAGTGCTTCTTGAAAGTGTCTGTTCATTCTCAATTTCTTCATGATAACTAAAAGAGTTTGGAAGCTAACTTCCAATTGACTCTTTATCATAAACTTCAACACCAGAATACATTGCTTTGGCCCTTTGAAACTCATAACGTGACTGAGAATTGTATTGAGGACTGCTTGAAGATCTTGCTTGAACAGAGTGTCGCCGATTCGTACCTTCAATTTGGGATTCTGCAAATCCAGACACTTTTTCTCGAATTTGGCAATCAAAAGTCCCATATACACATTTGAATTTAGTAAGTCATTTTTTTGAATAAAGTGGTCACAGAAAACCCGTAAATCAGAAATGGTAAAGAAGTTAATCATCTTCCGTCTTTGTATTTCACTGAAATCGGTTTTTAATGTCTCGTGCCACTTGGGCCGTATATGGCCTGTTCGTACAATAAACCTCTCTGTTTCTGTTCCACTCATCAAAGTTTTCTTCAAAAACTCCATATTAGTCAGGACATTGGTTTGAATGTTCAACTGGAACAAGTACAGGTACAACTCACCGAACTTGGAAGGTGGAATACTGTGAATAATTTTTGCATAGAACTCGGTAGTTAGTAATAAAGGCTGGTCATTTGTGATTCTCGTGCGGGCTAGCATATCGAAATAGTTCAATATCATCTCGGTCTTCTCTTCTTTGGCCCTTTCTTTCATATGCAAAATTTTGGAGAGGTTGGTAAAAAAACCAACACGAAACTTCTGGGATGTGGGATCTTTGATGTATTCAAATATCGAACTGTTGATGATGTTGTCGCTAAGCAATTTATCCAAGGTTGCAATAACAATTGATGATATCTGCGAATTCAAGGAGCTCTTACGCTCGACTTGTTCGTCTTGAAGGAGTAAAAGTCTTGAAACTAGGTCGGGATGTTTGACGATGTTTTCTTGTATTATTTCAATAAGATTCATTGCGAATGCAGCTTGTTCTTCTGATGTTTTGGAGGAGATTTGACATAGATGCTCATATTCTTTAGGCTTGAGGTCCAAAATTCCTTGTTTTGACATGGTAAATAAAGGATTGGGGTAAGAATCGACTGGAACTTCCAAATAATTAATGTCTGGCTTCACTTGCTTGGAAAACGGTTTTGTTCGTAAGTTGAGTTTGAACGCTGGAGGTGCTTGTTCCATCTCTAGGGTTTCTTCTGCGTTTTTATTGGGAAAAAAGGCAGTAGCCATTTTCCTTGTACGCTCATGGGCCAACTTGGCCGATCCAAAACGTATCCTCACACCCTTATAAGGGGGTATGGAACGAATCATAAGGCAGTATTCTGTACAGAGCCAAATTTTCAGCTACTGTTTTACGGTTGGTGCACGTGAGTATAATCACGTGTTTTGTTTCCATATACAGGATTGTAATTTCTAGTTTAAATTTATGTTGTGGTCTATGGAATTATTAAATTAATTGATCGCTTTCGTCGCTTTCACGTCTTGAAGATTCCCAATCCCGCATCGCAATTGCTCCAGAGCCAGAAACGGAATTTCTGTAGATATACTTTTGGTAAAAGTATAATAAATCGAACACTATAGTTCCTGCACTTCCGATAATGTATGGAAGTTCCTTGAAGAAGAATTCCGATCTTGAATCAGCAGATAAAAACTCACAAGAGGTCATAATAGACATAGTGTATGTTAAATTTCCCATCAATGCAGCTCCAAAGAGTATTGGAGAGATACCTTCTACCGATTTTCTTTGATAATTCTTATACAATTGTGGGCATCTAGAACTCATGTACACCACAGTACATCCCCAGGCCAACAACAACCCAAGCTCTATACTGCCTGATGATGCTTCGAGTGGGTGGACCTGAGAAACAGGGTATGCGTTGGTTAATGCAGAATTGAGAACGGCTCCCACTGTTGCAGCTTTGGCAATGGACGGGTTTTCGTTAATGGAATTGTAGCTGCTTCCGGAAAATGAGTTTTGGGGCAGCAGTTCATTGGCCATATGGTGGCGGATATTCATGCTGGTGGTGGTGTGGACCTCGCTGTCGAGAGCCTTTGGAGCTGGGGGAAAGGCCAGCGGGAATGGCTCTGCGTTGACTGGCACGTAATGCCCATGCTTGCGGGGGTATATGTTGTTGTAGTAGTAGTATTGGAAGCATAGCGTCAAATCATTGCATATGAAGAACAAGCTCAAATACACTTGGAAGCTTAACACCGCATCGTTTAGCAAACAAGACGTGAAACTGAGGAAGTCTCCAAGAAACCAAAGGGCAAGAAACGACGGCGATATTCCGTGTGCTGATTTGCTGTTGTAGTTTGATAATATTTGGGGAAGTTGGGCACAGATCCAGCTGCCACAAGATACGGTACTGAAGAAGGTGGAAAGGACAGCCACTGAAGAACACGACATTTTCGGAGGGCCTATGACTGGGGAATGTGGTATGGGTAAGATTAAGTGAGATTCTTTGGAGAATTGCCGCTTTCTGAGTGTTTCGACACGGTTTTGGAGATATCGGGTATGGTTATCTTGTCGTTTAGAGGGGGCTCTTGTGTGTTGGGACGAGCCGGTTGAGTCTTTAATGGTGGTATGTATCGACGTACAACGGTGATGCTGAATTCAAGGATTCTATTCGGATCCTGGTGGAAGTATGGGTGTGTTCTTTTAGAAAGAAAGTGGTGTCCTTTTTAAGTTCTCGTTGACTGTTCACAACCAACAATGTAGCGATGCGCAGGAGAAGAGAACGGATGAGTCAAACCAGGGCGGAGACAACGGAGATGACTTCGGATAAAGAAGAATCGCGTGCTATGGGGCCAAACTCGGGAACCGGTTAGTATTTGGAAGAAAAGCTGGGACAGCCCGGTAATGTATCGAAGTGTTTGGTGACTGTTCCTTGTGGAGAAGAAGGGTACGCTTATCTTTGGTTGGCACCGCGGTTAAGCCTTGAACCAATTACCCGATTGGGCGCGGTGGTTTTGGTGATTTTTTTTGGGCAAAGAGTCAGGGTTCCTGGATTTAGATACCCACGGCAATAGTTCGGAAATGGCCCGTCACTTGACTGCTCATCTGGTAAGGCTGGCGTGCTTCTCTTCATGGTGTACTGGGCTAAATCACGGAATTCGTCTTTGCCGTGTGTCCAGAGGACCGAGCACAAAAACGGTCCGATCTAAGCATGGATGATGCCACTTGACAACCACATGGAACTACGTTGAAATTGTGAAGTCTCTGGATAGCAGCAGACGATGTGCTGCAACAAGACTGTATTGCTGTCAGTCTAGAGAGTCTGAAACGGAAAAAGACGTTTCTTTTCATACTTAAAAAAGGTCGAATTTTGCAATAATTCTGAAAAATTATGAAACCGTTCAAGTTGACTTTGTCGAACTGAACATAATGATGAAATTCTCACAAAGATTAAAGGAATACATCCTAAATCCATCTGAATCATTCTTAATGTAAAGAATAGTAGAGTTGTACATAGTCTGGTGGCCACATTTAACAGTGTGACAATAGAAAGGTAGAGATAAGAGATTCACTTTTCTTGTGGGGCCAGTTCGAATCTTTGGCCTAGTGTCTCTACTATCGCCCTCCCAAGTATTGGTTGATCTTTCGCTACTATGGCACCTACGTTTGTAATAAATTAATCGTTCAGTATTTAGCAATTTGATTCAGGTACAGAACTAAGTGTCATTACAACCCCAATAGAGGTTAGGAATCGCTGCAAAACCTCTATTTTCTGGAATCGACCTTATACAAAGTGTCCAAAAATGCAACAATCACACGATCGGCGATTCCCACAGTTTTGACACTGCCGGCAACACCATAGAGGGCAGCAGTTTCACTTTCTTTCTTCTCACCTTCGTTGGTGGACTTCTCCAATAGTTCGTTGATGGCAGCGACAATGTCATCAACCATTTCCTGTCCCACACCTATACTGAGCTTGGTGAAGGCAAAGTGAAGGGCAGCAGGATTTTGGAGAGAGGAGAAATGCCATCCCTTGGCATTGAGTATATCACCAAGCTCGTATATGTTCAAAAGAGTTCTTGAAGCTTCCGAAATTCTGAACGAAATCACCGAGGCGATAGGGTCACCAATGATTTCCAAATGGGCACGCAACACAGGGTGTTCTTGAATAGCTTTCTTAACCTCCATGGCAGTGCCAACAATCTTTTTACAAAATTCTCTGTAACCGTCCTTTCCGACGTTGACGAGAGTGGCCCAACAACCCACCATTAAAGCACCAGGCCTAGAGCCAGCAAGTGTTGGAGAACCATACATTCCACCGGTCCAATCTGCCAGCACATAGTACTGACATTGGCGCAACTCAGCACTTCTGTACATGAGCACCGACGAACCTTTGGGTGCAAATCCATATTTATGGGTATCACATGAGATCGAGGTGACACCGGGGAGTCTGAAGTCGAATCGAGGAATCATTTTACTTCCGTGCACCTGAGAACTCTCCAAGAACGACACAATAAAGGATCCCAAGCATGCATCCACATGTAATGGGATTTTGTACTTGACGGCAAACGAACTCAACACTTCGATGTTGTCGATAATACCATGTGGAAAGTTAGGGGCTGAGCCTACCAACAACACGGTGTTACCGTTGATAAGTTGGCAAACTTTCTTGGTGTCGACTTGGAAGGTTACGGGGTCCAAATCGACCTTGTGGAGTTTCATACCAAAGTAGTAGCACGCCTTCTCGATACCGGCGTGGATGGTGACCGGAGCAATGACTTCAGGTTTGGTAATGCCCTTCTTGCGGCCATTTTCACGGGCAGCCAAACCTGCGAGTAAGAGGGACTCGGTACCACCAGATGTGGTGGAACCACAGCTTCCTGGAGGACCATTGAAGATATCCAACACCATGGAAACTACCTCGGCCTCCATCTTACGCACCCCCGGAAAGACGTCGGGGTGCAATTGGTTGGCCACGGCGTACTTGTTGTAGGCGGTGGTCTGGAGGTCGAGCAACTCCGAGCCTCCATGGTAGACCGCACCGCTGACACGGCCGTTTTGCCACTCTGTGTGCTTCAAGTTCTGCAAACGGTCCAATTGCTGGGAGATCTCGGTGTTCTGGAGACCCTGGTTAGGTATCACGGGGAATTGAAGCAAACCGTCGTCGTTTCTCATCAAGTCATGCTCGATCTTGTGCACAATCTCCACAAGCTCGGCATCCACCTTACGCTTGACGGGGGGCAAGCTCATCACGAGCTGGAAGATCCGCTTCTTGACGCTGTAGCTGAGCTTCTTGTAGGCGCCTATGACTCCGTAGCCACGAAGGAACGACCATAGGGCTGAGAGCCGGCCCGCCACCACACTTAACACGATCAAGTCGCGGACCACGGTGAGAATGGCTAGCCAGGGTCCTGACGCGGCCCGGACTCGAAGTCTGTCTTGGATGAGCTTAAACAACTGCGATGTTTGGGGCATAGTGTGCCACGATGGAAAGAGCGTGTAGTGAGGTCAGTGAGAAAGGGGCCGATGCATCCGATGTACCTGGTGCGGTGGGGTAGTGCGAGCTGGTTATACTGGGGAACAGTGAGACTGGTGGTAGCAACGGTGGAAATTAGTGACTGGATGGGGTCATGGTGCGACTTTAGCACATGTCTCCAGGTTACATTAGGGATGAAAGGTCAGTGATTGGTTGCGACGGAGCAGCTCCGAGGGTCACGGTCCAATTGGACCGTGTGATGGTGTCTATGTATGTATGGAACTAAGGGCCCAAAAGGTCCAGGCGAGGGCAACCCTCGCTAGCTGGATGGGCTACAGTCGCGGTGGCCCCGCTAGAGAAGCTTAAATGCCAAAGCCAGCAAATAAGCCAAATGTACCAACAATGCCCAACTAAGATAAGTTAGATAAGCCAAATAAGTCAACAGAGTCTCTGCGATATTGCACAAGCTGGTGATCCAAGATCAATTAGTGTCAGTTACATCGGTATATTTTTCAAAGTAATGCTGTGATGGCCTTGTCTTCCGCACTTGAAACATGCAAACGTGGGAGCAGCATGGCACCTACATAGGTGTCGATCCCCTGCTGATTCTGTTTGTGGGTCTGCTGTTGGAACCAGAATTGGAAGCCTCCAAAATGCTCTGGCGTTCTTTGGTCAACTTCTCCAACTTGTCTTTGTAAAATGTAGATAAGAACTCATTGTTCTTACGGATACGGCCCAACTCTGCTTCGAGTGTCCCCAAAACATCTTTCTTGATTAACGACGGAAGCGAGGTCATTCCAGGACCATCCACCTTGTCGTTGATTTTTCCTAGCTGTACGCCAAGTTTGCTGGCCTCAGCGGACTTTTGTACTGCAATCGATGAGCTATTCTGATACTTTTTGCGCATGTCATCGTTTTCGTCTTCGAGCTTTGCGAGCTCGTTGCTGACGTTGGCAAATTCTTCTTCAAGGCTCTTGATGGTGGACTCTTGCTCGGTAATGTTGTTTGTTTGCAAGCTAGTTTCCTGGGCATCCTTGAGTACTTCAAGCTTCTTTTCGAACTCATTTTTCCTATCTTGGATCTTCGTGAAATCGGCCTCAGCCCTAGAACGCTTCTTCTCACTCAAGGCTGCATCCTCATTGAGTCGTCTTAATTTTATGTAATTGGCCGAAATTGAGTCTTCGTCTTCATCATATTGAAGCTGGCGCTTGGTCTCTCGTATTCTCTCCTGTACTAATTTATCATCATATAGGTCTTTCAATCTGAAAGATAACCTGTCGATTTTTTTGTTGATTTCATGAACCAAGCCAAGTCTGAATGAATTATAATCCGATACTTGGCCATTTTCCTCCTTAATGGATGGATATATTGTTTCAAGCTTTTTCACCACACTTTGTGTCCCGAATCCCGACACCAACTTTTCCTTGTAACTGTCCATAAGATTGGCAATCTTTATGTCATTTTCCCCTTCAAATATCCACTTGCGAAAGTCATTCATTCTACTTCCATAAGTTTTCAAGTAGAAATCATTCTCTATTTCATTGGTGTTAAGCAAGTTATCTCTGTTCATGATCATACTATCCAAAATTTGCAACTTCCATTTGAACAAGGGATTTGTGATGTCGTTACTGAGGGATAAGGAAGACTTTGGCTCAGGTATTTGAAGTGAGAAGAAACTGACGGAATACAAAGGTATTGGTATCGTAATTGGAAGCTTATTATTACTTCTCAATTTGAGAAGTTGTATGCTGGGATTTGTTGTGTCAAGCTTCATGTCAAAACTGAAAATCATATTGAACAGGATATCACTGGGGAATTTTAAATAATGATTGTAGAGCTGAGTTGATGTCACCAAGTACACACTCAACGTACCAAGATTATTATCCTCTTTACATGGAGGCTTTTGATCATCTTCATAAAGCTTGGAGCAACTCAAGTTCTCATAGTAGAGCTTTTTGCCTATGACAATCGCCTCGATTAATTCCAACTCCTTTATGCTTTGTGCAATCACCAACAAATTGAACCCTTTCGAGTGGGAACCCTCAATTAACGAATCCACAATTCTGTTGAACAACTGAAACTTCCCTGAGAGAGATATAAGTTTTGAATTCAGTTCGGAAAGAAGCAATTTCTTAGGAATAAAGTGGTCCACTAGGAGTGATGGATGACTATCAATCAAGGTTAATTGGCCAAACAAGAGAAGGATGTTATTGATTGCGTTACTTGCTCGCCCAAGAACATCCCCGTCGCCTCCGATGGTACTTACGGGGTCATCTAGCAAACTTTGGATCGAGTTTCGTGACGCCTTCTGGCGAATTTCACTCTTCAAGTCGTTGCTGAAGAGGTGCAAGGCCGAATCTATCAACTCTCTTTGAATTGCTGTTAGCATGGTGGGCAAGTAGTAGGTTTCATTCACAGGACTGGGGTCTGGGTTGTTGAAGTCCGAAGACATTGAGGTGTTCTGAGGTAGGAATGTGGATAGCCCATTATCCTGCTCAGTATAGAGAGAATCCTGAGCAATTTGGTTTGATAACATGTCTTTGAGATTCATCTTGTGCACGGATAAATGTGGAGTTTCAGGCTTTACTAGTCACACACTATCAAAGGAATGCAAGTATTCACGGTCCAGTTTCAATACGGTGCTGTTTTAAGGTTGGACCGTTCTATCAACATTGCCTTGCCTAGACTAGCCGTGCGTGTATACACTACACGTGATTAAATACAGCTGACCACTCCACACGTGATGCAGAGAATAATATAGAGTCTAGTGGTATCTATTAAATGCTATTTATCTAGATGATGCTGCTCAACAGCATCTATCTTCTACCCTTCTTCTTAATGACAACATTGACACCAATGTTGCCCAAACTATCCCAGATGACGTCGTCAACCTTCTTGGGTAATTTTCTTCCGTACAAACATTGATCCACCAACCACATTCCGATTACAAACTCTGCCTTGTTCAAACATCCGTCTTTCCGGAAGTCCACCAAGTTCCAGATTGTGCGCAAGGTTTCTTGTGGTAATCTACTTCTATCCCAAATTCTCTTCACCACAACCCCGTGCATCAAATCGTTCACGTCAGCAGATTGTAAATTATGGAAGTTTTGATGGTCATTTAGCTTTGCTCCGTCAGCATTAGAACTCAACCTTGCAGCCTTGAGAGAAATTTCTTCTCTCTTTTGTGCCTCGCTGAGTTCATTCTCTGACTTGTTTATAAATTGTGAATCATAGTCAACTCCTAGAAGCTTCGTAACCACTTGCGTCAAGTAATTGGCCTTATTACTTACCCAAACACCTTCATACCGTTTTCTTTCTTGTTCCGTTACGAAGTTCAAATCATTATGATTTTTCCATGGCTTGTTTTCATTAAAAGTATTCTTTCTATCTCTTCTTCTATTGGTTTTTCTCATAGTAGTTTTGAGTTGAATATGCTGATTTTGATGAGTCAAGACTGGTTCGGATGTTCTTGAGACAATCACCGGTCTCACTGCTTCAATTTCATCTCCACTTTCTAGGGAACTAAAGTTGGCTTCTGCTCCCTTAGGCTTGTGAATTCTTTTGAATATGTGTTTATGTTCACTATTCTTTACTTTAGGTGCAGAGCCCTCGGGAAACTTTGGCAACACTTGTGAAGTTTTGGTGCTATTGCTGCGCTCGCTATCCATACTGTTTCTGTGATCGACATCAACATACTCGAAATCATGATCACTAAAGTAGCCCTCTTCATTGTTGGATATCAGTGACTTGCTCGAAAAGTTCAGGACCGGGGTATCCTGTAAAGTTGGCTTCGAAGAAGATTCAGTGGGATCTTCAATGCTACTCAGAATAGGAGATTGAATTTGAATCATTTCTGGTGGAGGCTTTCTTTTCGGTTTTGACTTCTCTTCCACAATTGTTCTCGTAGCTTCCAACAACTTTAAATTTGGAGAAGGAATTGTATGAATCAAATTGTCTGTGCTATTGCTATTTGGGCTTCTTGCGAAAGAGTTTGATGAAGGAGGTATAGTAATTGGTGAAATATTTCTTTCTTGTTTCGACTTGACAAATGGTTCCTGAAGATTATCCGTGTTCTGATCTTCTGGGATGTCCCCCAAAATTGAAACACGATCTTCTCTGACCTCATCAATCTTTTTAGATGGCTTTGAATCAGAGACTTCCTCCAGAACCTGGCCAATATCTGAATGATTATCAACAACAATTGCAGGTGCTGCAGGACTTATTGTAGGAATAAGCGGTATCAGAATAGAAGATCCAATCGAAGAATAAGAGTTTGCGTATGGCAGCTTTTGATAGATCTCTAAATTATCGCTCCCATTCCGGTTGTCAATCGAGTAGACAGGTCTTTGAAATTCGTTATCTGATTTTTGGGAGTTGAGATCCGAGATAGAACCGGATGATTTATCGTGTCTCTCAAAAGCTCTGTCTACGTCAGATCTGTCCTTATCGATGCTTAGCCTCTCTGGTCTTTCAAATGCATATTTTTCTAATGGGCGATCAAAGCTAGAGCGGTTTGAATTGCGCTCACTGGCAATTTCAATGGGCCGATCAAGAGGAATCTGTTCGGTAGATTCACTCCATTTCTTGTCGCTGATGCTGGCTGGTTGACCCAAGCTGGTGATACGCTTCAGATCGATGCTATCTCTAAAGCTATCGATCAAAGCTTGGTTTTTGAGCGACAACTCTGGCGTGGAAACTCTCCATTTCTGTTTGGAGTTGATTGAGTTTTTGATGTTTCTGATCATTTCTGAAGGCTCGTAATTGGAGGAGAGCCTCTTCTGGGTGGAGTCGTTGTAGATCGCCTTTGAATCAATTGAGGTTCGTAGTGACTTGACGGCTTCTATTGGTAAACTGGCGGTGGAACCCATCGACAACCCAGACTGCTGGGACGAGGAGCGCTTGAATTTGTCCACTGGCGTCTTGGGTAGGGCCAAGGTCTCGATGGGGGATGAATGGGTGGACTCCACGTCAGAATAGAACACATCTACTGACGATTGTCTGGAGCGAGGAGTGTCAAGATGGATGGAGGAACGCTTGCGCTGGTCGAACGAGGGTCTTTGGGGACGGGACTCGCTGGGTGACTTGTATAACATGGCCTCAGTAGGCGATTTGTAGGGCCGGGGCTCAATGGGGGTCTTGGAGGCTCTCAGCTCCAAGGGTGACTTTGCCCGGGCATCGTCCCTGGCGGCCTTGGATGGCGTGATGGGGGTGTAGGTGGGACCGGCAGGTTTCTTGGGAGAGGTGCTGAACTTGGTCTGAATGCGAGGAACCTGTTTCTTGCTGGCGGCGGCGTTGGAGTTGATGGTGTAGGTTCTGGTGGGAGGAGGAATCTTGAACTGTTTCTTATCGTCGTTCTTGATGCCCTTGAACGCGGCCAAAGCAGCTGCTTGGGCGGAGCTCATTGATGCAAACTTCACAGATCAGCGTGACACGGACTGGGGATGTTTCCACCTCAAGAATGGGTTGCTTACGAAGGGTTCACCAGACGAAATTGACTGTAGTAGATGTAAAGCATCTGGGCTTGTGTGCGTACCAATTTCCTAGTTGGTATGATTGTTGCTGCGCTGGGTAATATTACGTAATCCGATCTATTTTTGCTACAAGACAGGGTTCCACTACGGCGGCGGTGGGGGTGGCGGAAGCGGCCCAGCGGTCTAGCGCGCATGGCAGTTGCAACGTGGAAGTGGCGGTGGGGCCAGCACCTCGATAGCATGGAGCGATGCGGTGGTGCTGGAAACGGCGACTTATTATGTTCCAGCACCGCCGAGCAAAGGCTAGGGCCAGGGCATGGGCCTAGGACCATGCCCTAGGATCAGTGCCAGGACCAGTGTCTTGGTGGAGCAGTGTAGCGGGGCGAAGATTCGACGGGCACGGTGACACGGTGACACGGTGCCACGTATCGTGGAGTAGCGTTCAGGGGGACAGCATGGCTTCGCCCCGTTGGCGCCCCTCTGGTGGCCCGTGTCTGTGTAGACGACCTGTGTGCGTGTGCCCTGTGCGGGCCTGGTTCCTCGCTAGAGGGGAGCGCGGTAGTGCGAGGTTGAGGTCTGCGACAGCACCAAATCACCACCAGTTGATGGGGTGGTGGGGTTGGTGAGTTTGATGGGGTTTGAGCTACGGTGGTGTTGGTGGTATTGATGCTAACGAAGCTTCTTTGCTGTAGCATAGCACAAGCTTGCAGAGAAGGGGCTTTATTACTTCTTCCCAGTCCTTTTGGGAAGTCGCAAACCGGTGGAAAATGCCACCTCGAGCGAGCGTTGGTAGCGATGCTCTTCTCCAGGGACTCGATTATCCCAGATCCCACCTCACCTAGACCGAGTCTTCCTAGTGGCCTAGGACGAATTCTGTGGTTCAGTTGATGCTAGCCGGACCTCAATCGCAGACATTGCATGGACGCTAGTGTTTCTTTCGTGTGGTGGGGCCAGAAAGCAGAGCAATCTCACGGTAGTAGGGCAGCACCAGGCAGAAGATATAGGACCATTGAATGGTAGTGGTCTCTGAATGCCCCAATTCAGCCATTCCCCCAGACATTCCCCACCGGTCTCGCTGGACACTGTCCAGCCCCACTGGGCACCCAACCGCCAGGCTATGTTCCTTGATTGTCCCCCTTGCGTGGGATTTGACAGGTGGTGACAGTCTCGGTACTTCCCCAAGCGTGGATCTCCGATGATCTCGGCAGTGGACTCGGCCCAATGGGGCACCCATACAGAACTGTCGTGCTCCAAAAGGCACCTCCACCAATAGCACCACCACTCCTACCAACAACATCATTTGAGAGCCCCGTTTCATTTGCTGGGTTTAGTTACTCTGCATACTTGAGCGATTCACCGGGGAATGGTCCTGACAAAGTGTCACTCAAGCGAACGCAGCCTCACAAAGTAGTAGTCTACCGGGTAAGCACTTCTTTTTCAATTTGAATGTGACTCTCTTTTAGGGGTGTCCATTTTAGGGGTGTCCAAAAGGAGTTGTGGGCTTATGGCCGCTAGCTGGAAATTTGAGCAGACTCCGGGCGTAGAGTTCTCCTTGCAACTCCCCATTGCTGACAGTCACCACTTGATAGTACCTCCCAGGAATCGGTCGCATCACAATTGAGCCTTCCACGACCCGGTCTGTGACAGCACCTGCAGCAGGTGCGCGGCACCCAGATCTGGCGGAAATGTAAATCCACCGTTGCAACTGATATGGCAATTGTTGAATCATCACCGTGCCGATCACAACACCTGAATCACAATCCCACGGCATCTTGTGCATAATTCCCCCAACACCACGAATCCGCAATTGTTGGCTCTTGCATTGGAACAACAATGTCCCGTTCTCGAAACCAAAAAATATCTGCACCCTCCATGCATAAGGCGCCAAAACTGCCATAATATCTGTCATTGCACTCCAATTCCGCCCTATTATTCTACACAGCATATTTCCACCTGTACAACCACGTCAATAACTGCCCTTCCAGACCGTTGAAACAACACTCACATATGTCCAACATGCGGGCTGCCAAATTATGCGCAAATTTCCGATTACATTTCACCATTGCATCAAAATATCAGTATTAAATATAGCCCCGGCAAACATCACTAGATGGTAACTAACCATCCATGCAACATCCCTGCAACATCCATGTTGCCAATCATATGCTTACAAACACAGGTTGTTGCACTAGAATGGCCGGGGCCACCAGCCAACAAACCCATGCTACAAACACGGTCAAAACGATATTACGATTATTCTATCTATGCATTACTTTCTCTTCTTAGAGGCGTTGGCACCTCTTCCTTTACCCACCCGCACGTTGGAATGCTTGACATTCATCATGAAGGGAGACACGTAGTTGTCGGCACTACCTCCACCGATCCATTGTTCCATCATCTTCTCGTTCTGTCTTCTCTGCCACTCGCTATCCTTGATGGCCTGCTGGTACTCCTTTTGATCTTCTCTTAAAATCACCGGACTTTGAAGCGACTTGTGACGGTTCTCCTTGTTATGCTGGTATCCTCCACGGCCTTCACGCTTCACGTGGTTCTTACTCAATGGAGATGCAAGACTATAGATGTCTCCTCTCTTACGCCATTGGAAGTTGGCTTTGAGATGAGGAGTGATTTTTCCGGTGTTGCTGTCCACAGACACTGCACATCTGATCAAGGTGTTACCTCCACACTTAGGACAGAAATGCTTTGGTTTTCCGTCCTTGGGGATGGGGGTCATTCTAAAACAAGCGTGACATCTGAACATGTAGTTTCTGACTCTTCTGATTTGTCTTCCGGATAATGAGTTCATCAAGTTGAGACCAAGTTGCATGGCCACATTCTGACAGGCAAAATCACCAGTGGATAATGCGGTTTGAAGAACATCTGCCTCCTTAACCTCCTGCACCTGCTCGTTGGAGTCTTTGAGCATTTCTTCCATCAAGTTCTGTGGGGTGATCCAGTCTCCGTCGTCATCATCGTCGTCGTACTCTTCATTCAAGTCATTTCCAGTGGAGACGTCTTCTTCAACCTCTGAAGCGGCTGGCTCTTTCGATTCGGCCTGGGATAACTTTTCAAGCTCTTTCTGCGCTCTTTCTTGTTCTTGTTGTTCCTGTTGCTCTCTGATCTTAGCAGCTTCGGCCTCCTTCTTCTCTGCTTCTCTCTTCTGGGCCTCCAACTTTCTCTCTCTCTTCCAGTTGACCTTTTGGTGCTTTTTCACCACCATGAACCCGTCGTCGTCCTCTACTGGAACTGGCTCCTCCTCTTCGACGGGTTGGGTGTATTCTCTTCTCTGATAGGTGCGAACCTGAGCTGGTTCGTCCGACTCCTTCTTTTCTCCGGGGTATTCTCTTATTCTCTTGGTACCGTTTGCTTCCACCTCCAACTCGTAGGCCAAGGCGATGATGTGGATATCGTTCAAGGACAACACGGCGTAGTCACCTGTTTGTCTGGCAAACTGCGACACCTTCTGGATCGACTCGGGTTTGGGCTGTCTGACCTGCAACTTGTCGGCCCACAACACCAACTGGTTTCTGGAGTGTTCATCTCTCAATTCGTTGTGCACCCCAGGGGTAGTGTAGAAGCGGTCGGCGAACTGCTGGATGGCAGAGGCCGACTGTGTGATAAGCGGCGTGGCGTCAAGCACCAACGACTGCACCTTGACGACTTCGGACATGGCTGTTTCTGGAGGGACTTGGTTTCCAGGCCTGAAAAATTTAGATGAGATGATGGTGATGCCGCCACGTGACCTGAGAGCACCCTGATCCCTGGCGGCGGGGATGGCCTCCACATTGGTTACAGCCCCCAGAACAATAAGCAACCGACCAATTGCCGAACACAATCACGTATGACAAATCACCACCACACCACAATTGGAAAACCATCCCTAGCGTGATCACAATCACCGAGGTTTGTACCCCAGCCTGCTCATTTGCACGTGTATATTCACCGGCAATTATATAAGCGCAGGTTGCCACCGTGCGACCCCCACATTCACCACCACTATGTCCGACAAGCTTATTCTCCATGCCCTCAATTTCTCCCGTTCCCAGCGGATTATCTGGATCTTAGAGGAGCTTGGGCTCGACTACGAGCTCAAGCAGTACAAGAGAGACGGCAATTTCCGTGCGCCCAAGTCATTGCACAAGGTTCACCCGCTCGGAAAGTCGCCAGTACTTGAAATCATCAGTCCCAACGGCAAGCGTAGGGTGATTGCCGAGTCGGGCCACATTGCCCAGTGGGTGGTGCAGAAGTACGACCCCAAGGGCATATTGATCCCTGACACCGAGGACGAGCAGGAGAGAGTTGATTGGTTCTTGCACTTTGTGGAGGGCTCGCTCCAGCCCATGTTGGTATCGTTGTTGGTCAACCAGTTCGCCAAGAAGAAGGCGCCGTTCGGGCTCGGGTTCCTCGTGGGCAAGGTCACCGGCGAATTGAACAAGGCGTACTACCTCACCGAGCTCTTGAACGATCTCGAGTATTTGGAGTCCATTGCCAAAGAGCAGCACGAGAAGGGCATCGATTACCTCTTTGCCTCCAAGTTGAACACCGCCGACATCTTGGCCTCGTTCCCCATCCACGACAACTTGTTCAGCTCCCCTGAAAGAAATCAATGGGGCGATGTCGACAAGAAGTACCCACACTTGAAGCGCTGGTCCGATTTTATTGGCAAGCAGCCCAACTACCTCAAGGCCATCGAATTGGTTGATAACGATTCCAATTCCAAGCTTTGAGCTGCGGCGCCGTGGCACTAGCCTGATTAGCAGTTGCTCTAGCAATAACTCGTCCGTATTGAGTCCTTCACCTCGCTGCTGGTACGCGAGGCCCATATTGATCTAGGCATATAATATTTATGACATAATTGTGACATAATTCTGACACTCGTAGACACCGCACCACCACCACCAGAAGCCGGCCAAAGCTGTCCCCAAATTGCAGCAGTATCACCGACCACCGACCACCGACCGGGGAATGAACGCAGAGTTCCAGATCTAGACTGAACCCCACATAATAAAGGGTGTGCATCCTCAAACCACCAATTGGAGTCACTTTCCAGTGCATGGTGGTGTTACTGGTGTCGAATAATTTCAGTCTGGGCCATGTCGATGTTTGAGATGCCCACCTTGCTGGCCTGCCCCAGCAGCTTCTTTTAGATGATGCTGCAGGCTAAAACCGATACTGTTCAGTAATGTGCCCCACTTGGGGCATGCTATTGCTGATGGCCATTTGCCTTTTTAGGAGCACCACTGCCGTTCTCGTATTTGTTCTGACATAATTAGGCTGATCTCGCTTACCCCCACAAAATGCTTATCCCAATTAGGAAACATGAAGCACATGCCCAAATGCGCTATAAAAGTACTGGCTTTGTCCGCCAACGCCTACAAAGTCCACTCCCCATCATCCACTCCCCATTACCACCATACCATCATGACCGATACCGCTGAAAAGCAGGACAAGTTCTTATTGCATTGGTAAGTGCCAATCCCAAGGTCCAACTCCCCCTGTTTCATGGCTGGAGTCGGGGAACCGTACTCACCAACACCACTAACCACAGGCTCGACGAATCCCGGTCCCACAGAATTGTGTTTCTCCTAGAGCTCTTGGGGCTTGACTATGATGTCAAGGTCTACTTGCGGCACCCAGATACTTGGAGAGGCCCCAAGGAGCTCTTCGACGTCCATCCATCAGGCAAGGCCCCCATCGTGGAAATCTTTCCAGCAGATGGCCTGGAGCCCATCTTGTTGGCGGAAAGTGGTCACATCATCCAATACATCATTGCCAACTACGACCATGCCAACATCTTATCCCCTACGCTTCCACGGGAGAAGGCCCAAGTCGACTACTACCTCCACTACTCCGAGGGAACCTTACAGCCATTGGTGGTAACTTTACTTATCAACTCCGCTGCCCGCAAGGTGGCTCCCATTGGATTAAAGTCGTTGACCCGGGTGGTCACCAAGGGCTTGAACAACGCATACTATTTGCAGGAGTGGTTGCTCAACATGGAATACTTGGAGCTGTTGTTGGCAAAGGAGGGCACAGGGTTTTTCGTGGGAAACAAACTCACCGGTGCCGATATCATCCTCACCTTTCCCATCTACGAGAACATCTTCGATAACGAGGAAGGGTGCAGAGTAATCACCGGAATGAAAGATGATCTTTTCGTCAAGTACCCCCACTTGGCCTCATGGTCCATGATGATCCGTGAGCATCCCGTGTACGCCCTGGTGTCGGAGATGATGAACAAAAAAGTCCGCGAATATGTCAGTAAGCACAGCAAGAGAAGAAGATAAATCAATTTGGTGGGCTAAGTGAATTTTTGAGATATAACTACAGACTAATTTTGAGAGATATGCCCAACTCACTGGCCACCAGTAAAAACATACACTATTGATTTAGCGATGGCACCTAAGTCTCTCTGGTGGCACGATACCCGGGCAACTTTCCGCCAGGCTGTCACACCGATCACGGAAAGACAGACTATACACCCGGCAGGCTGTGGCTATAGTCTCGTTGAAGGGACAGTTATGTAATAATAATGCACATTAAGAAGAAAGGTTCAATTGTAGCATAATGTGTAATCCCTGCAATAGAGTGGTCCTTGGACAGAAGGATCGCCATTTGCATTATTTCCCCATTCAGACCCCCCGGTTTCCGCCCTTATTATCTTTCGGGAAGCATAGATGCTGGATGCCACAATTTGACGTGATTAGATAAGCACGCAATCCCTCTGCCAGACATGCATACTACCGGAATAGATAACTCCGCTTGGACTGTGGTTGCTTGATAATGGACCGACTGGCCAAAGAGAATGGAACTACGCTCTACTGCAACCCTTCTGCCGTAAGTTTCGGTAAGCTGGGCTAGCATTTCAGCACGAAAGAGCAATCGGCCCGCCATTTCGGAGTGAGACCTGCCATAGATGCTGTGGTAGCTGCTGGATGGCATCTATGTGTCATCTGTGCCTATGATTTTTCTACTGCCTTCCAGCCTTTCCAGTGGGGAGAAAACCCTTAATTTTTGGAAGGGTCAACAATTCCGTGAATTTTCACCCTTGCATATCGCGACTTCCCCAGTTTAATTGGCCAATAAGACCCAGATCCCGTGCCCAAACGTCATGAACACGAGCCCTACTGAGTGTAGATTGGGCTGGAGGTGGTATTTGATGTTGGCAACAGCTATTTGTAAGCAGATCTCTGATCATGGAACCTCATGTGAACTATCGGAGTTCAACATGTGGTGTCGAACCCATTCGCACCCACAATTTGAAATTACGAATTATCACCAGAAGCCAACGGACCAGGACCCCCAGAACGGCGGATTTGGACCGGTGGGGCATCCTTGTGGTACTCGTGGACTGTCTTGGATTAATGGCTGAACTCGGGATATTTGTACGATAGATATTCATTTTCGGGGTATTGGGGGGTGTTGCAACCTTAATTAGCGGACTGATTGCGGAGTTGCGATTGAGGCTTTCGCAGCCACACCTGTGGAACCATCCTAATTATGGGCTAATTCGATGACAAATACCTCCCAGCAGGATCTACATGGCTAGCTCCAGAGACTATATATATGAGCCAGTGATCCAGTTCAGAACACCATAACGCAGCCATGGCTCCCATCTCCACCCCCACCCAGAACGAAGACCAGCAACTTCAGGAAGTTGTTGAGAAAATCATCACTTTAAAGCCAATTGGCTTCGGATACCGTAAGGGCATCAAGATTGCTCCCCACAGATCTGCCATCGACATCTTGCCCGAGACCACCAAGGCCCGCTACGCCAGACACGGCATCGAGTTGCCCGAAGGATACCCAGTGGTTCCTTCCCAAGACAAGATCCCCAAGTTTGTGGACGAAGCATTCCAGATCCGTGAAGAGGAGTATCCCTACATCGAAAGGGCCAAGAATGCCGACCCAGAGAAGAAGGCCTTGTTGGGAGCTGCCAAAGAAGTGATCCACTTGACCAAGCACATTGGAACCGAAATCGTGGGGTTGCAATTGGCCGACTTGACCGACCAGCAAAAGGACGAGTTAGCATTGTTAATTGCCGAGAGGGTAGTGGTTTTCTTCAGAGACCAAGACTTGTCTCCCCTCAAGCAATTGGACTTGGGTCACTACTGGGGCCAAGTTGAGGTCCACGCCCAGGCCCCACGTTTAGTCGATGGAGTATCTGTGATCTGGCTCGACTACCTCAAGGACAGGGGCTTGCCATTGAGTTTCAAGAACTCCAGACTCGGTAACTCCCAGTGGCACACCGACTTGGTCCATGAACGTCAGCCAGCCGGTATTACCCATTTGCACAACGATGCTATTCCCAAGGTCGGAGGTGACACTTTGTGGTCCTCTGGTTACGGAGCCTACGATAAGTTGTCTCCTGCCCTTCAACAATTCTTGGATGGTAAGACTGCTATCTACAGGTCTGCTCATCCATACTTGGACAGAGAGAACCCATTGAGTGGACCAAAGTTCATCGAACGTGAGCACCCTATCATCAGAACGCATCCGGCTACCGGGTGGAAGTCCTTGTACGTCAACCGTTCCATGACTGTCAGGATCGTGGGATTGTTGCCTGACGAGTCTGACCTCATTTTGAACTACTTGTATGATGTGTTCGAGAAGAATTTGGACATTCAAGTTAGATTCAATTGGCAACCAACCAAGGATGGATTGGGCACTTCTGCCATCTGGGACAACAGAATCTCTCAACACAACGCCGTGTGGGACCACGAAGGAAAGGAGGCCCGTCACGGAACCAGAGTGACCTCGTTAGCCGAGGTTCCTTACTTCGATCCAAATTCCAAGTCTCAGAGAGAGGCTCTTGGTTTGGGATTGGACTGAGGTGTTGGGGTTATGGAATAATCTACCAATATACAATTATTCGTGAAATCTAGTAGTTAACAGTATTGGGGTGTAAGCAGGTGCAAAACCAACTGCACTAATTTTGACAGTATTTGAAAATATTCACATAAAATTGTAAATATCAAAAATTACATAAGTTGTGATCTTGACTACACAAGTTCTGAATAAACTCCATCCAAACCTCAAATATTCGTTAACCATGGAAACTTGATATTTCGTACATCATAAATTTCATGGCTTTATTTTTTGGAAAGAAGTTTAGTGAACATGCACTTGAACATGAACATAAACATTCAAAGAATTTATTGTAAGCTTAAAAAAAAGACAACGTAGTATCACTAAGCAGTACCACTCGTCTTTGGCTCTGGAACTCAATCCAACTGATTCCACCTATCGAGTGACCAGTCAAAATACCTTGAGATCACTCACAGCCCAATTTCGCAGCCTACAAGTTGACGTGCCATCTACTTGAGTGAAACTTGTCCGAGCCGAAAGCTACCTCCGTCAAGGCAAAAAAAGAAAACATCAATAGCACCAAAGTTCCATCAGACTGAGCTATTCACTGGGGCACACCCGATTCAGGGTTGTACCATCAATAGAGCACTTCGTGGAACTTCAAGCATCATTTTGGGGAAATTTCAGGGAAGACGAAGCTACCTGTTAACGCGATTCAGGTGCACAATCAAACACCCAGGAACGGTTGTTTCAACAAAGCACCAGATCACACGTGCCTGTACCCCTGGAAAAGCATTCGTCTCGAATGAAACCGCCGGGTGACTAGCATTTTGAGTCCAATGATATGGACTAAATGCGATTGCAGTGATAGTGACACAAACCCACCATCTTGACGTCAACACCAGATGAAGTATAGCAATGTTACTGGGAAAGAAGCCGGCAGCACGTTAGCCATGATACAACTGCCAAAGTTTCAGCAGAACCCACTCGTTGCCCCCGTTTCAGCTGCATACGGGCAATACCGTTTGTTTGGGTGGTGCTTATGTTTGTTGTTGACATCTAAATATGACCCAGTGCGTTTCATAATCTACAGCTCGCAATGTTTTGATCACAACAATAAGGTACCGATGGAATCCAGTCAGCGGTGCCAATTGCGTCACAACCGGGGTGAGTGGATTCACCAGGTCTGCTGCAATTCATGTGGAATGTAGGGATCTGGCAATTGCGTGCAACCGCTTAGTATGGGTGAATTCTTCGCTGGGTAGTTCCAGGTCTATTGATATTTCGCGTTTTCTCGCTATTGCGCATTCACCATTTCACTCCTATTGGTAGTCAATCTCGGTTGGAGAAATATGTCATGGTTATGGAGCTCGCTCCACCGTTAGGCAAGGTTCAGGCGAGCCAGACTCGCTAGCTGATATCGGCAGGTGGTGCAGCCCGGCATAGTTGCCACCGTGACGCCTATTGCTTGGTTCTGTTCCGCTGACAACAACAGATGATTTCCTACATCCTCCCCGACAATACGCGGGATTTAGGCCGTGGTACGCTACCGCCAGCATGGCGGTAGATGGCGACGACCCCGCGTAGATCCCCCTAGCGACATTAGCAATCTTGTGACATTGGGCACCCAGCGCCGTATGGGATGGCTCTCACGGCAGAGGTGGAGATGGGAGCACCACAGACGTAAACAGCATCAGGACCACAGGGGAGCGCCACGGAGCCCCACCGGTGTTCCGTTTGGTCCAGAATCGAATCCTTCTGCGATGAGCTAGATGCATCTCCGGGGTGGGCCGATACTTCGCCAGGTGCCCCCGAGTTCCCGAAGATCCCACAGTACGTGTCGCGAGGCTGGGCCACCAGACCGCCCCAGGAGGCTGGAGCGGTGCTAATGGACCCGGGCTCGTCGTGCCAATGGTGTCCTACCATTGGCCATTGAGCTATCGGTATTTTCTGGCCCACCACCATCTGACCTCGGTGTTTCCATAGCCTCCCCGCGGTGTGATTTGCGGCAGATGGTGGGCACCTCGACAGGGGGAGGTCTGGAGAACAAATGCCTTGCGACCAACCCTGTAGCGACGCAGAACCCCACTTTTCGCTGGCTCAGGCAGGCCCAGGCCCCACGATATCACCGGTAGTAGTCCATGGCCATCCTAGCGGCCACTTGCTGGGTTACTCTGGACTCGTAGGCTCCGTTTTGCGTTTGTCCATTCTTTCCTATTCTGTCCCACTTTCGCTGCTTCTGCACTTGCTAGTTCTCCGGCTCGTTGCATCTCTCGTCGTCTCATCACTGCATGTGTGAGTTCCGCCCCCTGTGCCTCGCCCTGCCAGCCCTCCGCTGGTGAAAGGTTCCCGCACAAGACCACCCCTGCGGAGCCGTTCTAGCAACCGCAGAGGAACAAAGGACGACAATGCCGGAACATGGCCTCACATTGCCTAAGATGGCCTAACAATACCAAACATCACCGAAACAGAACCGAACAGCAACGTTTAAACCCATAAACTGGCCGCTTTGCACCCACCCACCCACCACATGGACCACACCCACCACAGCTTCAGCTCTGTAGCCCCGAAGTTCCGTGGGCCTTCCATTTGTCCACCGCGAGTTCGCTCGTCATTTTCTCCTAACAAGCCCCTATCGCATCTTCCCTATTGGGACAACAGCACCTTCTGTAATTCCTTGCATGCTATTGTTCTCCAGCCAGCCTCTACACTCCGGGCCACCAGGGGCATGTTAGCCTGGGCCGGGTGGCTCTTGGTGCCCCTAGGTGTTCCTGTGGTTCACGTCAACAGCTCGTAATTTGCCAGATCGAATGGTTATCAGCACGGAGCATTCAGGCGTGAAACCTGCGCCCGTCTACGGGGGTGCGAGTGGTGGGGCCCCTCTGCCGGCAGTGGTACCACGCCGGGGGTGCGCCCCTAGGCCATGGCGGTGGCCCCCGTCGTTCCGCAGTCCGCAGTGGCCACTGCTACCTTCCGCATTGGGGCATGAGAACCCAGGCACACACACCCAGATCGAGAACAACGCGCACGTGACCGGGCCCGGTGTGTCGGCAGGGCCAGGCAGCCACCATTTGCCCCGGTCTGCCGCCTCCAACAACACCACTATCTTGTCGTGGTAGAGCCCAGCACCCGGATCCAGCTTTCGCCAGTGTTTTCCACCCCCAATCAGCCCGCTTATCGGCTCGTCTCTCGCCCCGTCAGCCACAAAACCGTTCGTGAACGACTGAGAAAAATTCATCTCCAAAATCCAAACCAGCAACTCCTCATCAGTGTCCTCCTTCGTTGGAACGTACTTTATCGTTGTGATTCCTACTGGTTGTGTCTACACTTCATCCCTTGATAGCAACCTCTACCCACGACCCGTCGCCGTCGATTGATCGCCACTCCGTTGAAGTATTCACCCAGGGGACTCTATTGATTGTCGGTTTGCCCACCCGCACACCACTAAACACTTCGCCCGTTCCCTCCACCTTTTGTTGAACGGTGCCGTTTCTGACCTAACATGTCCAACCGTGCCCAGATGTCCTCCAACCCTGCTGCGTTGGCCGCCGCCGCCGCCACCCACAACCCCAACTCTCCCACCACCGCTTCGTCGTCCAACTCCAACCTGTCTGTGGTTGGATTGCACTACAAAATAGGCAAGAAGATTGGTGAGGGATCCTTCGGTGTTATCTTTGAAGGTACCAACATAATAAACGGGGTTCCTGTGGCCATCAAGTTCGAGCCCAGAAAGACCGAAGCCCCCCAGTTGAGAGATGAGTACAGAACCTACAAGCACTTACAAGGCTCCCTGGGCATCCCTAACGCCTACTACTTTGGCCAAGAAGGATTGCACAACATCTTAGTCATTGATTTGTTGGGTCCTTCTCTTGAGGATTTGTTTGATTGGTGTGGAAGAAGATTCTCCGTCAAGACCGTGGTCCAGATTGCCGTCCAGATGTTGGACTTGGTTGAAGAGGTCCACCGTCACGACTTGATCTACAGAGACATCAAGCCCGACAACTTCTTGATTGGTCGCCAAAACTTACCTGATGAAAACAACGTACACTTGATCGATTTTGGTATGGCCAAGCAGTATAGAGACCCTAGAACCAAACAGCATATTCCTTACAGGGAAAAGAAGTCATTGAGCGGAACTGCTCGTTACATGTCCATCAACACTCACTTGGGTAGGGAACAATCAAGAAGAGATGATTTGGAAGCTTTGGGCCATGTCTTCTTCTACTTTTTAAGAGGTCAATTACCATGGCAAGGTCTAAAAGCTCCTACCAACAAGCAAAAGTACGAAAAGATTGGTGACAAGAAGAGAACTACCCCTGCAGCTACCTTGTGTGAAGGCTTACCTAGACAGTTCGCTGAGTACTTGGACTCAGTCAGAAGCTTACCCTTCGATGCTGAACCTGCTTATGAAGAGTACAGAATGTTGCTTTTATCAGTCTTAGATGACTTGGGACAAGCCGCTGATGGTGACTACGATTGGCTCCACCTTAACGGTGGTAAAGGTTGGGATGCTTCCATCAACAAGAAACCAAACTTGCATGGTTATGGTCATCCAAATCCACCAAATGAAAGAGAAAGACGTCACCGCGACCAAAGAAGAAGCAGACAGCACCAACAACAAAACGGTCAAAGTCAACAACAGCAACAACTTAGTGCAGCTCAATTGCACCAACAAAAGTTGCAACATTTGGTTAACAGACCATTACCTCCTATCAAGCAAGAATCTCAAAACGGCATCCCACACACTGGCTCTAAAAACAACCTCAAATCCTCGAACAGTGAGTTATTGGCCAATCAACCAATCAAGGCTCAACCTCAAACCCATAAATTCGAATCTGACGCAAACAACAGACAAAATCAATATGAACAGCAAGGAGCTCTCGATGATCATGATGAACACAAAGGCTTCTGGTCCAAATTATGCTGTCAATAATTGTGGTCTTCCTAATCTTTTAAGCATCACCCCTCTCAATCTAATCATAATATTTTTCATTGATGTATTGGTTTGTCTTTAAGTCATATACATAGTGATTCATGTTTTTGTCCATTGTTATGATTCGTTTTCAAAAATTCAATTCTTATTCTAGATCTCCATTTCAATTAGTTTTTATTTGATAGATCACCTTCTTGCGTCTACTGTTTTGACTCTATCATTCAGCTGAATCATAAATCATTCATATAATATTCCTTTTCATCTTGTTTGAAGATAGAGTTGATATCGATATCCTTCTAGTTAGATTTCTTAATTTATTTGAAGATAATAATAAACAAAGCGAAGGATCAATGTAAGAAATTTTTGAATTTACAGTGAAGATTGTAGTTTATCCGAGCTAACATACACCTATACTCCTCTACTGCTTTACAATACTGGCGTAGAGTTGACTTAACCGCTAATTCTAAGTTACGAGTCAGCGTTAGTGATTTGCCATCAAATAATTCAAAGGTTGTCTCTCTGTTAATCACTATAATTGAGATTCCTTCCACTGCAGAGCAATATTACTTATTGCACAAACTTAATAGTCAAATAATGATTTATTATTGTTGCTTAACAAAACAATAGTTGATGCTGGTCACATGAAACTAGAAAATCATCTGACTTTGGCTAAACACCACTTGAAACATTCAAAACTCCTACTGAAACAAGGGGTACATCATGCTCATATTTCAGGGCACTAGACGATCACATAAAGTTTGTTATTAAGTGTAACATCTAATCATAAGCATATTTGTGGTATGTATTAAGAGCTCTCGAGTCTCTTTGCTGCGCTGTGTGCGGCCTTCTCCCATTCCTTTGGACTGACTTCCATCTCCTTCCACGTAGCGTCCAAGTAAGTACCTATTTCCTGTAACATTTCAATTGTCTTCTCCTTTTGGAATAGACCATTCTCATCTCTGCAATTTGCGTTAGCTGCATCCAATCTATCTTTTATTAATTGCACCCTGTAGTCAACCCATTGTGAATAGAAGCTGTTGTAGATCGAACCATGATTAACTTCAGGCTTGACGGTAGATAACACCGAACCTTCATTCTTTGATGGATCCTTGGCTCTGTAGGAGGTGACCATAGTGATTCTCTCCGAGACACCTAGTGGGCTTGGAGCAATGTGCTCGATAAGGCGACCTTGTAAAACAGCGGCATATCCAGATTGAGGACCTGGTACAACTGCCACCTGCCCAGCACCAGTGGTGCCCATACGTAAACTGGTTTCACCACCAATCATATCGGTTGTATCTGATAACATGAGAACACAAACGAAGGGGTAACTATCATAGTGCCAACCAACCACAGCTGGAATATCATCGCCATTGCTGGTACCTTTCATGGCAACATCACGAGCGTGCTTAATTCTCTCGTCCTCGGCAGCAGCAGGGTCTTTCATGGAGATGTTTGTGTGTGCAATTTCATAGTCCATAATAACTTCCAAATCCACGCCTGCCATCTTGGATACCAATTCCATGGTCTGAGGATGCTTCCAGGCTTGATATGTAAAGGGAGCATCGATAATGTCATCATTTTTAGCATAACCACGGACAACACAGTCCATTCCAGAAGTAGAATTGAAACTATATCTCGCATACTTGAGGAAGAGTTCTTTCTGGAGAATTTCTTGTCTCATAAGGTTGACTGCCTCATCAGTAAATAAGGGAAATGGGTCGCTTACACCAATAGGGGAGATCTGCTCCTTATGGGTAAGACCCAACTCCTCCATGGTGAGTCTTCTAGTATTACTGAACTTGTGCTGGATCAAGCCGTCATCAGAGTAGAACTGGAGATGTTTCTTTGGGTCGAACTTGACGTTTGCGGTGGATTCCACCCCGGTTGCAAGTTTGGCAGCCTCGTACTTCGCGGCCAAATTCTCCAACCAGCTTGATTCTGGAAGCGCCTGGTGGATATTACCTTGCTGGATGGCAGACAAGAGTTCTGGGGTAGCCATGTTTGTGTGGATCAGGTTCTCGAATGGAGGTGGTGATTCCGGCAGTCTAAAGCTCGGAGCAGGCAATTCTTTTATCTAATCTGTTGTGATCGCTAGCACCAAATCAAGATAAGCTCTGAGAGAGACTCCAAGATAAGCAGGAAGACCGACAGGATAAAATCACTCTTCGAGCAGCCAAATAGATGAAGGGGCAAACAGGAGGAGAATGTCCAGCTTTTATAATCTGGCGCTGGCCCCAATTCCTCTTGAACGGGAGAACATACCGTTTTCGTTCATTGCATCCGTAATCTAATCTTGTGGGGCTGAGGAGGCAATGGATCAGTACCGTTAACAACTCCCTGATAGAAGCCCAGGTTCAGCGGGATTTCAGACGACCACGTCAATCATGTCAATCATGTCAATCACAAGGCGTCTTACAGGGGTGGGAGGCTCCTGCTCCGAAGTGTGTGGTATAGTCATGATTTTGGAGTCTGGCGGTTGGCGTGGCGGTTGGAGGTTCCCGTTTCCAGGCGGCTCTGTTGTAAACCGTTGTGAGGAAGCGAAAGGAGGAAACTACAGTAGGGAAGACCCGGCGGCCCATTCCCAATCCCGGTGGCACCATGATCGCCTGCCACGGGACCGGATGGGTGCTCCTGCAAAAACAATCCAAGCCGATCGTTACAATACTGTCAATAGTGATCTGAGACTGCAAATCTCATTCAGGCGGGCGCGCCTGATTAGGCACATCAGGCGCACAGTGATGCCTCCCGAAAAGGTTAGAATCAGTGGAGGAGAAGGCAGAAGTGAGTGGGAAAGAGAGTGGGCCGCGAGAGGAGTGCGAAGTGCAAAAGTGCGGAGGTTCAAAAGTGCAAAAGTGCGTAAGTGCAAAAGTGCAAAAGTGCAAAAGTGTAAAGTGCGTAAGCGGTAAGTGCCACTTACTATTCTTTAGCACATACCTTCCCAAGAAAGAACCAGGCAGTATGTCGTCACACCATCAGGCGATCCACGCCAACACCAGAGTGTTCAATGAGGAGTTTGCCAGCATATACGAGAACACAGAGGCCATGCGGTCGGTGTCGAGCTTGATGACGAAGATTTTGGTGGAGCACGATGTGTCGCTGCCCCGGAAATCCCCACACCAGTCCAGTGAAGTGGTGGGTGATCCAACGGCGGTGGACAACGGCTTCGACGCCAGCTTCTTGCCCACACCGCACCAGCTCCTCCAATCGCATCCCCACACGTTGTTTCGGCCAGGGGTCCGCTTGATGGACTTCGCCTGTGGAACTGGTCTCTTGACCCAGAAGCTCTTTCCCTACATACGTGGACCTCCTGCCAGCGAGGTGGTGGGCATTGACATCAGCGAGCCATTCCTCCATTCATTCAACAAAAAGGCGGCCGCCGTGGCCGACGACCCGGGGTTGTCGGTCAATGGCTTCGTTTACGACGTGTTGGACCCTGCCAATGCTGCGGATCTCGATTCTCGCTTCGGCAACCGATTTGATGTCATCATCTGCACCATTTCCTACCACCACATCGACAACTACCAGGACGTGACTAAGAAACTTGCCACCTTCTTGCGGCCAGGGGGGTGGCTTGCCATTCTCGACTTCTACAACGAGGATGTGGAGTCGGCCGAGCCCCACAAGAACCCCTCCAGTGCGGTCAGACATATGGGTGGATTGAAGATTGACGCCATGAATGACACATTGGGAAACCACGCCGGACTTGTCAATGTGTCCAGCGCCCGTGAGACCCGGACCCACATGTGGCAGTTGCCCCAGTTCATTCGCAACCACTTGACGGAGCTGGTGGTGTCGAGATTGGACGCAGGCACGTTGGAGTCCAAGGTGGATGAAGGCGGTGACACGGTGTATTTGGTGGAGGTCAGCTTGATTATGGCCACGGGAATGAAGCCGGAGTAGAACAGCTGAGAACAAGGTGTTGATCACCATTTAGTAGCATTTGATATCGGGAGAACACCCACTCTAGAGCGATGAGTACAAAACAGCCGTTAAAGTGTCAGGTAATATTAATTTGTTCCAGTTTGAATAGAGTCTTTTAGAACTACTACAACAATCTCAATATATTGAATATACCAGTTGACTTTACGGAAGTGTAGTCTATTTCCCACAAGATCATCCCAAAATAACCCCATGCCATAATCCCCAACCATAAGCCCTAATTATAAACTCTAACCATAACCCCTAATTATAAACCCCTAACCATAAGCCCTAACCATATCACCTAAGCTTCAACCCGCAAACGATCTCTTGAAGCCCACTCTGACCACATAAAAAGAGGCACTTGATAAAATGTGGAGTGCCGAAATAAATTATCGTGACTATTCCCTTTAAGTCCCCTAGTCTAGAACATTCAATGTGCCGCTAACATGGCATTATAGGAAAGAGAAGGTGGATTGAAGTGATCAATGACTGCTAATATAAGCCTAGTACTGATAGCTTATCCAAGCTTGGATATTATGGGCACTACGACTGTCTGCTCAGTTTCTATCTGATTGCTTATTCCAAAGAAGTTGAGGAAAAACCCCATTAGGCCATTCAGGTGGCTTCTTAACTTGGAGCACGCGAATGAAAGAGGGCTCCAGAATCCTTAGTCTAGTCCTAACTGTCCTAGCACTGGAAATTTCATAGATATCACCGAAGAAAAGGAGTGTTTCGCATCTGCAATTTCGCAACCAACAACCGGAATCCGTAGTACTAAAACAGTAATTGCGCCCAACAGCAACTGTACGCCAAGGACTTATCCGTGGAACCGATAGTATCTCCACGTGACCAACCTTCATGCCCAAAAGGTAATTACGTCACGTGACACAAGATGCCCCAAATTGGAACCTCCAGTTCCAGGGTTCTGGAAGCCATAGTAGCCCCCAACACCGATACTGCCGTATCCAGGGGCAGGAGCATTTCAGCAGTGTGGGGGCATCCCCACTCAACACCCTGCAGCTGCGCAGGTCTGTCGGCAATGGAGCTCACCATTTTATGCCCTGTCCGGGGAGCAACAAAAAGGGGCCCCAGAGGATTCAAGGGCAGTATGCCCAAATATCACTTGTTGCAATCACCCAACCACCAGGAGTAAGCCACTTTCGTATTCCGACTTATCTTGTGGTGAGTTTGCTTCCCCAGGTAAATTTATCCCTTTTTATCACCGAGTGTCCTTGCGACTTTGTGACGACATTTTATCGCACTACTTCCATAACCAAACTGGTTTCGCGATCCGATTAATCCTTACATCACAAACCATGGCCACTAGACAGTCACAAAGGGCCCTTAATAAGGAATATAAGCTCTTGAAAGCCAACCCTCCACCATTTGTTGTTGCCAAGCCCAACGAAGAGAACATTCTTGAGTGGCATTATGTTATAACCGGCCCCCCAGAGACACCCTACGTGGATGGCCAGTACCACGGCATATTGCGGTTTCCAAAGGAATATCCCTTCCGTCCCCCTTCCATCATCATGGTGACCCCCAACGGCAGATTCTCGTGTAACCAGCGTCTCTGCTTGTCCATCAGTGATTTTCACCCCGACACATGGAACCCAGCATGGAGTGTGTCTACAATCTTGACAGGTCTCCTCAGCTTTATGACCGGAGACGAAATGACCACTGGGTCCATCACTACCAGCGAGCTGGTGAAGCGCAAGTTGGCCGGTGAGAGTCGAGAATGGAACATGACATCCAACCACAGATTCAGACAGCAATTCCCTGATTTGGTCAGAGAAAGTCAGACCATCATAGCAGAGTTAAAGGCCAAGCCAGTGGATGCACCCAAAGAGCAGGAAATAGAGAAACCTATCGACATGGAAGAGAGTCTTCAAAACTTGGACCCCGAAGACCGAGCACGTCTCATGCAAGACGATAGCTCGTTTTCGGTATCGCCAACCATGGTGGTTGGGGTGGTTGTTGTAGCAGCAATCGCATATTACGTTGTGTGCTGAACGCCTTTACAATGGAATCAGTATCCCAATGGGCTCATTGATACGATGGAATGCTAACGACTGGGTTATTAATTATACGGAAAACGATGTAAAGATTGGTGTGACAACGGTGTCGGACTTAGTATCCGTGCGGAAGAAGCTCCGATGGGTGTCGGTGTGTTTTCTCATTAAGTGTTGGAGTCCAGAAGTGTGTTCGAAGAATGTACTCGTGCATTTTAGAACGGGTACAGGGCACAATGAATTTTTCATGGTCTCCAACTTATCGGGACAGGAACGAGAATGGGAAGCCAATATCCCAAGGACTTGTGACAGGACATTTCCACGGCGTGTGCTTGAGTGGCCCGAATTATATCCGTGATTATAATCACGTTGTGTGGGGATGTGGAGGGACTCAATGCAGCGAGAGTTATACAGTTTTACAAAGCATATAGTGCATGAAATATACTACAATTCGCGAAAGTAACACCAAACTACTTGGATTAGGCACAATACACCCAGGAAATCTTGGAAATTTTCCCTGATGAATTTGGCCTCTTCCATCCCACTGCTTGGGCATACACCAATTTTATTTAATTTGGCCTGGCTCGTTATTTCTTAGTTCCAACCCAATGCCACCACATTGCAAACAATACGCCTTAAGCCCTATAGCGGATCTTGGCACCATTACACGAAGCCCATGCCTTATGGCCCATATGGCCCATAGACACCAAGTACATGAAAAGTGGGAATGCAGGCTTGCCGAGGACTATTGTTCTCCAGTATAAGTACAGCTTGAGCCGAGGAATCCAAATAGTGAGGCATCCTTAGTGCGGCATCCTCAGCAGCAGTTCTCGGTGAGGCAGCTGAATAAGGCAGCTGAGAGGGGCAGCCGAGCCACATCGGCGAGGTCCGGGGATGCTCACCTCCAACAGAGCTCCATTAGAAATGGCAAGGGCTGCCATTGCCCAAAGGTGCCCAAAATTACCCTAAAGAGTATATGTTTGAATCAACACTTTAGCTTTGCAGAATAAGCACCACTTGACTATTGTAGAATTAAGGTTTGGATCCGATTACCGATCGGGGCGAGTTGGTAGGAGCACAGAAGATGCGATCAGATTCGGCAGAGGAATAGCCAAAGAGCTAAAATGCGAATTTCTAAGGTGCGATTTCCTAAATGGCCCAAATGCTAGTCCCAAAGGGTGGAATTCACGGCCCAACCAGTGGGTTTTTCACTGGTTTCGACCATCTAGAAGCTCCAAACAGCGTGTCATGGCTGTGGCCCTACCATCGCCGGAGATATGAAATGCCTGCGAAATGCCAGCCAGACGCACCCAAGTGCATGAGGTGCATGCGAGAAGACATGCGAAATGCTCAGCCTGGGAAACGTGTCATCCGGATTTCACCACTCATTTCACCAGTGGTTGCTGGCTGGAGATGCCGATCATCCCCAGCAGAGCCCAATCAGGAGTTGCCATGGCTTGCTATTCCAGCTGCTGGTAGCCATGGAGATGTAAGAGGCGACGAGTGCAAGCTGCAATGTACAACTAGCAACAAGCAATGCGACTTGTAATTCGCAATAGGGACCTCGATAGGCCTCATCCCGAGGGTGCTGTAGTGCATGGATATGGCCAGGGTCCATGCTGGCAATGCCAACCAGTTCGGACCCACCAATGCTGGCATGATTCCGCAGTGGGCAGGGCCGAGTGGACGGGAACCCAAGCATCAAGCACCAGGTAGCACCAGAAGCACCGCTAAAGAGATCAGTGTTTCTGCGGTGCATTCCCTACTGTTTCGCAGCTTCGCAGTTTCGCTGATGAACCATTTCGCCGCCTCCTAACCTGATCCCGATCTGGACCCACCACCTGATAATTCTCGTACCGATACGTCCGAAGCTTCACTGACCCTCTTGGGCACCAGATAAGACCCGAGTTGGTTCAGGCGGCCCTGCCGATACCCCCCAAATGAAGCCTCCACTGCTTGCGCGATAGTGCCAGAGCCACGAGGCCAGAGCCACGAGGCCGGAGCCCCGATATCGGCAGTTGTGATGGAAACACCAGCTAATTAGAGTGCCACTGTTGTGGAGGCACGCGGTAGCGAACGCAAACGGCCCCACCGGCCGCAGGCGCCCCATTGCCCATAGACAATCCCCCAGAACACCGGTGGCTCTCTCATGTCCAACCCATCCCAAAGTTCCAGTCGAGATCAGGCCTGATTGTAGCGAGTGCGATTCTTGTGAAATTTCCCACCAGGTACCATGCATAGAACGTTCGGAATGCGCGCCGCATCGCCCTAAATGTTTCACGCTACTCGTTTCACTTGTCTTCTGCTCCATCATCCCACTGCCCGAGGTTATATACCGGGCTGCCCAACACCGTTATACCGTTGAATGTGCTGCAGTCGGGAACCTCCGCCCTAGTTTCCCGGCCATGAGCACTCTCGAAACGCGCCCGCCGCATTATGAGCGTGCACCCTGAGGTCTCGGAGCTGGCCTTCGACCACCGCCAATGCTGAAAAGTTGGCATCCCAGGTTAAAAATAGCTATTGTTAGCTTCGGCCCCGTGACTCCCAGTCACAGGGTGCACCACCAGGACATGGTGGCCTCCAGCACCAGGGCCGGTCCCATGGCATTTCCTGAGTCGCGACAGCGGGCTTCTCGGCGTTACGTCCACCGGCCTTGTTATTGGTTCATCGAGAACCGCTTTCCCCGTTTGGAGGCTGGCAAAACAGCACTCCCTGCGCCCAGTTATTTTCGGCGTCCCCACCCCTGTATGACGTAGATCCACGCCGTCCTGCACATAGCTTAATTGCAGTACTTAATAAAACACCTCGTATTTCGCGAGCCAGGAAATCCTATTTGGTTTACCACAATTCATCCCATCGTTGTTGAATCATTGCCGCCCTCGTGCCGTAGCGTGCCTCCAGTCCCCTTTCCTCGTGGAAAATTCCATCGCTGTACCCTCCACGCAATCCCGCTTGATCCACCCGTTTTCCCCGGTGTTTTCTGCCTTCTGACCGGCCTTACCGTGTTCCGCCTCCCACAAGGCGTATTTTCGTGCATTTTACCGTCCAGTCGCTTCCCCCAAAGTCTAACGTCCTCGTGCTAGCACCGGAATCAAGCGTAGCTTCCTGCCGTCGCCCCGCTGTTTTTGCATAGCTCATATTGAAATCGTGGTGACTTTCCCCGTGGGTTCCCCATACATCACAAAGCGTTTGTCTCCTTTTCCGCGCCCCAGGCCCTACCCCCTCTGCAGACCACCACCACACGTGACGGATCGCCAATTTTAGGAATTTTTGCAAGGCCGTCTTTCTTCACTGACCACACCATGAGCCACCCATACCGCCAAAAGGTGCCAGTCCACCTGGAAGATGCGCCATACCCAGTGGATGATTCATATTCTGAGCCCCACACCATCAACAACTCTAGCGCAACGTTGACTGCTTCGCTTCCGGTTGCCCAACCAATGCAGACCATCTACAATGAACCTCAGTTTTATCAAGATCAAAATGAACAGGATCTCCATGTTCAAACTTTTTCTGGCCCAGGTTCGGTGGTCTCCGGATCTGGCTCCGGATCGGGTTCAGGCTCTGTTTCTTCTCCTATCCATAGCCATCACCCAGAGAATATAGAGTCTTCAAACCCATTTCCGGTTCTTCAAAATGGAAAACCCGCGTCGTTTACACCATATCCAGTCTATGATGCTCTGACTCCTCCACCAGTATTTCCCACCAAAGAGCCCATATTATCTCCTCCTTCGAACCCTTTGTCCACCACCTCATCAGTAACAAACTTGAACATTAATCAACCAGGTACCTTCGATAACCGCATGTTTTCAAAATCTGAAAATAACTTGGCCATTCCAGCTGGTGGTAAAATGGGTCATAATAGATCAGTCTCCTCCACTTCTTCCTTCTTCTACGACAGAAGCGATAACGCAAGTATGGTTGACTTTTCGCAGAATTTGATTACTCAATACCTCGGCTCTAACTCAAACACCTTGATGCCAAGAATGAAGACAATTGAATTGTACAGAAAAAACGCAAAGAAATCAAATGATCCAAACGTTTTGTTCCAATATGCCCAATACATGCTTCAAACAGCATTGTTATTGGACGAAGAGAGTGCCTCAGCTCTTGCCAATGGTAATTCTGGTTCCAACTCTCACGAAAATTCACCAAGAAAACCTCTCGAGAAGGATTCACTTAATGCTAAGAGCCATAAAAAGTCTAAGTCCTCTAATTCTATTGACATATTTGAGAACGGCAATATACAGAAGGTTGACGACAAAAGATTGAAACGTGCATTATTGAAGGAAGCAACACTTTACCTTAAAAGATTATCCGACAAAGGATATGTTGATGCACAATATTTATTAGCTGATGCCTATAGTTCTGGTGCTTTGGAAAAGGTTGAAAACAGAGAAGCATTTCAATTATTTGTTTCTGCTGCTAAGCATGGCCATATCGAGTCTGCATACAGAACCTCATACTGTTACGAAGAAGGGTTAGGAACTGGAAGAGATGCAAGAAAGGCCATCGAGTATTTGAAGATGGCAGCCGCAAAAAACCACCCAGCTGCAATGTACAAGTTGGGTTTATACTCATTCTATGGTAGAATGGGATTATCTCAACAGATGTCTACTAAAAAATTAGGTATCAAGTGGTTAGAGAGGGCCTCTAACATTGCAACTGAATTAATCGCCGCTGCACCTTATGAATTAGGTAAAATTTACTTCAATGGTTTTCAAGATATTGTGATTCCTGATAAGAAATATGCATTGGAATTATATTCTCAGGCTGCAGCTTTAGGTCACGTACAATCAGCTGCAATTTTGGGTAAGTTCTACGAGGTTGGTGAAATTGTTCCCCAAGATAGTAATTTGTCCATTCATTATTACACTGAAGCTGCATTGGGTGGTGATCCAGAATCGATGTTAGCAATGTGTGCATGGTATCTTGTTGGTAATGAGCCATATTTACCAAAAGATGAAAGCGAAGCTTTTGAGTGGGCAAAGAGAGCTGCTATGTGTAACTTGCCAAAAGCCCAATTTGCATTGGCCAACTTTTACGAAAAGGGAATTGGTTGTATTAAGAATATGTCTGAAGCTCAAACTTGGTATAAGAGAGGAGCTGAGAATGGAGACGAAAAGTCCTTGGCTAGATTAGCAGATAAAGACTTAGCATCAAAATTGGAGAAGAAATTGAGAAAGAAGAGGTCTAATAATGTTTTGGTAGCTGCAAACGCTAATGGTGTTGCTGTTCCAACATCTGGTGGAAAAGTTGCAGCTCAGGAAAAGGACTGTGTTATTATGTGAGTTTAGTCACCAAAAATAAATAATCATACTAAAAGTTATTAACCGTAGAAAGGGCCAATATCCTCGAGTAGCTACTATTTGTAGTGTAAATGTTCGTTAATCATTAGAAATGCTATATCATGAATAATTTATTTTTAATAGACCACCGTCATTCGACTTTGTCAGAATCTTGACTTTCAATATTTCTTTCATCAATCCCGTTTTCCTTCTTGAATGTATTCAAGGAACTCATCATAATATTTCCAGGTGTTGAGTTTGATGGGATTGGAATTCCTGAAGGACCGTGGGTTGAGTTAATCACTCTAGTGCTAGCTTGTTTATTCAACAAAGGAATGTTACTTTGCTGATTATTCGAAGAATTGTTAGCCTCGCTAGGTTTAGCCGATTCCAATTTAGCAGATAATCTCTTGTTATTGAAGTTGTTTCCCACATTTTTAGGTTTTACCAAGCTTGGTTTAATTAAGGTGACTGGTTCGGTATCATTGTTTGAATCAAATTTCAAGTCTAAATCATCATTGAGAATAGATTTTGTTACCAAGGGTGAATCGTCTTCCAAATCACTTTTACCCGATGTTGTGTTTTGCATTGAATCATCCATACTCACATCACTTTCTAACATGGTTGAGTCACCTTTTGGTACATCCCATCTTACTACTTTCTTCGGTGTATTTTTCTTCGGGGAATATTTAGCACCGTTGGTTCTCTTACTTATAGTCTTTTTATAGTTTCTAGGAGGTGAGGATTTGAGTGGAGAGAGTGGTCCACGTTTGGAGTCTCTCATGAGCTTGCTTTTGGAAACTAGATTATTTGTTGGACTGTCACCCATAATTGAAATGTCTGCTTGTTCAAAAGTATCAATATTAGAAACAACCGAGCTATCTTGTTCTTTTAATTTTTCTTGCATAAACAAAGAGGATGATTGTTCAATAGCAATATCAAAATCACCATTTACCAACAGCTCCAAGGATCCGATGACGTTGTTTGTTACTAATTCGATATGTCTTCTGAAATCTTCAGAATCATTTTCGAAGGATGGGTAAAGTGACAATAAGTTTATGAACTCAGTAGAAATGAAATTGAAATCCCTTAACTGATAAACAAGGTGATCAAACAAGATCGATGAATTAAATAGTATATCTCGTTCTAAACTTTCCCTCAATGATTCTATAAGGTGCTCAAAAATTGTTGAATTTGTATCTGTCCATCCTTCGAGCTCTTTAAGTCTACGGAAGACATGGTGAGTAGAGCCTGATAGGACATAATCTAAATCGCTAGGCTTCGAGTACTGAGTTTCCAATTCTTTGATTTGTGCATCGATTTTAATCAAGAGCTGCTCACAGAGATTGAGCATGGAATTAATGATAGGTAAACTATCGTAATGATTCAATATTTTTGAGAACCCCAGAATAAGATGGTCTATGTCAACTCTTTGAAGTAGAAGTATTTTTCTTTTAGCTAAGATGAAGTATTTTCTCCATTTCTCTTGGTTTTGTTTTGAGATTGCAAGGCGCATTTCATCAATACTTTCAAATAGTGCCTTAGTGCATTTCGCTTCCACTTCCTTATGTCTTGATAAAGTTTGTGATACTATGGTAGATTCTCGATCCCTTAATTCTTGAATCTCTTGTTTTTGTTCCGTGATCATTTTGAGATATGAACCAACGTGTCTATCAAGGTTATGTTGGTTTCTGATAAGCTTTGTTTTAATCTCTTTTGCACGATCTGCATACTTTAATGTATTGAGAGTTTCGTCATAGTGGAAGGATGAAGGTGATACACATACTATCATTACTGTTTTGCAATTTCCTCCCAAAGAGAATTTCAATAATCTTGTGAGTTTTGAGTCTCGATATGGAACGTGATTCCTTCTACCGGGATCACATAATGCATTGATACAATTTCCCAAGGCCAAAAGTGATTTATTGATGTTAGCACCTTCATTCAAACGGACACCACGATTTCTAGTTGCGGCTGCTCTTTCACTTCCAGCGAGATCAATAATAGATAAGGTAGCAAAAGTATGCTGTTCTTGAATGTCTGCTGTGCGGTCTTTTTGTACCACATTGATCTGAAGCACGGCATGGGATCTAGAAGATGTCGCGTTTGCTTCTGTGGGATTGGTTGTCCTGTTTTGGTTGCCAAATAAGATTAGTTCCATGACTTGCTCTACAGACTCTGGTTTATGGGACAGCAAGTTTGTGACAGATATTCTTTGAGACGAGTCCTCTCTTAAAACCAATCTCTTGTGTGATGTCTCCGGGTTCAAGAGGTCACGTATAGTTTCGTTGTAAATTTCGAGAAAAGAAAGGCTCACATCAATTAATTTCGTATCTGACAATTCATTTATCCTCAGGAAAAGCTCTTTCATGGTTAGGAAAATCACCCCCGGTGCCTGTGTACTTCCCAGAATTGTGTGAGTCTTTCCGCAACCAGTTGCCCCGTATGCAAAAACAGTGGCATTATAGCCATCTAACACACTATCTAGGAGGGGCCGCGTGGTGCCAAAGTATACATCTTCTTGGGTGGCCAGGACGTCGAAAAGCTTGTCGAAGACAAACCGGTGCTCTCGGATCCGGGTGGTGTTGTTATTGGGAAACGCTTCTCTTTGCATCTTCGCTAACGGGTTTGTTTCTGGTGGATCAAAAATAAGCATGCGGTCATCAACTACGTTGATGATCTTGCGGATAGATCTCGGAGAGATTCGAGATGGTTTTGTAGGCGTATCGTTGTTGGTGAAGGAGCCGTCCCCGAGGAAGAACTGGTCGGGATCGTTCTTGATGAGGTTTGCTTCCTCTGCCGCTGTGAAGGGTCTGACCCGGACTGCCACGGTGATGGATGACTGGCGTGCGGACTTGGCCGGCAAAGCGGCCGTGGCGGCACTCGCCGCTGACGGACCACTGTTGCCAACCGAATGACTAACAATGGCACCTCTGGACTGGACCCTGCCCCCATTCATGGTTGATGGTTTTGTATTTACAAACATACAGTTGGTTTCAGGTGTTCGGACCACGTGACTGACGCGGTAGAATCTGGAGTAGACTGAGGGAGATGAGGCGGCTGTGCCATGGCGAACGGATCCTTGAGCGAAGGTTGGAGCTTCTATTTCCGGGGCAATTGCGGTGATTGAACGTTAACAAATCTCCAAAGGACTTACGGAAGATGATTCTGGTGGAAGAGGGCTGGGGGTGATTGAGGTCTGCTTTGGTTCTGGGCAAAGCGCGACATTCTACAGTAGGGTAAAACCAAATATTCTATGGGCACAGGGCCAGACTCTATAGTACAATAAGAATTAATCTTGCAACTTTTCAGATGGCTCATCTAGATCATCTGATGAGGAGTCGTCTTGAGTGGCGACTGGGGTGGCCTCAACCTCTTTTGTTTCGGTATTAGTAGAGCTTTCGGAATCGTCAACCTTGATATCGGAATCGATTCCCTTTTGGGACGTGGGGGTCTTACTTGTGTTTGTTGCTGGTTGCTTGTCCTCCTCTACTTCTTCGTCGGTGTCTTCTTCGTCGGATCTAACGTCTTCGGCCCCCTTTCCGGTGACAACCTTGTAGGCGACCTTGAGGATCAAGTACATCCAAACAATAGTGATGCATTGAAGGCCTCCCAAAAGTCCCAAAAAGGTGCGGATGACACCAGGAGTCCAACAACGAGATTGTTCAGGTCCCACGCCACACTGTCCATCGCTCATTAAGTCGTATGAATAGTGCCATGCGTGGTAGAATAACACGTTGTACACCCCGTGTCTCAACACGATCCAAGACACCAAAAACGCGAGGAACATCAAGTCACACAAGTTGGAAAACCCAGCGTACTTCAACATTTTGGCAGCGGCGAGGAAGATGTCCACGGAGTCCATGATCATGAGAATCAAGTGACCGATTCTAGTGAAATGGTAGTAGTAGGAACCTCCCAAAAGCAAACATGTGATTATGTGGTGGCTGAACATCTGCACGTGGTCTTTTCTACGCTCTTCGATGTTCAATACAAACACTTGTTGGATCCAAAAGGCGATCTGGGCAAGGTAGTATGTCTTGAATGCGGTCGAGTAGTCGTCATGTGGCCATCCAACGTAGAGCTCGTCAATGTTGTTGTAGTAAGGAGCTCCCACATAAAGATAAACGCCAAAAGCGAACAGAATGGTGTAGTAAACGAAAGACCAACTTTGTTCAGCAAATCTAACCTTTGCTTTGCGTGAATGAATGTGTAACACCATGGAAGCGAATGGGCTGAAGCACCATTGCATAAGGAAGGATCTGAGGAAGGTGAAACCCAACACCCACGTAATCACATAGTACACGTCATCAAATCCGATACCGTAAACAGCAGGATTCTGTGATTCTTGGTATTGTAGACTAATAAACTTGGATGTGTAAGGCTGAAGGTCCTGGACCATATTCAATGCAAAGAGGGTAGTAAGGAGATTTCTGGAAATAGGTATTTGATTACGCTCCACAGCGGCTAGAAAGGAGCCATGATACTGGGAACTTGAGGACATGTCACTAGGTCAAGGTCTGGAACGAACCGGCGCGTCAAGGACTTCGACAGTATTAACACAAGGAAGTCAAAGAAGCTGAAATTGACAACGTCTCGGTGTATGTGCCCAAAAAAATTTCATGGGAGATCGTATCACGTGATCGCGGTATTGTGCGAGTTGGCTGATTTCGGGAGCGACGGGGTTCCTCCTAGATGATTAGCTTAACCTAGAATAATTGCTGGCAGCGTGAGTTGTTCTTGGTTGCCAAAAGCTGAAGAATCCGTCCAATTTGAGAAAAGAGGCACGAATTGACATACAATTTGATTGTTTTGGTGCGGAATTCACCGATTAAGGAGCATCATCTGTAAAGTTTTTTTCACTGTGGGTTCATTGTAGCGGTTCCAAACCACATAAATGTTAATTATATCCTGAATTGCTTCCACCACCTCGTCTAAGTTGATGTGGGAGTGGTCCAAAAAGTTCATAAACCGGTTGATTTTCATGGTTTCCTCATCAACCTTCATATCCTGGAAGTTGGTGGTGTCAAGAGGGCCCGACTGACCTTGCCCTGCCACGGTTGTTTCATCTTGCTTGACTGTAGTGAGAGACATGAGGTCGTCGATGTGCATTGTGGAAGATTCCTGTTTGTGTGCAGTCTGGTCTCCGTTGACTTCAGTTCGGCCTCGAATCGCTGATAAGTGCTTCTTGAGCACTATGGTGATGTATATGGCGGTGACAGCAATAATATGCGGTGGTAGAAGAAGGTGGAGGTCGGTGATGTAGCTGTCGTTAATGAGCGACCAAGCGTTCTGGAGCTCATCATCTGTAAGCGTAAAGCCATACACCAGGTGATTTTCCACCAAGAAATCGCGGATTTGAAGGAGGGATCGGTAGGGGTGATGGAGAAACAAGTACGAATCCATCTCTTCAATCAAGTAGAACTCGAACTCCGCCAATTTGGTCACATCATGAGGGATGTATTCCGGCCACAAGTTACGGGCCTCTGAGATGATGAGCCGGATGTGCTGGGGGCACTCTTCGATCTTGCAGGCCACATACAAGCAGGTGGTGACCAAGAGATAGACGTTGATTTCCTTGAGCAGGACTCTGGTCAAGAACCGGGTGAGGTAGATTTCCGCAGAGGCCAATGCTACCTGTCTGATGTTAAGGCGTCGGCCTAGTTTGATGAGGACTGCTGTTAGTAGGAGCTCATGATGGTGGTAGTGGACTTGTGTGCCACCGTGCCACTGCCCATTGGGGCTTGCTCTAGCACGTACGGTTATGGAGATATATTCGCATGTTGTAATCGTAGGAAACGTTGTAATCCTTGATGAGGCCGTTCTGGATCATTTTGCGTTCAAGCAAGAGGAGTCTTCTTCGAGCTTCAAGCAAAGAATGTCTTGTTAATTGCCATTTGGTCCTTTGGGACGAGTTCCAGTAGTCTGCAGACATGAGAAGAAAGTGATGGTGGCGCGAATAATTGGTGATAATGGAGGCTGCACGATTATGGAGTACAGGAAATACGAGAATCTCCCACCATCAGCAGCGGGGAGAACGTCACGGTCTTTGTACTGGGGTAACTGCTGTGGGGAGTATGGTAGTGGGCGGCATGGAAAGTTTGGTGGTGTATATTAAAAACCGATAACCGGGTTGGTAATTGGTCAGATATTTATTGGTTGTCCTTATGGGCTCACATCTCTCCACAATTGGTGATGCTCACCTCCTGACGAGGCCGTTCATGCGAGTCCACACTAACGTTCTGTATTTTATGGACCAAGTCGAAGCCTTCGATGACTCGTCCGAAGACGACATGGAGGCCATCCAATTGCGGCATGTCTCGGCCGCAGATGAAGAATTGGCACCCGTTGGAATTGGGGCCAGAGTTGGCCATGGAGACGCTATACTGTTTGTCTGGGGTTAGTAAGTGTAACTGAATTGAGGGCGGTTGTGGCTGCAATACGTACGGTCGTAGGTGAATGCTTCGTCCTCGAACGTCTGGCGGCCATAGATGGACTTGGAGCCGGTTCCGTCGCCCCGTACGATGTCTCCTCCCTGTACTATGGGACCGGCCACACGATGGAAGCAGGAGCCCTTGTAGCCTATGGGGCATAAATTCTCTCTGTACTCGCCGGTACAGAACTGGCGGAAGTTCTCCGAGGTTCTGGTGTTAGTAGGATTGGGTTCTTCGGAGTGGCCCCTGTGCCCCGTCTGGGGCGGATCTGTAGCCACAGGTCTAGTGCTCAGCATGGGACTAGCGGATGGCTTCTGAGTCTTTCTGGCAGCATTGAACCTCCACGGGTGTTTCTCGACACTATTCGTTCCCCTGAGTCTTCCTGGCCTCCATTACACTCCGGGGGCATACGTACCGTGGTAGGTCGGCAAAGAGCTCGATCTTGATTCTTCCCTCAAAGTCTGGCTGTTAGTGGCGGGTCGTTGATTTCAATGGCCATACTCACCATTATGGGATATCTGCGGTTAGTACTGCGTGAGCGGTCCAGCTCTTTACGGCACTTACATCCAAAAACACCACTGGATTGACGACAGCCATGGCGGTGGTAGCAAGGTTCTCTAGTCCCTCAATCGCTCAATGTTAGACACTAGTGTCTCTCACCAAAAATCTCACATCACCAAAACTCGCACTTCCCCAGAAATTCTTTCGCCAGTGTTCCAGCTCGTACCAGACCACCAGCTTCTACCATGTACCACACATCCAACCCGGAGCCCAATACCGCCATCGATCGGTCGGTGCCGGAGTTCCCCGTGGCGCAGATCTCCGATGAGGACAAATACTTCAATTCCTACAAGCCTCCGAGCTACCTTCCCGAGATCGAAGCGGACGTCCGGTCATTCGTCGACTACCACGCCAACACCACCGGCAAGCCCATAGCGCTCGTGACGTCGGGCGGTACCACGGTGCCGTTGGAGAACAACACCGTCCGGTTCATCGACAACTTCAGTGCCGGAACCAGAGGTGCTACGTCGGCGGAGAAGTTCCTCGAGAACGGGTACGCCGTGGTGTTCTTACACCGGGAGTTCTCGCTTCTCCCCTACTCCCGCCACTATAGTCACACCACCAACTGCTTCTTGGACTATATGACCGAGGCCAACGACAAGATCGAGATCAAGCCGGACTACGCCGTCAAGATGCTCGAGGTGTTGCGCAAGTACAAGCAGGCCAAAGAGTCCCGTTCGCTCCTCCTCATTCCCTTCACCACCGTGAACCAGTACCTCTTCACGTTGAAGTCAGTCTCAGAAGTGTTGCACCGGGTGGAGTCCAAGGCATTGTTCTACTTGGCGGCCGCCGTCAGCGACTTCTTCTTGCCGCAATCAAGAACCCCCCAGCACAAGATCCAGTCGCAAGAGGGTGGGGGAAAGCTCATTGTAGACTTGGAGCAGGTGCCTAAGTTCTTGAGCCGGTTGGTGGACAACTGGGCGCCTTCGGCCATGATCATCTCGTTCAAGTTAGAGACCGACGATACCATCTTGATCAAGAAGGCCAAGACCGCGTTGGAAAGATACCAGCACCAATTGGTGATTGGAAACTTGTTGCAGACCAGAAAAAGAGAGGTTGTGTTTGTCAATTCCAATGGCGAAGAAACTTGGATCAGATTGACCCCAGAGGAAGAAAAGGTCAACGTGGAGATCGAAAGCTTAATAATACCCGAGGTGGTCAAGATTCACGACAAATGGATCAATAAATCATGATTATATATATCGCTATGAATCTAAATATATTTACAAGTGATACAATATGGCTTACAAGAACGAAATACCAATACCGTACTGTAAGCCTTTTCTGACACCGTCTCTTTCGTGGACGGTCAAAGGCAAAACAAAGTTCAATTCAAATCTTGCCATGGGATGGTTGAACATGATCCCACATCCGAATCCCACCGAGTAGCTGCTAGTGAACTTCTTTGCCATTCCTAACAACCCAATGTCCTTCTCCATGGGAATCAATTTTCCGAAGTTGAGGAAATTATGCAACTTGAAATTGGAGTCTTCACTTACTCCGGGCAATTTCGTTATCAAAGAAACTCCTCCATTTAGGAATGCATCACCTCCAATTGAGGAGTTGTAGCTCTTGGGACCCAATCCGTTCATGGTGAACGATCTGACATCGTTTGGACCTCCAATGAAAAATTTATCCAAAATACAGGAAGAACTGTTTAACGAGTACAATAAACCTGATTTGCTTGTGAAAACGATGCTGGACTTGATAGCCTTCAAGGGGAATGCCATTTGACCCTCCAAAGTGGATTTTATGAAAGGAGTGGTTGCAGCCTTGATAAGCCCATTGTACTCCACTCCGGCCTTGACGAATTTGCCCGAAGTGGGTAAGATGTGACTATTTCTCGAATCATACTGGACATTGTAGGAGACGGATGATTTCAAGCTGCTTCCAGCTTGATTTATCACTTCATCAGCCTTGGAACCGAGGTTGTTGAGAATCCTCCAGCTATTCTCGAACGTCACTTCATGATTGACAGGACCGTCGTACTGTGTGTAGAATCTGTTGGTCAATCCTCTCATGGTGACATCAGAGTTAAACCAGTCGTACTTTCTGGTGTTGAGATACGCCACGTTCTCCACAATATAGTTTGCATGATTGAATAGTGGTTGGTTGTAATTCACCAAATATGAACTTTGAGTTTTGGTACCAGAAATAGCATCAAACCTCAAGTTTTCTGCTCCACCAAAAAGATTCTTAAACTGGAACTCGATGTACCCATCACCTTCTCCGTTTCCGATGTTAGTTCCTGTTTTAGCATAGAACTTCTTGACTGGCACGATATTGAATACGGGAACCACATCCAACGCTATCGAAGGCTTGGAGAAGTAAGATCTCGGAATTTGATTAATGGAGACCAACATGTCTTGTACTATGCCTAGTTTAATGAAGGATTTGGACACTTTTTCCACATCGTTGAGAAAGCTCTCCAAGCTCACTGGATGAGTAGTATTCAACAATGGCTTCAATTGGCTGGAAAGAAAGGAGGATCTAAACGACTGACTATTACTCACTTGCACATTCTTTACCTTTATTGGCTGTGACAGGCTTTCTTTGAAAAGGTCTTCGAGGTACTGCTTGTTTTGCTTTGCCATGAGATCTAGGTGTGACTGCTGGAGCTCTGCGAGATCTTTCTCGATCTTGGACTTGACCGAGTTATCGCTATTCAAAGTAGTCGATAATCTATCGATCATGTCATCTTCATGGCCCAACGACATGTTTGAATGGTATAGTTAGCTTTAGAGATATGAAGATTGTTTGGGTGGAGTTATATGCACTTTCAGATGATTTTGAAAAGTGCACTTTTGGTGAGGGACTGAAAGGTTTGAAAAGTTCCTTTTTCGCCAATGTGGAATAAATTAGTTCAAAGTATGATTTGACCTTAGGGTAGGTGGCTTCAGACTGAGCTCCAAGCATTTTTTTTATAGCGTCAGTGGTCCAATTTAGTGGAGTTGAGCTCTACGGAATTTCAACGGCTACAGGTATTCTTAACTTTCACCAACGTTATAATAATACAAAGGTTGTAGCATGAATAGCTTACTGTCAATATAGCACAGACTGTTGGCACTAAACATTGTCCACTTGTTTATGAAAGGAGAAATAATTCAAATGAACTTGCACAATTAGCAAGTTCGACAGGAATCAAAGAATTCAATCAGGTGGAGAAATCGCGACTTGAGGAATATTGGCACTATTGGGGGTGAGATAGTCGTTGGTAGAGCTTGTGCTAGCCGATAGAGCTTCGTCACCCATTTCACCTTCCAATTTCACTGAAGCAGCGGTAATCGGAGGACCAGTTCCTCCATTCTTCTGACGTTCACTTTCCTCTTCTTCTATTAACATTCGGATACACGCCTTACCATTTTCGGTTTGGAAGTGTCTCCTCAAAGCATCTGCTCTGGCAAACTTTCTACCACATCCGTAAGGAGATCCATCTTTCAAAAATCCCTTACACTGGAATTTCTTTTCTCCAGTGTGAAGCTCCTCGTGTCTTTTCCTATCATGCTGTCTAGCAAACGCCTTACCACAAGCATTACAAATAAACGGTCTCTCGTCTGTATGGGTTCTTAAGTGTGACTTCAAATTATACGGACGAGTAAAACGCTTATCACACAAGTGACAGGCATAGACACTTGGATGCTTTTGAGTTCTTTTAGCAGGCTGAGACGGCGAAGCTAATTCCAACATTTTTTCTCTTGATGAAACGACACCCTTCTCATTACTTTCATCATCAATGTCATCATCGTAGTCATCATTGTCATCGATGCTTCCCTCATCGTCAGATTTGGTTCTTGAAGCAGATCGCGAACGTGATGAAACTCTGGAAGAGTGACTCTTCTTTCTTCCTCTCCTAATAGATTGAAATTCATCTGGATGCAACAAATCTTGCTGGTTAATCTCTAAGGAACTGGAATGGGCAGACCCAGAGTAAACAGCGGAATTGGGAAGTAAGCTGTTTACACCATTGTACTTTTGCGCCTGCGCTCCATTGCCTCCGCTAGTTTGCTGGGATGCTTCACGTGGAGAGTTATGAATGGAAGAATTAGCAGAAGAATTGCTAAACAATGATGGAGTTTTTGCTGCCACTTCCTGGGGTGCCTGGTGAACGGAAATGGTTGGTTGATGGTTGATGGAATTTGTGTAGCTGATTAAGTTGTTTTCTGTAAGCTTGTTGGAAGAATCAGGAATATTTTGTGAGGTGTCATCACCCCCAGTGGAGAGGGCGAAATTAGGCACATTAAAGTCCAAGGACATGGGTTGATTATTTACAGAAAAGTTGAACTGTGGAGGAGGTTGGTCGCCGGAATGCCCCTGCATTAGTGGGGCGGTGTGAGAGGTGTCCAAAGACACCAAGTTGGTGTTGGAGATAGAGCCTCCGAGAGCAATTTCGGTGTCAAAGGTATTGAGGTTGTTTGGGTCTGTGTCCAAAAATTGGACGCCGTGGTAGTTCGAGTTGACGGGCGCCCCGAAATCAGAGAGGGCCTGGGAGTGAACTGGTGGGTGGGCGTTGCTAACGTGGGATGAGGCATCCAAGTAGGGACTGGCCGGGTTCGAAGAAGCATCCGAGTAGTAAGAATGAGACGAGAAGGCGCCCGGCGACCGGTCCACGAGGTTCAGCGAGCTGTGGGACGAGTTGTGGAACGAGGAGCCAGTGTTGTGGAACGAATTGTTCGAGGTGTGGGAGGTGTTGGCGGTGTTGACATTGGAATAGGTGGTGAAATTGGTGGGAGAAAGGAGGTCTGTGGATGGGCTGGGGGTGGTGTTGGACGGATTCATGTTCTGGGTATTGACGGTGAGCGAGTTGGGGTCATTGAGGTTGATGTTGGCGCCGTTGTAGTAGCGGTAGCTGGGGTCGTTGGCGATGGTGGCCGAGTTGTCAAAGCCATGACGAGAGGAGTGCTGCGGCTCCGGCTTGACAAACGGCTGAGAGAGCTGGTCCAAGCCATTGGCCGGCGGCGGAGCAGGCGGCGATAGACTGAGCATATCGTAAAGGTCGTCCTCTTCCATGGAGGCAGGGTTGAACGACATGGTAGCAGCAATATCACGGAGGAAGGTCACAAGTGCGAGGAATAGTAGTAGGGAACAGGTAACGTGACTCGGACACTACCGGATGGGGAGACGGGACAAATACGGAAAACAGGGACAAATGCTCACGATAAATACGATGTCGGTGGAGGTGGTGTACCAATGGCCATTCTAGCACAATATCAACCGGCAGTCAATGACATAATCTTCATCATGAACAGAGAAAATGGCGCAGCGGCTAACCTGCAAACTGGCCCCTCGCTACCCCCGAACCTGCAGTGTTGTAAGCAGCATGAGGTGAGAGGCCCTACACATGTGGAGCATCGGGGCAGTGGCCGGGCTGAAGCTGCGTCGCTGGACGGTTGGTGCTGAACAGGCTGCTGCTGACACATATTACTAAAGTGAGATAAGCGGTGACAGCGGCGAACCGCTTGGCAGGTGGAATGATATGTTCCAGCCGTCTCAGGTTCTGGTTGCGAGCCCGCGGGAAACCCAGATAATTTTACCCTGCAAGTGGAGGTTTCACCCACATCGTAGGGTGCCGATGTGGTGTATCCGTGCCCAGACTTGCGGCGTACTCCAGAGGGGACGAATCACTGTCAATGGTGCATAGATTTGGTGGGCAGGTGGTCAGGTTTTCTTTTCGGAAACGATGTTCAACTGTGCATTCACGCCTTCTCCGGCGGTTATCCCATCCGCATCCGCTGGCATCCAGGGTGGGCCACCAAACGTAGGGCGCTTCTACAAGGGTCCAATGCCTTGGGGCAGCGGGCCTGGCCCGCTAAACCCAGTTAATCGTATATGTAAATTCGCAACGGATTAATCTTTATGCACAACGCTGCAGTAACGGCGGGGTGCATGTAAGCTGATGCACCGTTATGCACCTAATATCATATCCAAAACCGCACTATCTGATGGGCTCACAGTCGACTACCATAGATGACCCAACAGCCACCTGACTAATTGCCAGGCGTTCCCATCACGTCGATCACCACATGCCACACATCGGGGGCAAAAGTCTTCACCTTCTCCAACCACTGCACTTCGCCAAAGTGGAGGCCCACCTTGGCCTTCATCTCTTCAAATTCGCTTATATGCACATTTTCGTGCACATGGATCAGGACCTTCAGCTCCGACTTCTGTACTATACCCTTAGCAATGCTCCACAGATCTTGTGAGGACGGCAAGAGGCCCAAGTTCACGTGGCTGACCTCGAGACCGGCCCGTGGATGGTTGGGAAAGGTTTGGAGCCTGCTTGGCGCATTCTCGTTGCTTTCGAGGAAAATGTACACCGTCACAGTGTCCTTCAACTGCTGGTACATCTCGTAGTTGAACTCATCTCCAGGGTGAAATATGCGGTACGTGTAAAGCCCATCAAGGGACCGCTTGAAACCCTCGATTGACCAGGGATTTAGCTCCCAACAAAAGAGGTTTTTGCATCCGTTCTTCAAGTACGACAATGAGAAGTACCCAATGCCACAATATAGATCAAACACCACCGAGTCCTTGCATTTGAACTGGTTCAACACTCGGGCCTTTTCCTTGATGTTGCCCCGGGAAAACATCGTGTACAACGGAGCCCAGTTTTGTTCGATCCCGTTCTGGTTCACATGACACCAGAACGCCTCCAGAAAGTCTTTCTCTGACGGATGCTCGACCATCTGCTCGGAGATCTCTGGGCCAAAGTCTCCGTACATCGGAGTGATGTTCCAGGGCCGCCTCAACACGTCGGACTTGATGATCGGTTTGTTGAGTGCCAAGTGGGTATATCCGGGAAACCGGCAGAGTATTTGTTGATAGAGCTGTTGCATATTGTATCCATTCCAGTCGGGAGAGTGGAAAACATCGCCCAGAAAGAGCACCATCGGAGGGTACAACGACCACTTACGCGGTATGGACGCTAAAAGTGCCGCAATTTTGGCTGGATCGACATCATTGGCTGCTAGAAACTCTTTCACGGCCGTTTCTACCGGATTCTGGACTTCGGCGAACTCGTAGGGCTGTGTTTCGTAGTGAGAGAGCACCTCATCGGCCACCAGCACAGTGGTGGGAAGGAGGAACCCTCGGGAGTCGCGGGAAATCTTGACCGCCTTATTGAGCACACCCGCAGCTTCGAGCTCGGTTTTGACGGGCTTGATATTCTGGGGGGCCGGGACTCGGACCGCCAACAACTCCACCATGGCCAGGTTACTTCACCGGTTTTGTCAGATGCGGTCATGTGACCCGCCAAGCTACTATCGCCGCTCGGCTATACACGTGACCCCCTGGATCGGGCGCGGACTGCACTTGGGCCTGCAGACGGGCCCAATCGGCGTGGCCACCAGGAACGGGTCGTTCAGTGGGGCCCGCTGCCGGCACCACCGCCGAAGGTTTTACGGTGCTGTGGACTCGTCACCCCGTGGGAAGCGGGGGAAGGCCCTCGAGTCCTCCACCACCTGCGGGTGTCTCCCAGCTGCTTCTTCCGCCGTTCTCCCCGGCTCCACTGTCCCCGGCCTTGATCCGTAGGCATAGCGCACCTGGGCACTTTGTGTCACATTGTCCACTTATTTCGTTCACTGTAACCAACAGTGGACGAAGTACCCACCACGTCTTTTTCTTTCCCTGGGAACCCCCACCTTCTGTTCCATCAATTGAGTCACGGCTCCGTTAACAGGAACTGTCAGACTTCCCCTTCTTGTTTTCCAGCGACTTCTCCACAGCCTTGTGCCCTGTGTGTTCGCCACGTCTCCAGTCCTTAGTATTGTCTCGATCCGACCCCTGGCGTCTACCATCGTCCATTTGCTAAGTTCCTTCGACAGATCAAGATTTTTTTACCCCGTGGGTTTGTATTGGATTTTTCATAGAGTTTGTTTATTTCGTGACACCCCGGACCCAACCTTCATCTCCTAATTCACCCGTTTCCATTCCTTGCTAGCATGTCCGATCCCACCACAGAAGCTCCCGTAGAGGAGCCTAAACAACACGAAAGCCGCCCTGAGGACGTGCTCTCGGACTCGAACGCCTCGGAGGTGTCCACCCAGCCCTCTGAGGAGTTGGTCGAGTCGTCGTCTCTCCAGGACCCCAACCAGACCCCAGTAAACACTTCCGCGCCAGGAACGCCGCTGAGGGCTGAAACCAACCCCACGCCCGCTAGTGCCACCGAAGGAGGCCGTGAGGTTTCCAAGAAGATCTTGTACGTGGGATTGCTCCACAAGTCGGTTTCCGAGGACGTATTGAAGGAAATGTTCTCCGTTGGCGGTCCCATCCAATCGATCAAGGTGTTGAATGACAAGAACAAGCCCGGGTTCAACTACGCGTTTGTGGAGTTCGAAAACACCCAGGCTGCAGAATTGGCGTTGCATTCTCTCCAAGGAAAGATTCTCAATAACACCGAGATCAAGGTTAATTGGGCATACCAGTCCTCCACCATCAATAGTGCCTCGCGCCCAGATGAACCCAGCTTTAATATCTTCATTGGTGATTTGTCTCCCGAGGTGGACGATGAGATCTTGTACGGTGCGTTCTCCAAGTTCCGTTCCTTGAAACAGGCCCATGTCATGTGGGACATGCAAACCTCCAGATCCAGAGGCTACGGTTTCGTCACCTTCGGCCTCCAGGCCGACGCCGAGTTGGCCTTGCAGACTATGAATGGCCAGTGGATCAACGGCAGAGCCATCAGATGTAACTGGGCCTCGCATAAGCAGCCACACCAAAACGGTAACAACTACAGAGGTCGTCATCAAATCCACCACAACAACAACCGTGGACAATTTAGACCCTACAACAACAACATGATGGCACAGCAACAATTGCCCGGTGTTCAGAATGGAATGCCAGGTCAGTATCCCCCACAAATGCAGCCATCCATGCATCAGCCAGGCAACGGTCCAGTAATGCAAAACATACCTCCTTCCAATGGTCCTGGAGCAAATGTACCTGCAGGTCCAAACCAAGTTCCTGGACAGGGCCAGGCCAATATTCCAGTGATGTCGCCACAATCGTACGACATTGTGTTGAGACAGACCCCTTCATGGCAAACCACCGTTTATCTCGGAAACATTGCCCATTTCACCCAACAAACAGACTTGATTCCATTGTTGCAAAACTTTGGATTTATTGTGGACTTTAAGTTCCATCCCGAAAGAGGTTGCGCTTTTGTCAAGTACGATTCCCATGAAAGGGCTGCTTTGGCTATTGTCCAATTGGCAGGCTTTAATATTAACGGCAGACCTTTGAAGTGTGGATGGGGTAAAGATAGACCTCCTATGGGTCAATTTCAAAACTTTGGTAGAGGACCAGCTCCTCCTGCCATGTACGGTCAAGGTAGACCATAATTTTTTTAAGATGTTTAATAAATTAGTAGATAGTAGCTTGTGATCAAGCCTCGTAACCTGTAAAACTACTTGGTAAATTCTGAGACAGGAATCGATCATCGTTGCACTAGTTCTACCTCATTTCTGGGACCAGGCCATGAACAAAAATTATATAAAAAAGCTTCATGAAATCATTCTGCACTGCTAGATCTTCCTAGAGAAATGTATTACTTCAAGTCAATTTTTAGTGGTCCATCTCGATACCGCAGCACACAATAAACCGAGGTGAGACACTTTTACAGTTTAGCATCGGCCTACCTCGTGGCATTAATTTACGAACAAACGAATATACAATCAAAAAGTTTCTAACTATGCGTTGATTCGGTAGCTATGATTTCCCGGTGATGATAGATTCTGGATTTGATCTCAATTTTTTGAGGCTAATTCCATTTCACATCAATGGATTCTTTTTGGTTGTCTTGATTGCTACGGGCTTTTAATTCATCTGAAATTTGTAAAAGCGAACGAACTCACGTAGATTACCTTCCGGGCATTTATTCCAGCCAAAACCAGCTCATACATTACTTTCTAGTAATTTTGGATTATCTGTGCAATTTTGGTGGCATTTCTTGGAGTTGTAACGGTGTCGCTTGTGCGCGAACTCCACCTTTACCGTGCCAAACTAAAAAAAAAAAATTTGATTCATCACCTCCATCAACCATCCCCTGAAAAATAGTTACCCAAGCGTTAACTAGTTGATTCAAGTGCAATTTTTGGATTCTATAGAGGAAAGAGTCACTTTTTGTTTTTTTCCTGTTTGAAATACACACTATTTACGCCTACTGGCCTTGAGGTTGTGCCGACAGTCCAATCTTTATGTCGTTGAAAACCCGAGGTCTTTTTGTTATTCTAGTTGTATTCATAGCAAGTGTTGTTGTTTTAGATCATATTCCTTCAGAAATCGCCTTCAAGTTGTTTTTGACCGACTTTTTACATCAGATCTTGCCCAATCGCATAATCGCATCGTCCTTTAACACGAAGCTAATTCTAAGTACATCGGCAGTTCTTCTCGTTTCATTGGCATTCTTTTCCAATAAAAGCATACTAGGAACCGTTTCCAACGTTTCTCTGATCGTCAACGACTTATTTGGTACCATGAACTCAAATTACAGACATAGAATGGGTTTTGCATCCAAAAGGCTGAAAGAGAGCAGATTCGCCTTGGCTAATGGTGGTGAAGTAGGTGGTATCAGCAATGAAGGTAATACCTGCTTTATGAACTCGGTTATCCAATCTCTTGCATCGTCAAGGCAACTATTGAAATTCATCGACTCGTATCTTTACAGTGAGATTGAGATTGACACTAAAGAAGATGGTAGCTCCATTAGAATGAAATCCACAGACCCCAAGCCACAGCTTGTTTTCACCAACGCTTTGAAAACATTACTAGAACAAGTCAATGGAAGCTATGGTACCAAGGGTAAGGAATTCAGCACCAAGCCATTGTTGAACAAAATGCCAAATGGGCCAAAGCAAAACTTTTTCTCCGGATACAACCAAGAAGATGCACAGGAATTCTATCAATTGGTGATGGGTTTATTAGAAAAAGAATTCAAGGGGTTACAAGGCAAGCCCGTAAAGCAATCAGATTCACCTACCTCAGAAAAATTCGTTGAAATAGAAAATTTGAATGATGTGATCTGTGGAGGAGATAAATTGGGAAAGCTTGGAAGAATTTATGTGCCAGCATACCAAGTTGATCCAAATTTAAATGATGAGCACAAATTATATCCTTTGGACTTGGTTACCCCAGTAGATGGTATTTCTGCCGAAAGAATCGGATGTCTCAGTTGCGGTGAAGTTGGTGGTATCAGGTACTCTGTTATCAGTGGATTGAGTTTGAACTTACCAAACAAAAACTCATACTATTCTGGTTTCAACTTGAATGGTTTGATGGACAATTGGATAACTCCTGAAATCATTGAAGATGTGAATTGTAACAGATGTGGCTTGAATCAAACCAAAGAATTCTTGCTTGAAAAGATAGCCACTCTTGAAAACGCCGGTACAAACTCTAAAATCATCGAACAATTTAAGGAAAGACTCAACTCTATCAACGACGAGCTTGAACGTCCTCATATCACAGATGAAGTGTTTGAAAAGCTCACTATTAAGCAAATGATCAAGAAGAGCAAGAAGTCAAAGCAAATATTCTTGAGTAGACCACCTCCTTTGTTGTCTATTCATATTAATAGATCAGTGTTTGATCCTAGAACTTATCTGATTGTTAAAAACCCCAGTAACGTCACCTTCCCTGTGACATTGAATTTGTCCAAATACACTGCCGAACCTCAAGATATCAATATGGATGCGAGATTGAGTTTCAGAAAGCAAGACGCTAGATCTATGTCACAGAGTTCGGTCAATGGTCATGAGGACGAAATTTCTTCCAGCGATTCAGCTGCATCTTCAAGCTCGGAGCTTGAAGTAGATGATAGAGAAAAAGAATCCACTGACGCTTCCAACTTAGTAGAAGAGTTGGTAACTCTGCCTGAATTGCTCTACAATCTTAAAGCAGTCATTTCTCACTACGGAACACATAACTACGGCCATTACATTTGTTACCGTAAGTTGAGAGGAACTTGGTGGAGAATCAGCGATGAGTCTGTGTATGTGGTACGTGAGGAGGAGGTTCTCAGCGGACAAGGTACCTTCATGTTGTTCTATGAATACAACGATGGATTCAAAGAGAACTTCGTTGATGTCAGCGAAAGCGAGGAAGAAGAGGAAGAAGAAGAAGAAGAGGAAGAACAAAAGGAGGATGCAGCGGAGGAACAAGAAGGAATAATTGCCAGAAATGGTGATCAGAACCTTTCGTACTCACCAAATAGTGATGTTTCGGACTCTTCTGACCAAGAATATATTCAGCCATTGGGCAAGAGCTTCTCGAGTCTCAACAATAACAGTGACGAGGGGTTTTTGCACGGTGAGGAAAGAGTCCACTTGTAATAAGCAGACTTCAATCGAGCAATATATACCATCTTGAATTAAGTTATCTATGTAATTATATAAGTGGCATCAGGGATCCATTGCAATGCATAAATTCATATTTATCAAGTGTAAACGTTATTTGCTATCTTGAATATCATACAGCTCTTAAGTCCATATCATTTGAAATGATATCTAGTGGCTATCAATACGTTAATTGATTTATCAAAATTCGATCCTTTTTAGTCTAATAGTTATATTCAATCTCACTTCAAACTCATCGCGAAATTATCCCAACCTCATCGCTTATTTCAATTCCACGAGATCTGGAAATAACAACGAAATTGAAGTCATATCTAAGCTACTACACTTTCGATTGTATTAAGCATCTATTTGACTATAAAGATTAGAAGGTCAATTCCTCAAGGTTGAGATTTGGTGAAGAGGCATTTTTTCAGTCAAGATGGCTCGTAAACAACTCAAGGGAAAGAATATTGGAGGAAAGGGACTCAAAGGTGCCCTTGCACGTCATGCGGTACAAGAAAAGCAACAAAAGAAGCTCCTTCAGTTGGATAAAGCCCAAAAGGAAGCAAAGGAGTTGAAAGCTAAGTCAATGAAGGGAGGTAATAACAACAAGAAGAAGGCACAACAGATCAACCAAAAAGGGTTAGTGCCGTTCAAGTTCGACGACCGAATTCTATTGGTTGGGGAAGGTGATTTTTCATATGCTTTATCAATCGTGAAGCAAGGGTTAATTGATCCAGAGCATGTTATCGCAACAAGCTACGACTCTAGAGAGGAACTCATCGCCAAGTACCCAAACGTTGAAGAAAACATCCAAACTTTGGAAGCTGAAGGATGTATGGTATACCATGAAATTGATGCCACCAACTTGGAAACAACGTTAAAGTTGGTTTCCCCTACCAAAAAATCAAAGATCATTCAAACATCGTTGTTCAAAGACAAGCAAAAGCTCAACTACATCATTTTCAACTTTCCTCATAGCGGAAAAGGGATCAAGGATGTGGAAAGAAACATTATTGATCATCAAAAATTGATCCATGGATACTTCAAGAGTTGTAGAAGAGTATTCGAAATCATAAATGACGCCAGAAAAGACGACTTTGGTGGATATGTTTCATCTGATGATTCAGGACATAGTAAAGTTGTTTTGACTATGTTTGAGGGAGAACCATACAACTCTTGGAATATCAAGATCTTGGGTAGAGGAGAAAATTATAGGGTGCAAAGATCCGGAAAGTTCGATTGGGCAATGTTCCCGGAATATCACCACAGAAGAACGAATAGCACAAGGGATACTACAAAGCCAGCTTCTGAAAGGGATGCTAGAGTTTATATTTTCGAAAAGCTGGAACCAATGAAGAAAAAACAAGAAAAAGATGAAAAAGATGATGATTCTGACTAATTATATGATTATTGATGCTCATTTATTAATTATGCTGGATATACTCTTACACAATTATCGATCATGAAAATCTCCGAGGTCAAAGGGTCCTTAATTTTTCCCATCCTAAGCAAGGTATTTTTCTCGGATAAGTACTTTTCACTTGGATTCAATAATTTGTCAAATGGATATATATTACCATTTGGGAGCTTGAACGGATTGTTGAAAATATTTGTAATAAGTTGAGCATGGGGAAGATTACGACTCAATTCGAATAGTTCTGGAGAACAAACAGGGCAGTTGTTATTCTTGTGGAGAATTCTATAATAATATTCCGGACTACGGAACACCTTGTCCTTTGTATTGATCTTCGACAAATCCAACGTGTCTGAGCTTGTTCTGAAAATCGTATTCTCGGTATTCTTATAACATGACTTTGTCTTAAGACTTGACAAACCAACTGATAAGTATATGAAGAGTGGATAGTTCTTAGATATGCCGTACATTTTGATGAAATTTGCCAAATAGCTTTGTGAAAGATTCTCCCATCTCTCATTAGACAACAATTTCTCATACTCTTTGAATCTTGCTGAATTTACTATCAACGATGATGAGAATGTAGCAGATCCGGTTGATGAAGTGGTATTCTTGATTGCCATATAGACTAAGAGTCCACCTATCTCTTTCAATCTATTCCAATTTAATTCGTGATTCTTTAGTTCGTTAGTTTCGTAATTTTCTTTATTTCCGTAAGGAGACAAATTTTGTTTAGAGAAATTAATGGCTTCATTTATATCTCCTTTTTCAATCAATGATAAGAATTTGCAATAATTAATTTCAAACTCAAGATTAGATCCTGCTTTCTTTAAAACCGGACGATTTTCATTAAACCAACTGATTATCAACGACAAATCGCGGTCAACTATAATAGACACGAACACCTTATTGAAATTATCGAACAAGTCATAATCGATAAGTTTGAGTATCTTAGGATCAGACTTGGCAAAATTCTCGAGAAGCCTAATTCCAATGTTCTTATCTTTACTGATATTAGATTTGATCAAATAATCGATGATCAATTGATTGGTTTGATCCCTATACCAATTTATCAATTTAGGGTTGTGAAGGTCAAGGTATTTGTCATTCGATGCCGGTAATTCTTCAACTGCTTTTGGACCTTGGTCACCTTCTTCTTCCTCTTCTTCTTTCTCCTTTTGATTAGACTCTGAGTTGTCGCTCGTTTCGTCATCTTTCTTCTGAACCTGCTCTGGAATGCAACACGCTTCCAATACCTTCAAGTTCTCTAGTCTGGCTTCCATCCGTGACCTTAGTTCTTTGTCTTTCTCAATTGCCTGGGACAATTTTTTGCTGTACTGCTCGAATCCACGTATCAATTTCCGAACCATTTCCAACTTCATTTGCGCTGGAAGTTTGGGGTTCTTCTTGATTTTGGCCACATCTTCATAAACTTGCTTTTTTTGCTTCTCGATAAGCTTTTGAATAGTCTTGAAATTCTTTCTTATTAGCTCCGTTGGGATCTTAAAGTCGGTATGATGTGCCTGCACATGAAAGTTGATAGAAGGGTTGTTCATTCTATCTCTGGGTAGTAGTTAAGTAAGGTTGAACGACTAGAATGCACTTCCAAACTCCTTTAGAACAGGCAGTCGTAGTATTAGTTTTAGAACTCAGATGATTAAAAGTAGATTGGGTCTGGTAAATACCTAATTGTTAACAGGCAGGGAAGATTCAATGGACTATTGGTGATACTATTGTTACAGTAAATGACTCCCTGATATCGCAGGTCTGTATGCAGGAGATACTGGGAAATGGTTACATTTGGACCTGAACATAGTAAATCTATAGTTAGAGTGGAAAGGAACTAAGTGAGGTTAGCTACGAAAGTTGCTATCAATTCAAATTGGTGTAGGTGTTTATAACCCTCCCCTCTTTTTTTGTGTTGATATGGTATGTTGGGGCCTCCAGCAACCTAACAAATTGGTAGAGATTACTCAAACACAAACTAGAGTAATAGCATTTAAAGTTGCTTTGAATAGCTTGCTACGTGATCATGAAAGCGTATATGTTGTATGAAGTCAGAGTCATTCTTTTATGTTGGAGATTATTTTCAAATATATTCACATTTTGTGGTTTTTTAATAATTTTGACTCTTTTTCTCACTATTACCGGATTAGATTTCACACAGTTTCAGGTGGATTTAGGATGAAGGGTTACTTGAATTTAATCAGCCAAAAGTTTAGCGACTACATTTATTATTCTATCGTTGATTTATTTTAATGACATCCGGTAAGAGTATTTTTTGGGAAAGTGTAGCCACCATCCTCAAATGTAGTGAGATTGACATTCTCGTAAATATTCAAGTGCTTCTGGATGTAGTCGAACGTAGGGTAATCTTCGGGATCACAGCCTAAGTTGACTTGATCCTCAGGCTGATACACTCTGACGTAGTCTATTCTCATTTGTACCGGAAAATGCAATGAGGGCCAATCGATGTAGGCCCAGTTGTTAGAAATACCAAGATTAAGAATAAGAGACATTGGCTCTTTGGATAATCTTCTCCAGTCGATATTTCCGTTGGGGTGCAACGCGTTAGCATGCACTGTTAATGTAGGATCAGCTCCTACATGCCACGTCAAGTAACCGTTCTCGTTGTCATTGAGGTACTCGAATCCATACCTTTGGAAATTATGCGTGTAGTTACCTCTTTCATACCAGGTAGTGTTTAATGTAGTGGTGGCAGAAAGAGCCTGCTGGAGCGGACCTCCTGTGTAAGTGTTCATGGTGGTGACGGAATGGTTGTAAATTTCAAGCCATTCGTAATCTGGGTAATACCAGATATCATATGGGGCCAATTGCAATGATTGAGATGCAACTCCCAAACCATTAGAGATTTCAGCTTCCAATGCATCGATTTCTGGGGCTCCTCTTCCGGTTCCTGGATTAGGATGATCTTCTCCAGGACAAGTGCAAGCATTTAATCTTTGGCCTGGGAGATACGAAATACCATCGGGAGAGGATTGGTTGGGGGTGATACCAGCATCACAAGAGTCATATGAATATGGCCAAACACCCTCTGAAGTGGCCAAATAGCCTGGACGACCCAAATTTCCCATGGACCATAAACCTGGCCACAACCCTGTAATATTACCGTAGTTTGGTAGTCTCGCAGAGATGTCGAGCAAGCCTTGGGTGAAACACATCTTATTCCAGGATTGGACCATTCCTGATCTGTAGAAAAGGTTGTGGTTCTTGAATGCATCCATACGGAGGTTAAGTGTACCGTTGGCGGTGGAAACTGCATCTGGATCATACCATTCCAAATCCTTGGTGGCATCGTAATGGAGATCAGGAGCAGTGAAGAATTGATCATCACCGTCGTAGAAGGTTCTACCCTCGGCATTGAACTCATCAGAAAATACCAATTTCCAGGTTTCTCCTCTAACAGTTTTAATAGTACGGTATTCTTCAGGTGTATCTGGATCAACCAAGGAAGAACGAATTGCGCTTAATATGGGGTAATGGTATTGGGTTAACAATTCATGAGTCTCCGGGTGGTAAGGTGTGGTCAAACCAGAATACGTCAATACTGGGAGAATGATGAAGACCATGGCTGCGGCAATGAAGAAGGCAACGAGACCCAACAATCCACCCAAAGACCGACGGTCCATGTTCTTCAAATCATGCATGAATCTATTGTTCTCGTACTCGGCATCCGCCACAGGATCTGGATTATGAAGGTAATCATCAGGTTCCTTTTCCTCGATATGCAATGGAAAAGAGGCAGCTGGGTAACCACCAAAAGGCGAAAAATCCGGCAGAACAAACGGATTGACGGTGGTCTCGATGGAAGATCGACTGGCAGCGTCCCTTTGGTAGTACTTCTCCTGTTCTTGGTCGTAAAACGGCGAACGTTCGGGTTGAAAGTTTTCCGAGGTGTTGTTGGAGATGTATGAGTTGTTTAAAAGCGGGTTTGCCGAGTTCTGGTGGGACAAGAGATTAGCGGAGCTGTCTTGTGGGGTGTTTAAAGAGCTGTTGTAGACATTGAACGGTCTTCCGTAGGGGGAGGCCGAGTCCCTAGAGGAGATGGAGTCTCTGGACGAGTTCGAGGAAGGCTCCGGGGAATCTCTGTGGGAGCGGAACGGGTTTTGGGGGTGGTTCATATCGGCCTCTTGCGGGGCGTTGAACGTCAAGTCTCTCTGGGACATTGTGAAGAGCGGATCAGGAGAGGTTTGGATCGTGAGTCTGGTGGAACGATTTGGGCAAGACGTGCTTAACTGTCCAGTAGAGAGAGCAGGAGGTGGGAAGTTGCAATCAGAACGACTGTGATGGACTTGCGGTCAAGCGCAAGTGGTTTGGCAGGAGTGGTGGCTAAAAGACCGGATCGACTGACGGCAGTGATGAGTGTTCGGAGCTGCCGGTCCTGGAGGTCCGAGTTTTGGCGTCTGGTGTAGGAGGTCCAGCGGTTGATCTTGATGTTGATCCGGGAAACGCTGGTTGACAGACAGGCTGCTGGGGACCGCGGTTGAGGAAGGTGGTTCTTCTGGTTGGTTCCGGAGGGTGACGTTGGTTGGGAACAAATCGACGTCCTGTTCGGATAGGTGAGAAGCGGTTAAAAGAGCGAATAGGTGGCCACCGAAGGGAATTGCTGGAGGGTTGGAGTGGAAGAAAACAGCCTGGAGATGGCAGTTTGAGTTTGGCCGGTGAACGTGAGAATCTCCGCTGGTTTCACGATATCAATGTGAATGTGAAGCGGACGGGGCACAGATTCAGTGTGAGAAGAGATGGTATGAGAGGGCCGCAAAGTAATAGCGTGTCGCCTATTGTGTATTTTTTGCAGTTTGTGTCAGAAACCTGCTGAGGCGACATGCCATTTAACCATGCATTGCAGATCGGATCCGGTATGTGCGTAGTGCAGAGACGACCAGACGATGACGGGGACGGGACGGGACTGGTCGGAGACGGGACGGAAATGTGGTGCACGCCGGCGGAGGTGCATGGGGGAGGTGGAGGAGATGGAAAACGAACTTGGGGAGATGTGGAGCATTAGGCGGACTTAGAGACGGCGGACGCAGCGTTCCTCGGCGGGCCACCAGCAACTTGGCCAGACCTTGGCTGCTGTCCGCGGGCGCCTGGTGTCTAGCGTTTTAGTCCAGCTATTGTTTGCGGCAGGTGTACCTAGGGCGGATCGAAGGCTGTGCGCAAGTCCAAAATGGAGGCTCAGTGGAGGTTTGTAGCGGATGTTGACGCGGTTTCGAGACACGAGAAACACGCGTCGCTGCGCGTTTGGCACACGCTCACGTGACGGGCTGAAGCAAGGGCCGTTGGCAGAGGAGGGGCCCACCGCCACAAAAACGCGCCAGTGTACAACTGGAACCCCGTCACGTGACACGCCATGTGCAGGCGGCGCTCTACCACTAACCACGACCTGTTCTCTCCCGTCGGTGCCTGTCCCGCCCCGTCGGCTTGTGTGCTTGCTGCTGTGCGTGGGTGGGCGTGGTCCCATACCGTCCCAGCCGAGCCAGAGGTCACGGGACCGCAGTGTCCGCTCGTTTCTCGTGGCTTTGCCTTCTATTTATGCTTAGCCTCGCCCAGACCCAGTCCCACAATGCCCCAAGAAAAAGTTGCAGCAAAATGCTGCACCAAATTCTTAGCAGCCAAGACTGTATGGGACACTCACACCAACATCCACCAGAGGTCGGGCCACCAAAGAGCATCCACTGGGCACCTACACTGGGCAGCCAGACCCCATCTCCACACAATTGGCTCCAGCAACTGCTCCAGCAACTTCTCCCTCCCACCCTCCGCTTGACCGCTGCAAAAACAGCCGGTTTCCAGCGACTGTGGCCACCTGTGCGCTGCCCACCGGGCCAAGACAAGCAATATCAACAACACAAGCAAGACAGAAACACTTGAGATGATGCCAAGTTTGGCAAGAGGTCGCCCACATGAGGTTTTATTTAAGGGCTATGGTCCCCGCTGGTTGCTGCAGATAACCGCAACTCCTACTCCAGCACTTCGGTCAAGCCAGAGTCCTCATCCTGGTGTCATTCTAGTAGATCCTGTCCAGAAACACACACAACGTTCAGCTTCGAGTGCTACACATATCCCATAGTTTTCCATCCACCTCGTTCCGAAACCCAAGCACATCCTGTTTGCAGAGTTCTGAAGCATTCTGAAGCCAATATCAATTTCAGCACATCAACCGTCACCGGTGTAAGAGCATCAAGACATTTGCATTTGAGCCGCCTTGACATTATATTAACTCACGCTTGTGACCCAACTATCCAACTGCTAGCCCAGTGAAACCTCCTACATCTACTACTCACTCCCAATGAATCGTGACTTGACAAACAATACATTTCCAGAGAACCCATTCAGTGGAGGGTCCTCCGAAGTCAATTCCACCATTGATGATTCAGACATCTCACCAAGAATAGGCCAAGAGCCATACAACTCAGATGAGTACCTCCATACCAGAGCCATCGAGAACCAAAACTACGATGGGTACAACTCGAGATCTTCATCGTCCATGCTCCATAACTCATATATCTACGAACACGAACAAAAGGCACTCCTCCCCTCAACTCCGCCGCCTTCAGAATTTAGTCCCTTCGGAGGATACCCTGCTAGTGCATTTCCACTCTTCTTAGACGAAGAAGAGCCAGATGACTATCTTCACAATCAAGATGAATCAGATGCCGAGTATGAAAAGAACAGGTTAATGTACGATTTAAAAAATATGGACAGAAGAGCATTTTGGGGGTTTGTTGGTATATTTGGCTTGATAATTGGTGCAATCTTGATCTTTGTAATATATCCTGTCCTCACCTATTCTGGCCTTTTGGACCCCTACGTACCAGAATCTTACGAAGTGCTAACACAGTATCGCTACCCATTATTGAGTGCTATACGAACCTCATTGGTGGATCCTGATACTCCTAAGGAAGCTTTAACCAGAAGAAGTAGAACAGGAGAGGATTGGGACTTGGTTTTCTCTGATGAGTTCAATGAAGAAGGCAGAACCTTCTACGATGGTGACGATCAATTCTTCACTGCTCCTGATCTCCATTACGATGCCACCAAGGATTTGGAATGGTATGATCCAGATGCAGTTTCCACCGCCAACGGTACACTTAACCTCCGTATGGATGCATTCAAGAACCACAACCTTTTCTACAGATCAGGAATGGTTCAATCCTGGAATAAGATGTGTTTTACCGAAGGTATTATTGAATTTTCAGCCAGACTTCCTCATTATGGTAACATTTCTGGGTTATGGCCTGGTATGTGGACCATGGGAAACTTGGCTAGACCAGGTTACTTGGCTTCTACTGAGGGTGTATGGCCATATACTTATGACCTGTGTGATGCTGGTATCACCCCTAACCAATCCTCTCCCGACGGTATTTCATATCTTCCCGGTCAACGTTTAAATTCATGTACATGTCCTGGCGAAAAGCATCCAAGTCCTGGAAAAGGTAGAGGTGCCCCAGAAATTGATGCACTTGAAGGAGAAATTTCAAACGGTCTCGGAAGAGTTTCGCAATCTTTGCAAGTTGCTCCATATGACATTTGGTATGTTCCTGATTATGATTTTATCGAAATCCACAACAAATCAGTCACTGCCATGAATACTTACACTGGTGGTCCCTTCCAACAAGCAGTTTCTGCTGTTACCTCTTTGAATACAACTTGGTACGAGAGAGGAAACTACACGCATAACTTCCAGAGGTACGGTTTTGAGTATTTGAATGGTGATCTCGATGGATACTTGACCTGGTACGTTGGTATGGACCCTACTATGACAATGCACTCCAAAGCCTTGCATCCCAATGGTAATGTTGGATGGAGAAAAATCCCCAAGGAACCTCTTTCTATTATTCTCAATCTTGGTATCTCCAACAACTGGGCATACATTGATTGGCCAGCCATGATATTTCCTTCCACAATGAGAATAGATTATGTCAGAGTTTATCAACCTCCAGGTCAGACTAATCTTGGTTGCGATCCTAAAGACTATCCAACTTATGATTACATCCAGGATCATCTCAATATTTATACGAATCCTAACTTGACTCGATTTGAGCATGGAGGTTACACCTTCCCAAAGCACAAGTTGATTGGATGTTGAATACCTATTAATCTTAGCAATCTATGAATTTTTTTTCTTCATGGATTAGAAGATTTTCTTGGGTCCCAATATTCCAAAATCTTCCCATTCTGTTCAAAACGATAATGATATTATGATTCTTCAATATTCAAAATTTTACACGCATAGCTTCTTTAGTTTGGTGTTTATTATATAGTGAAATACAAACCATAAAGACAGTATTCAGCAAGTATTCACAAGCATTAGAACTTCCCTATAATCTATCATTTCTGTTCCATGAAAATAATACCATGATCTGTGTCTGGGTAAATTGCATCCAACTTTTTGTTCTTTTGCAAAGTAAAGTCCACTTGTGTTAAATCAACAAAGTTGATGATTCCTTCATTTACTGTAGCTATAATCACGTTTCCCTCACCGTTTCCAAATTTCAAGATGTTATCTCTGGTCCTAAGATAATTATTCCGAATTTGAACCTTTTCATCTAATTTGGATTGTCTCTCTAATTGCTTCTTAAGTTTCAATTCCTTTTTCGTAGGCGGAAGGGTACTTTTCTTCTTGGGCACTACTTTCTCTGGCTTTTTGAAGTCTGGCCCTATTGAGTTTGCCCTGGCCTCTTGAAGTAAAGATTTAATGATAGATATAGTGGGAAACTTCGAAGTAGAGACATTGGTAACACATATTTGGAAATCTGCAGGAGGTGGGTTCTTTTTAGAGAAGGTGGGGGTTGGCTTCCAGGCATCGAATGTGAAGTTGAAAGTAGGTGAAGCTGGACTAGGAGATGTAGATGAGACATTGTTCAATCTCAAGGCCTTGAAAACGGATGTGTAATTAAAGTAATGCTTGGTATGGAAATGTAAAGAATGGGATATTGGTCTGGATAAAATTCCATAGTGTATGAGAGTACCTTCAATTTTGTTCAAGAGCGATTCCACCACTCTTCTTACAGTGGAATACAAATCAAGCAAAGAAAATCTGACTCTTTGCATGTGGGTGCCCAATCCCACGCCTATTATGGAAGAAGATCGCACCTCTGGATCTGTTGTTTTTGCACTTGCCAGTTCCAAGTTTCGGTTCTGATGACGAAGAAGCAAGTACCCATGTCTCTTCAAGTATGAATACACCTGATATTCATCCACATTGAAGTCAGCTTGACCCACAACTGCGTACAAAAATGACAAATCAAGCAATATTAATGAAGTATAGTCAAAATCGGGTGTATCGTTCTCGAGCCATGATTCGTAGTTTTCATCGCCCAAATAGCATACCATCGAGCCTCTTTCGACCAAGTATACCGTTTCCAAGCTACTCAAAAGCAACCCGCCTCTGACTTTTGTCCCAATGTTGATTGGGGTTCCCACATCTCTGAAATAGTTACCTTTGGCATGAGATACAAGACACTTTCCCCTGCTAGACAACCATACTCCAAACAATTGTTGCTTTATGCTATGACCTCTGAGACCAGAGAGGGCCTGGTACATGGACTCTCTGGATTCCTCTAATGCTTGGTTTTGTACGGAAGTCCCATCAGGAGCGAATTCCTTCTCACCTCTTTTTGGAACAGTTGTGGTTGATTTGGCTGCAGAACCTAGGTTTTTCGCAAGAAACTTCCAATCTTGAACTTCATCTTCGATGTCATGGTTTGCTTCTCCCTGTAGGATGTCACCTTCTTCTTCCAGCATGTTCTTGGGTAGGGGCAGAGGAAGAGATGATATTGAATCAGGTGATGGCTGGCACGTGATAGAGCCCGATCTATCAGAGGCATCGATGAACACTACAGGATTACCAGATGATCTGGGGACATTAAAGTTCTGAATCATTGTGGAGCTGCTCAAGATCAGCAAATCAGAGCATTCTAAATTGGAGCGGCCCGTTTCCAAGGTTTTTGGGGATGAAATACGGCCAGCTCACTTACATCCCGTTTGCCCACTAACCGGCAAACCAGGTCACAAATCAAGATCTAGGATTGGCTACTTTTACATTTGGTTTTAGACCTTGCTTCAGCCCTTTTCCTCTATTTTCCATCTATTTTCCCTTCGATTCTGGTAGGTTTGTGTAGAGTGACTTTTCTGGATTTATCACATTTTGATCCAAATGCGACTCTAAATTCTCCATTTACAACCTCAAAGACATGACAGAACAACCAATAACCTTCCAGGTTGTGGTAAGTTAGAACTCTGGAAGCAACGATGGCACTTAGCAACGGCATATTAACCAATAGGCGGAGTCCTTACTCAACGACATGTTGGAAAACATCGTTCGTCAACAGATGCTAGTCACCATCGCCAACCGCATATCCATCCAGCAGACCGTGGGCAGCATGGAGGGAGTAGCTTTTTCCAATCAGCAGGTAGGATCTTCCAAGGATATCTTCGGCCAAGACAAGCAGAAGTTGAAAAACACGGAAACCGCAAGGTACTTTCAGTGTGATAACTGTGGGCGGAAAATAGCCGGGGCCAGATTTGCCCAACACATCAGCAAGTGCTTGGAAAGGCGAAGAAGATAGTACAACCCGTTTTTGGCCTCATTGCGGCGCAGAGCACCGAATTAGAGAAAGTTTGGGTTATTGGAGCCTAGTTTAAGCATACATGGGACAACTAGGTGAACGGAGGACCACTGCGGATAGACAATGAAGCTGGTCTAAAACTAGACCAGGCCCTTGAGGTGTAAGATCCAGATTATAAGGTACATGCTGGAACCGTGCCATACACAACGCCGGGTCCCTCCGGCACACGACGATTAATGCAGTAATTGGCCCCATTGGATGTTTACGACTCTAGAAATCTGCACAAGATCAATCGCATTTCAATTCTGACTTGCTCTTGATAGGAGGAATGCAGGAGGCCCTTATTCTACATACGGAGAGTCAATCTCGTAATCTTGAAACCGTTGGGATGCAGATCTGATTGTTCTACTACTTTTGCTCAAACATGAATGTGAATTTTATGTGTGAAATTGGCAAACATACTGAGACATTGTCCTCTCATCGCGATAGGCGCCCAAGTAGCCGTGGATGAAGGAGATAGCATTGCAAATTTCATCTATTCATGAAAAAGAGGCTCTGTTCACACAAATTTCTGGCACATGAAGATACCCTCAAACTCATTGCTGGTTTGAGCAGAGCGGTCTCAATGATTTTTTGATGCCAAAACGTCGATCGGTTGCCACCGATCGTTGCCATATTTTTGGTTTTCTTGAAATGTTTGTGTCTATGCCAATCTTTAAAAAGGAAACTAGTGAGTGCTCGCATTGTTCAAATTACCAAAGCTCCTTCAAACTGCATTGATATCCTGCCAGGCGATTTTATTGGATGGATTTACGCTAATGATTGGATGGAAAATTTGTTCCATGACGGATGTGCCCCGAAAGAACACTACAGCTATGTATTCGAGATGCCCCGCACTCCACTGGCAATCAGCCATCGCCAAGTTGTGAGGGCCGATGCCAATGGCAGCTCAAGCAACTTCAATGACTAAGATAAGCCCCACCCGGCCAATTTCCAAGCCACTCTTCAGATTATCACGAGCACTTGGGCAAATTGCGCAACTACCTCCATGGCAGCTCAACTACACCGAGATGGCGCTATGCACGAGACGCTAGAATGGTCCCAGAAGCCACAAGCCAGGGACCAATTTTTAGAACACACAGCCATCAAGTCAAGCAGCTAAATAGAACCCCCAACAGCCTTTGGCAGACCACATACCCCGTGGAACCTGCACTTCTGATGGAACCTGTAGATCGCACCGGCTGATCTATCTCCACTAAATTCCCTTTTGATTCTCCCGTGATTTGCGTGGATTCCTCCATTTCCGCTACCCTGACGCATCCCTGACACAATCACTGATGCCCGGGATGATGGGCTCGTGGTCCACCCCACCCCCACCTCGCTTTAGGTTCCCCTCCCTGTTCCACGGATCCCCAGCTGGGGAGACGGAGTTCTGTCAAAGTGTTGAGAGACCCCGCAAACGCCTAATTTTCCCTACCAGTAACGCTTAACGCTTAAGTTACTATTGTGAGTATCCGTCGTTTCCTGCGCGCCGCTGCCCAATACGGATGAGGGGCACCAAACTGCACCCCGAAAATGGACCAAGCTCACCACTGCCACGGAGACCTGGGGCCACCAAACAGCCCGAAGCCACGGCAATTGCGGTGCCAATTGGCATCTGCGATGTCCCTTTGCAGTTCTGGTGGTTCTGACCGCCGCTCCGCTCCCCAGTCCCTGCCCAGGTCACCCCTGGCGCACCATTCACCTCGCTGCACCGTCCCTGGCCCAATTTTCCAGGGCCTTCGAGTCCGATCGCAGACACCAGGAGTGTTTCTTCACCTCAACCGCATTGCCGATCTCTGGCAATAGGCAACCCTGGCAGCTTCGCCGTAGGCCAGACTGGTGGAACTGGGCATGGGGTGCCGATATTACCGTGAACCAGTGGTTGAGAGTCTGGCCCCGGTGAGATTTTGCGGGGAACAGACTATATAGGTGCATGCATTCCCACCCCAATGGCCTCACCATCTGTGATGTCCTCCATAATTCCTGCCTCTGAGTCACCCACCTCCTTGAACCGCTACGTGCCCTTTGGCCCCGAAGTGTTCTGGAACGACGAGGTGGCCCCAGCCCTGCCTGGCTACACCGCCACCTACCGTAACCGCATTAGCAAGGATGGCATCATCTCGAGGTTGCACCCCCAATTGAAGACCTACAACGACCTCATCAACAACGCCGTGGCCATGTATGCCGACAAACCGTGCATGGGTGCCCGGAGCTACGACTACGCTACCTGCCAGCTGGGCCTGGAGTTCCACTCGTTCACCTTCGCCGAGATCAACGAGCGCAAGAAGAACTTGGGCTCGGGCCTTCTCCGCTCTTTGCAGCGCAACCCCTACCTCCTGGACTCCGAGGTCCACCAGAAGATCAAGAACCACCTCAGGGACTACAAGTCGTACGGATTGCCTGTCAGCCCCCGCGACAACAAGGACTACCAGCTCGAGAAATCGGTGTCGTTCATCTTGTCAATCTATGGGCCCAACAGAATTGAGTGGATGTTGTCAGACCTCGCTTGCAGCGCCTATGCCATCACCAACACTGCCTTATACGACAACTTGGGCCCCGACGTGACCAAGTACATCTTGGAACTCACCAAGAGTCCTGTGGTGGTGTGCTGTTACGACCGTATCGACTCGTTGCTTCAATTCAAGAAAGAAAATCCCGTTCTTCTTAAAGAGCTCATTTCCATCATCTCCATGGACCCTTTGGAGTTGGTGAGTCCTGCTACCATCAATTTGGCCAAGGAGTTGAAGGTAGAGATCCACGGCTTACTCCAGCTTGAGCATCTCGGCCAGAAACACAGGCTCCAAGAGCTCGAAGCCAACCCTGAATCACTCTACACCATTTCCTTCACTTCTGGTACCACGGGGTCAAAACCAAAGGGTGCCATGTTGACCCAGGCAAATGCAGTGGCCGGATCTGCTGCTACGTTGTCTTCAGCCGATCATGCATCCTCGAACTCCAGGGCATTCATCTTCCTCCCCTTGACCCACATCTACGAAAGACAGACGAGTGCATTTGCTTTCTTGGCGGGTTATTACTTGGGATTCCCACAGCTTCAGGTGGGTACAAAGAGACTAAAGGATCCATTCCAGGCGTTGTTAGAGGACTTGAGACTTTTCAAGCCCACTTACTTCTCAATTGTCCCCCGTTTGCTTAACAAGGTCGAGTCCTACATCAAATCTGCTGTTTCCAGATTGAGCAAGGAGGAAAGGGCTGAGATCGAAAAGATCATCCAATACAAAACTAAGGCTCAAGCCTTAGCAGATGGTGCATCTGGAGAGAATGCTATTTATGACAACTATCCACCTTACAAAGCATTGAAGAGCTTGATTGGTTTTGATAACTTGAAGTGGACCCAAACAGCTTCTGCACCTGTTTCTCCTTCCACAATCACCTATTTGAAGGCTTCATTGGGTGTCGGTATCAAGCACCTTTACGGAATGACGGAGACATTCGCCTGTATGTCGCACAGTATGATGTACGAGAAGGACCCAGGTTCTTGTGGATCCGCTGGCTGTAGTATGGAATTCAAATTGAGGGAAGAAAAGCATATGGGCCACTTAGTCAGTGAGGGAAAGGGCCAATTGTTGGTAAGAGGAGCCTCTGCATTCAAAGGATATTACTATAATATCGAGGAAACCAAGAATATGTTTGACGAAGATGGCTGGCTTTATACTGGAGATATAGCCTATATTGAGCCAGGAAACCACAGAATCCATATTATTGATAGAGTCAAGAACTTTTTCAAGTTGGCACAAGGAGAGTACGTCTCCCCCGAGAAAGTGGAGAACCGGTACTTGTCCAGTAACCCATGTATCAATCAATTGTTTGTTCATGGGGACTCGGTTCGGTCTTACTTGGTTGGTGTGGCTGGTGTGGACTATACTGAGGGTCTTCGTTTCTTAATCGATGAATGTGGATATGATGCTTCAGCTAAACCAGCCCCCGAGGCGTTGTTACGGCAGTTGAATCAAGTGGACTGCAAGCGTAAGTTCCTTGCTAAGTTGAACAAAGCTGTGGGCTCAAAGCTCACGAAGTTGGAATTGCTCCACAACATTCACATTGATATCAACCCACTCACGGTGGAACGTAATGTTGTGACCCCAACTCTGAAAATCAAGAGAGGCGTAGCCGTGAAGTTTTTCCTGGATGTCATCCATCGCTTGTATGAAATTGAGCAGTCCCTCTTTGAACCCGCAAGGGCCAAGCTTTGAAATCTTCCATCAAAATCTTCAAAAATCATACACAGCAGACTTTGAAATTTCAAGAGGTCCTATAAAAGTAAGTAGATGTTAATTAAATATTTATCGTGACATGACAACAGAAGTGAAAATAAAAAACATGAGAAAGAAATTGGAATGTATGCTAGTAGCCGGTAGAACTTGAATAAACAGAAACCTATTGCAATGTGACTATCGAATGAACCAACTGGGCAAGTACCAAATTGGTAGATTATTGAAACAGGAGGAGACTGTAGTGGTCATAAAAATAATCACGATGGCAAGTTAGTGATCTGACTTGGTTCGCAAATAATAATATCCAGATGTTGATTCATATGATAAAGTAAGAATCACTCGATAAATGAGTGATTTAGTAAATAATAATTAAAACGGATGAACTTTAAATGAGAGTGGCTGCTTTAGTAAAATAATAATATCAGGTGAAAAGGCAAAAATCAATAGCGTTAAAATAAACGGGTGACTTCCTCATTAGTCGATCAGTTGTTGACTAGTAGAACAATAAGAAAATATTTGCAACTGCTTTAGTCGACTAATGGAATTGACTACTTGGAGTTTTAGGTTATCTATTGAAATGATAAATGAAAAAATCTGGTGCACAACCATAACCGAGGAGTAAACTATTACCCTATTGTCTACAAACACTTTCTTTAGTGAAAAATAATCTGCTGGTTGTATGACTAGTTATTAATACTCGAAACAAGCCATTGATCATCTAGATAAGAACTAGGCTGGAGAGAATTTCACCCACTACTGCGCAATGACCCTTCAATTAGCCGAACAGCCAATCAACCCCCCTAGGACCCAACCAAGGGCCAAGGGCCAAGAACCAGGAACTGAGTGCCGACACCCTACACCCGTTAATACCGTCTCAGCACAAATTATCGGCCAATCCACCATGGGTGTTTTATATCATTTTGAAGCGCATTTTGCTGCATTAATTTGCACAAGTTACAAACCAGCCGATTCACAACTAACCAGTTTCCTGGGAGCCCAGCTCCAGGTTTCATCTTAGTTCTGAATGTAACATTGACACCATCAGTTAAACAGCTGTCCAAGCTTCCAGGGAGTTAATGCAGGGCCTCGGTTAAGGTTTACGAACACTTGCAGTAATTATAATTGGTACCAACTTAAAATATCTTCCTTATGGATGCACCCCCGAAATCTCGGAGCTGTACCCCGGGTAAAATTACTCCGACGCGGGCCCTATGCAGTCCGCCCTGCGCACGTGATGCCAGATCCAGGGCCCAGGGCCCCAGGCCCTGCACCAAGGGCCTGGAGCTTCGACACATGTCGCCTGGCCCGATTGGGACCAAGCCGCCGTGGTCACGTGCAATGAGTCACGCCTACAGCAAGAGGTTTTTTTTCGATGACAGTCTGGGGACGTTATCAGTTACTTTGCCATGGCCCCTCCACCTCCTATTATCATAGACGCCCAGGCGGTGAGTGGTATCACCGGCTCCATCTCGTTGGCATGCTGGATTATTGTTTTTGCCCCACAAATTTACGAGAACTTCCGCAGAAAATCGTCCGAGGGCTTATCGCTCCTGTTCATCATCCTCTGGTTGGCGGGAGACGTGTTCAACGTGTTGGGGTCCATTTTACAGGGCGTGCTTCCCACCATGATCATCCTCGCCGTCTACTACACCTTGGCGGACGTGGTGTTGTTGTGGCAGTGCTTGGTGTACGGACACGGCGAGAAGGCCGATTACATCCATCTCTCGCCCGCCAACCCCATGAACGAAGACGTGTTGGTGACGGTATTGTCCCGCGAGAACCACGAGGACGGCGAGGAGCAAGACGGCAACGTGCTTGAGCAGCAGCTTTTGGACGAGGAGCCCGCGATGTCGGGGTTGAAGTCTGCGTTGATCAAGACACTCATGGTGGGATTGGTGATTCTGGCCGGCTTGGTGGGGTGGTACATCTCGTACTTGAACGACAGTAAGCATCCCGGCAAGGTGCACAAGCCTGCAGACTTGGTGTACGACCCATTGGCCCAGGCGTTTGGCTGGCTTTGTGCCGTGCTCTACCTTGGGTCCAGAATACCGCAGATTCTCCTCAACTACCAGCGGAAATCGTGCGAGGGAATCTCCTTCATGTTCTTTCTTTTTGCCTGCTTGGGAAACTTGACATACGTCATTTCCATTCTCGCCATTGACATGTCGTGGCATTATCTCTGGGTGAATTCCTCGTGGTTAGCGGGGTCATTCGGCACTTTGGCATTGGATTTCACCATCTTTGTGCAGTTCTTCCTTTATAACGAGGACAACCAGGATTCAAGCGAGGAGGGCCTGCTCCTAACCACCGAACCTCAACCGACATATGGCACCTCCAAGTGATGCATTAAATACACAAATACACAAATACATACATCAATAAATCAATACATCAATACGTCAATACATACCATCAGATGACAATACGCATGTCGAGATGCGCAATACGCAAACTCGGAAGACTAATCCGCAACTCGCATTGCCATCACTTGCATGCCTAGACTGCAGGGAAACATGAACATACATGGACGAACGACTTACGTGGGGGCTAAAGAAAGATATACGAGCTGATCGCCAGCATTCCCCAACAATTCCAAGCATTATCTGGTAGGATCTCTACTGCTGGCTGCCCAACACGGAGGACGTCGGCGCAACTCCCCGTGGCTGACATGGCCATCATGGCTGTCATCACCTGTAGCTAGTGGGAACAGGCAAAGTGGTGGCTGGTTGGGATGGGTTGGGCAGCTCATTGCACAAACCGTGACCCAGGTGCTACATTATCTCTGGAAAGAGATTAGTATAAGCGAGCACCAAAAGGGAATTAAGCTTGGAATAATAGCATGTAGAACAATCCCCGATATGCCTGGGGGCGCGATTATTCGACAGGCCACCAATTACAGTCCTACAGGCACAATTCTGAGACAATGCATGCACAATAGAGCATCCAACAAAATAGGGCATCGAATAAAGGAGCCCAACTGTGGCATGCAGCTGAACAGGATAGGACCAAGAAACTAACCACGGGGTTTGGGGTGCTGGGTAACCAAGGGGTTTGGGGCTGGTGGGGCCATGGGCTCGGTGGCTCAGTGGCATGTGGCTGCTGTGGAAACCCCCACCCATCCTAGTGGGGTACCCTATCACTGGAAATCGGTGAATGCTTTCCTTCGCTGGGTGCATATGTATGCATCGGAAGCAGCACCATCAAATTATATAGGCAACCGAGATGGACTGCAAGACCTGCGTCCCCGAACTAGGCAAAGAATGTGCGTGTTAGACGTGTACATGAAAATATCCCCATCGCGCTGAAAATACTCGCTGCACATAATTGTACATGAATATAGCAAGTGGCACAGAACCGTTTGCCAGAGAACGTGACCCAGATAGGAACTGAGACATCTACTATAGCCTTCATGGTCACGAGCAACGTGGGACGAAGGATCATAACTGGTATTATTGATCCTTGACACTATCATTCGCTAGCTCCACCGGGCCCTCCATCCCTACAACCTGCAATGGCCCCCTGGCAATAGGGGTCCTTCCTGGCCGGGCAGTGGATCGCGACCACCAGTGCCCAAGGGTAGAACTCGAATGAAACATGGAAACCTGAAAAGCCCGTTGGGCCAGTGCCCAACAATCCAGCCCCAGACAACGGTTCCTCCTATTGAGCGCTGCCGTCTGACAAATGCCGTTCGTGTGCAAAAGGAGGAAACACTGTGCTACGGTAATTACGAGACGATGGAAACTGCGGTTATGGAGTATTGCACTACGGGTGTTCGCTTTCGCCGAAACACGGCGCGAAATCACCTGTGAAAATCGAACGCAGATCGAATGTCTTCGACCGCAAACGCTGTGCCAGGCGTCTCCCCAGGGCACCTGCAAGTGGGAGTATTTGCAAGTGATTGTGAAAAGTTCACTGAGGTATTTCGGCGCAAGACGGCAACTGGAGATGCCGAAGGAGGAGTTGCAGAGGCAAGTGGTGTACCCGCGAGGCTTAGATGGAGGGGTACCCCAGCATCATGCAGCGGTCGCGAGCCCGGGCTCATTCCAGGTGGACTAAATCACGTATTAGTCCAGTGACAAGTCGTTTTCAAAGTTTAGGGATTTAAACTGGGACATGCGATTGTTCCCAGTTGCGAGCCCCTGCGCCGGTGCGTCGGACCCCGGAACATACCGTGCGTTCCGAAGAAGCGAGGGACCGTGCAGGTGTTCCACCAGCCGAACTGCCTGTTCTAGAAGACTGTTTCCACCAATGACACATGGAAATGCACCGTGATGCGCTTTGTTTCGGCTCCATGCCGTGACTGGATTGCCTCTGCAACCTGCCGCACTTTTAGATTGTGACTAAACGCACTAATGTACCCTCGAGCCTCAGTTTCGACTTTAGCCATTAATCTTTAGTGCGATGCGTAGAACCAACCTTAGATCCCCTTGGCGTCCCCAGCAAGCATATGAGGAGAGCAAAGCGGTCAGTGGTCGAGAATTCATTGGTGGTGGCCAGAAAGTGGCCACCGCCGCCAGACCGTGGTATCACCGCCCAGCTTTCGGCACTGGCTGCCATCAACCAGGTGCTTCCTGCATCCAGTGGGGGCCTAAAGCTGCCAAATAAGCTTCGATAACCATAGCACTGGGGCTTAGGCGCAGATTTCAAAACACCCAGGAGGGAAGGCCCTTCAAAGTGCGGTGGCTGGGCAGGTCTGAGGTGTAGCGGCCCAGGACACCCTCACCAACTTGACAAACCATGGAGGCTGGGTTGTAGCAGGGTGGATCGACCCCTGTGTCCATAGAAGCCACCACTGCAGCAAACGGCCTGTCATCTACTGGAAGGATGCATAGTTTTACAGAATATTTTATCCGGTAACAGCGACCGAGGTGCCGAATGATGCGAGGGCTACAACATCTGCAACAGCTCGGTAATCACCCTTCACTTCCAGACCCTTTGGTGTCCAGGTTGGGCCTCGGTATTTTTCACTTGCCTACCCCTCGGGGCCCGGAACATATGGGCCGTGTTATGGCCGAGTCATTCCATCAATTACATGCATGGTTCTGCAACTGGATGTGGTGCGGCGAAGATATTTTTTACAGGTTGGGTGCTTTTAGATTGTGTCGATTGTTTAAACGCTGCGCCGTATTCGCCAGGTGGTATCGGCCGAGTGGCGCACCACCTGGCATAGTCATGCCAGAACTAGTGCCATCACGTGTGTGGGGGCCATCTACTAACCAGCGGCCAAACTCCGCCGTCACATGCCCCTCCCTCCACCACCGTCCCCATCCCTTGTTCCTGCTGCATCAACAGTGCAGCTTTTATGCATCACTCATGTACAGTTTATGCAGACAGATGCATGTTAGATGCAAGTTAATGTTAATGCAACTGCATCTTTATGTATTGGCGTTGTGTCCTGCACCTACCCTAGCGCTTCATGCATTCCCGCCGCACCACCACCGTCGTCCTGCATCATCAACATGCTGTTCAATTACGCCTTCCTCACATCTATAAATCCTCAACCTGCCACCTTCTTTTGCGGGGCACCTCCCATCCATGTCCATGTTATTTAAGGCTTCATCGCTCCCCTTTACCCTCAATTAATTCTATTCTTGTTGCTGCTTGCCCTCGCATCTACAACCCGTCCCACCTGTGCAACTCCTGCCGCGTCCTTTTCAACTCAGCCTTCTGCCTTCTCCCGGGCTGAAAGCCATATTTGGTCTGGCGTTTGAATACTGTACGTTCTAACACCACTCCCTGGAGCTATTCGTGAACCTCTCCTGGCGTGAAGTGCTTGGCGTCCGTGGACCTTGATCTAATCGCTGGATCATTACCCCTAATCTGACCCGGCTGTTGACCAGCCTCTCATCCCTGCTAGATCAGCGCCCCGGCCCCTCAGTATCGGCCCTTTTTCACCCGCTGCTTCGGTTCCATACTGCTTGATCTACCCACCACATCAACCTCCATCCATTCTTGACCCTCTCCCGCTTTCCCGTCTCAACCGCTAGTGTGCTGCACCTCTTTGCAAATGGGTAGCGAAACAACCAAGAAGCGCCATAAACCCACCTTCGTGTGCACCAACTGCAAGAAGCGTAAAACGAAATGTGACCGCAAAACACCATGCTATTCGTGTGTCAAGACTAACAGTGGCTTCTCTTGTACCTATGAGTCCAACTGGAGACCGGTGTCGTTCCTGGAAATCGAACGTAAGGTGGTTACCGATAACCGCAAACTGGAGCACGAGCTAACCACCCATAGCATCCCAATGCAAATCAATTCCATACTGCCCATCTTGAACGGTGCCCACAGCACGCTATCGTCGTCCTCGTCGTCCGTGCCTGACACAAAGCGTGCTTCGAAGCAACTGGTCGAAGATTCTCTTGATGAGGTATCGATGTTGCGGAAACGTCTCCGTGAGTTGGAAGACACATTGAAGCATTCGGGGAACTCTCCTCCCGTCGAAATTCACACTCCCCAAGAACCATATCCAGACACCATAAATCTCTACGAAGGTTACACCCCAACAAAACTCCTTGACCTGTCGGGTGAGTGCTACGGACCCTTGACTTACGTCTCGATCGTCAAGCGTGATCCTTGGCTCAGCGCCCTCTGGGAAAAGCTTTCGGAAAGCGTGGGTGCCTTCAAGGTGTATGCTACACCCGATCTCGCCCACGCTGGTGTTGACAACTACGAAAAACTATTTCAAATGAAGTCCATGGCAATGTTAGAGTACCAAGAATCGATCGCCTTGAAACCCACGAAATTATCCGATCCATTGCAAAACATCGATAGCGAAAAGAACAAATTGTTGAATCCAAGCTGTATTGCCTTGGCAAAATCTCTATTTGAAGGAAAGTCTAATACAAACCATGAGTTGCTTGAAAAGATTCGTTTAGCACTTCCAAAAAGAAAAGTTGTTTGGACTTTGTTGGATAGGTTTTTTGCTTGCATTTACCCATTCTTTGCATTTTTAGACGAAAACAAATTCAAGGCTGACTTGTCTCAAATTATTGGTCCAATTGATTATCTGGATACATACATAGAATCTATCAAAATTAATTCAAAAGTGGAATTAGCTACAATTACAATTACTTTTTTCATTCTCCGGTTATCTTATTTGGCTTCATTCTCCAACAGACGTGAAGTCACTGATGCAATTCTAAAGGCTGGTGATTCCAAAGAAAAATATTTGCTCACAAATCCAATCAATTTGGCTGCCATAGAGGTTGCTAGAGTCTGTCTTGATTTGTTGGAGCCACATAAGACTATCAATTTTACCGTTCTTCAAGCATTGATTTATCTGCGTATTTATGCCATCCATGCTCCAGAAGAAGGTGAGGTGGTTGATGGTAGTGAAGCCCAATCAAGCATTTCCAATATGGTTCGTCATGCATATGCTTTAGGTTTGCATAGAGAACCAGACAAGTTTGAAAACTATCGTAATGATGAACGTGAAAATCATTTGGGAAGGAAAATCTGGTACTTCCTTATGAGATTTGATGTGATACAGGCTTACAATGTTGGAAGTCTTCCCAGTATCGACCATATGCATTTTGATGTCAAGCAACCTTTCTTAACCATCCAATATAGCAATATTAATAATGAAGAGTTGGAACTGCGTGTTATTCACTCATTTTCATTTTTCAGACCAAAGTTAGCTCCCTTAAGAGTGATTCTTAGTCTGATTCTTGATATCAATAATGGGTGTCCAGTTTCGACTTTAGTTCATCAAACGAATGAATTGGAGGAAGCTTGTGCCAATTCTTTGAATATTTTGAAGTTATCGCCAGAAAGACTGATCCTTCCAATAGATTTTTCCCCAGCTGATTTTCTGGATATTGTCACCGCTAAAATGTTCATCTTAACAAAAGCCACTTTAATGACACTTTATTTCCACCTTTATTTGCATTATGAAAAGAAGTCAAATTTTGAATTATGTTGTGTTTATGTTTTGAAATTGTATCGCTTGGTCCATGATGATCTTCTTCCCTACATGTTTGAAATAATCCACGGAAGATTCAGCAATCAAGGGATTATGTTGAATACAGTTTTGCACATTGCCATGCACAAAATTGTTCAGACGTTCATTTCACACCTTACAAGGGTCAATTTCATCAAGTATACAATGGAAAGTAAACCAGATCATTCAAGCAAATACCGCAATGACCCTCAGTACTTTGACTATCACAAAAGAATAGTCAGCTTATCACATAATTTAAGTCGAGCTTGGACATCGATGATAAATTTATTCCAAAAGTATTCTACTTCATATTACTATGCCTGGAAAATTACCAAAACTCATTTCGCTGCATATCAACTTTTGAGTGATGAACAGCTTTTTAGATCACCTGGGCCTTTCTTGAAGAAATTGCATTCTTTTCAATTTACGGAAGGGCAGCTTGATGAATTGAATGCAGTCACTGATTCTTTGGCAAAAGGACTCAAGAGTATTGTGAATTATAAGCCTTCATCAACACCTACTTCAAGCTTATCAAGTAACATTATGCCAAGTGCTCCTGCTCACGTAAAGAATGAGATGTATGAGGATTCAATGAATACTCAAAATGCATCACCCTTGACTTCAAATAGCTCTCCAGGTAACCAACTTTATCAAGATAATACTCAAATTGACCAGATTTGGATGAATATGATGGCTATGAAGGTTCCCAATTATGATTACAATCCAGCCATGATGACTGGAACGATGAACCAGAACGTGAACAACACAATTCCTGTTAATCAATATTATCCACAAGGTCAAGTGAGTCAATCTTTACCCCAAAGTCAGAATTTGAATTCTAATCCAGTTCCCATTCAGAACTCGAATTCTAATATCTACAACAATAATTTTAATATGAACGGCCAGGTTGGCCATGAAACTCCTAATATCCCCCATTATGCTTCAGTTCCCAACAATCAAATACCGCCAATGGTTCAGCAATTTCCCCAAAACCCACAGATTCGACCCATGCAAAACTTTCAAGGTGCTGGCCAAATGAATCATACTTCGAATATGATGGAGAACATGAATTCCAACGTCAATGCCACACCGTTTGATAATGCATACAACGTTCCCAACGGCGTACAACAGTTCAACATGAATCCACCTCCCCAATCATTTGATAATCAAAATGAAATGTACTATAACTCTGAGCAAGATGTGGGAAATTATAACTCGTATCAAATGCTCAGTTGAGGTGATTTGTGATGGTTTTGTGGTGTATTTTTGCTGATCATGGTATTTAAATAATTTGTACAGTTTACCATTAGATTACTTTTTTGCGTATGTTAGTAACACTGTATTTCCGAAAGACTCTTTCAAGCGCTGCCCTTGTTGATTGTTCAAACATGCTGTGGCCGAAGGCTCGGTATCAAACTCGACGAAGGCCAAGTTTCTGACTTTGACGTAACGAACATTGAAGAATCCGTCGAATTTTTCAAAATGCGATGTTAACACCGGGTTTTCAACATCTGGGCGAATATTTTGAAGTAATAGCACCTTATGGGGAGGAAGATCACTGAAATCTTGTACTTTGCGCTTCTTCTGGCCACCCTTTTCGCTGGATTTGCCCTTTGTTGACTCTGCCTTGCGCTTCTTCACCCTCAGAGCTTCTTCTTTAGCCTTCTTACGTTCTTCCACGGGCGCTTCGTCGTTCAACACATCCACGTAGTAGTTATCGGAGTTGGACTTTGCGAATTGCACTCTCATCTTCTTTTTGAAGAGCTCGGTGGTGTCCAACTCTTTCTGGGCCAAAATGCTGTGTTCTTTGTTTTCAAAAGTGATGAACGCTTGTCCCTTCATTTTCAAGTTAGAATGTGCAGTGACCTGAAGGATCTTTCCGTACTTCTCGAAAGTTTCTGTGAGGGCATCTTTGAGCTTGTTGATTGAAACCTTGTCATTGAGGTTATTCACGTAGAGTGTCTCAAGAGTGGACGTCATGATGTGATGCGTTGGCTGGAACTAATGGCTGCTGGCAGACTACTATCACATCTATTACCAGTAAATCATATTCTCTGGTCACGTGGATTTATGACACGTGACTTATAGCTGCAAATCGGCCCACACAGCTGTTGGCCTGATCTTCTGCTTCACCCCAGCATGACCACAGTCCCAAGATTGCCTCCTTGAATATAGTAACGACCTTGAACGGGTCTGGATATCTTTTCAGTCACCGAAAAATTGTCGTTTTTGTTGTTTAGTGTAATTTTCTTGATTTAATGGAAAGTTTCTCACTTTAGTGTTACTGAGCTTCTATCACCACAATCGAACTTAATAATACCATTTGCAGAGCAAGACTGTTTTTTTATGAAGCAGTCACAATGCCACACACCCCGTAATTGCCCACAACAGAAATCAAGTCTTGAGATCCATGCCAATTGAAGATTGGGATATCCTATGAATTTACTACTCACAGTCAATTTATGCTGAACTGTTGGGGGAGGAACTAGAAGTCACCAGAACGGGATTGAATACCTAAAAAAAACCCCCAGAAGACTTGAATTGACCACAATCAATATGATGCTCTTCGAATTGGCCCAGCTTTGGCCATTTGCCGTTGTTGCTGACAGTTCCATCAGAAAGAGTCTAGGGTTGGGTAGCTCAGGCTGGAGCGCAAAATTAAGCCTCCGACCCACTAGGGCTTCCATTCTACAGATCAGATCAGAGCAAGCGTTGGAGAGCCCTCTGACGAAATGCCACAGTTTTGCATCCCAGTTGAGCCGTTAAGCTTTTACAATTGTGTTGCTCAAACAGACACAATCGCATCCATCCACAACGGCCCTCAACTGTGGCACAGCTTTGGCCACTTGAAACAACTACAACAGACCTTCGGCTATCTTCCCGAATAGGCCGCCAGGCCAAGGAACCAGACCGATCTTCCTTTAGCGCTCTAGTAAGCTTCATGGCCTCATCATGATCTAGACTCTTCAGAACCTCCCGATTACGTAACCAGCATTTGGTTGGTCATGTTGATGACAATTCGTCTGTCGGGAGCCGGTGGCAGCCTGGCCATAATGGCCGCCACACGCCGAGGTTTCCCACTCCGATCCTCCTTTGGTGGTCGTGCTTTCGCAGAAAACCCCATCGCTCATCCCGTTGCCTTCCCGATAACACATCCACCCATCGCTGTCATTAACACCCTGCACCCTCCCATAATTTGGCCAATCAAACGCTCGCGAAAGGTAAGCATGCCATCTTCCTGCACACAAAATGCGCGCAAACGTGCCACAAACACAAACATTTCAATCCCTCACTATAATAAAGAATCTCTGCATATGGCTATTTAAAAACACTCCCATCCCAGATTTCCCAGTTTATCTGTTTGCTTCTTTACTTCAAATCCGTGAACCCCTAAATTTCCTAGATAAAGTCTCCACTTTACTCTTAGATTTTAACATTCTCATCTTTATCAACGGATTGCCCTGCTGATCATTGCTGCACCATTAGCTTCGGCATCTCTTACTTGTGAACCCTAAGCAACAAACTCATCACTTACAACTTTTACATTAGATAACATCACAATGTCATTGGTCGCTATCAAGAACCAGGTGACTGGAATGTTTTCCCAGAAAAACAAGTCCGACGAGGAATTGGACAGAGTTAACCGGTTGTTGGAAAACAACCAATCTCCATACGGATCAACCGACAACCAAGACCGTGGTCAACGTGTCGCTAACGAAGAAGCTATCTTGAATGCTGCCAAGAGTAACAGCGTTCTGGACGACGAAGATGACAGCGAGTCTGCTGGTTTTTTCAACAAGTTCGACCCAAGAGTCATGTCCGATGTCATTATCGGTTTATCCGATGGTTTGACTGTGCCTTTTGCCTTGACTGCTGGTTTGTCTTCTTTAGGTGATTCGAAATTGGTCATTACCGGTGGTATGGCTGAGTTGGTCTCGGGTGCCATTTCCATGGGTTTGGGTGGTTTCCTTGCTGCCAGATCCGAATCGGAATACTACAAATCGCAAGTTAAGAAAGAGAAATTGGCTTTCTTCAAGAAGCCAGAAACTATCAACCAAGAGGCTGCCGAGATCATGTTTGAATTGGGAGCCTCGGAACAAACCATCGGTTCATTCTTGAAAGATTTGGATGCACAACCTAAGAGTTTGATCGATTTTGTCATCAGGTTCGGAAAAGGATTGGAAGAGCCAGCCGAAGGTAGAGAATTCACCTCTGCCTTGACCATTGGATTGGCCTATTTCCTCGGTGGTTTCGTTCCTCTTGTTCCTTACTTTTTCACTACTGTCGTCAAGACCGGTTTGCTCATCTCTGTCCTCGTCATGTTAATCACCCTTTTCATTTTCGGCTACGTTAAGACCTCCATCTCCTTGGGAGAGGACTGTGGAACGCATAAGAAGTTTTTCGAAGGTATGCAAATGGTAGCGACGGGCTCCATAGCGGCGGGAGCCGCATGGACCTTGGTCTACTTCATCGATAATTGATGTTCGGCAATGCGCATTTCATCCAGATGACCCTAATTGATGATTGGTACTGATCTATACAACAGCTTGCATAAAAATTACGATTGCTGCAACATGAACATTCCATTGTTGCGAATCCTAACCTCCTGTTCTTGTTCCCGTACCATCAATCGGCATCTTATACCCTCGTGCAATTTCCCTGTATATTAGTTAATTTCACTAGCTACGTTTTCCCCTGTAAAATATCCTGCGAAGGAGTCGACCCTGTGGAGACTCTCCATAGCACAATAGAGAGTTTTGTGTTAGTGCCAAGCACGTTCCGTCTCGCCAACAATAGCAGGCCAGAGGTGGTCCGATGATGCCAGTAGGGGCGGAGATCTGGCTGGTGCAAAAGTCACCAGCGGAGTGTGTCAACTACTCCCTAAACAACCGTATAGAAGAGCGGAGAAGAATAATTCCGAGGATTGTACCGTTATTTTGCCGTGGCCACAAATCTTCCCTCACCTGGAACTGGCTGAAAAATATGAAAAATGCAACTTGCGAAAAATTCCTGACGTGAGACTTTTGAATACAAACAGAAGGCGAAACACCACATAATATTCGGAATGTCAACAGTAAGGAACGAATTGCAAACACAAACAACGGCGTAAACAAATAGCACACGGAAGACAAAGTGCAACCAAAGAAAACCCCCACCACCAGCTGGTAGTTGTCAGGGGAGGGCGATCCTCAAACCGTGTCATGTGCTTGTGAGTCAAATGCGCAACTGCAGGAATAGCGTGGGGTTGTTTGGGATCCATAGCATGTGGGCCCTTCCCAAGAATACTGCCAGGGAAATGAAAAACGATACGGAAAACCAATATGGTCACAGCTGCGGAAAAGGAATGGTGTGTTGCCAATGAGCCCCGAAATTAGTGTTTTCTGGGTATTAATTTCTCTAAACAAAATCAACACTGGCTGCATCCAGTTCCGTATTTGTCAGAAGTATTTCTGGGATGTGGGGAGTTGGACCCTTCTCTATAGAAATTGGAGCTGGTGCTGGGGTAAGTGATTTATGGGGTTGTGGCTGCGACATGACCTATTCTGTTTGCTTGACGAACTCATTGTTCACCATGGTGGCTTTACGAGAGAATTCCGTCCCCGTGTGCCACTTATGGGGCACGAAATTTCTACTTCCACCCACTGAAACTGGGCTATTCTAGTGATACCAGGCATATTTACAGGTTGAGGACACTATCCTGCACATAAACAACATGCAAAGATCTCACGGGGTGGTTGGTGCATTTTGCACCTTATGGGCCTTGCCAGGCTAACCTGTAACTACCTGCTCACTTAATCACAGTGGCGCTAGTCAATCTTCCCTACCATCAGAATGTCCTCCAGAATCGCAGAAATCATATCCAAAATCGCCATTCCAGCGGGTATTGCCATCACCCTTGGCCAGTCCGCCATCTACGACGTCGAGGGAGGAAAGAGAGCCGTCATTTTCGACAGATTGAACGGTGTGCAGAAAAACGTTATTGGTGAAGGTACCCACTTCTTGATCCCATGGCTCCAAAAGGCCATCATCTACGATGTTAGAACCAAGCCAAAAACTATCACTACAAACACCGGATCAAAGGACTTGCAAAACGTCTCGTTGACCTTGAGAGTGTTACACAGACCAGAGGTGGTGAACTTGCCCAAGATTTACCAAAGCTTGGGTTTGGATTACGATGAAAGAGTCTTGCCTGCCATTGGTAACGAAGTATTGAAGTCCATTGTTGCTCAGTTCGATGCCGCAGAGTTGATCACTCAAAGAGAGATTGTCTCTGCTAGAATCAGACAGGAATTGTCCACCAGAGCCAATGAGTTCGATATCAGATTGGAGGACGTCTCCATCACTCATATGACCTTTGGTAGAGAATTCACCAAGGCTGTTGAACAAAAGCAGATTGCCCAACAAGATGCTGAAAGAGCCAAGTTCTTGGTCGAAAGAGCTGAGCAAGAAAGAAAGGCCAATGTTATCAGAGCCGAGGGAGAAGCCGAGAGTGCAGAGACTGTTTCCAAGGCTTTGGCCAAGGCTGGTGATGGTTTATTGATGATTAGAAGATTGGAGGCCTCTAAGGAAATTGCTCAAACATTGGCAAGCTCTCCAAACGTCTCCTACTTGCCAAGCGGTAAAGGCGATTCCGATTCAGGAAGCAAGAACTCCTTATTATTGTCTGTTGGCCGTTAAGTGCCAAAGCTTGTCCAATCTGTATATAGTAAGTGGTATGTACAATCTATTAAATATCCAAAATGACCAATTCATCTGCTGCGCCAGGTGTGGTAACCTCACCTTTTCTTATCAACGCCTCTATATCTTCCACTTCTTTTACACAACCGGCAGATAAATTCAAGATATCGTCACTGGTCTTACCAACTACGATATCATCTTCCACTCTCACCCCGATTCCTTGAAAATGCTTTGGCCATTTGTCATCAAGAGGAATATATAAGCCAGGCTCGATGGTGATAACGTTACCCTTAACCAACTTCTGAAACCTGGAGACCGAGGGCACATCATGTAAGTCTAACCCTAAATGATGGCCAATGTAATGTGGATACAAATTAACCATCAAATCATTAGCCGTCACATGTGAAAACCCAGGCAAATTTCTCAAGCCTTGAGTCAAGGTTTTAACTGAATATTCGTGCACATCATGCAAGGAAATACCCTTGGATTCATCACAAAGATCAATACACTTTTTGTTAACATCCAAAACCACCTCATAAATATCTTTTTGAGGTTCGCTGAACCCATTGACACTATTTGGCCAAGTTCTGGAAATGTCTGCGCAATATCCACCAAGTTTTCCTCCAGCATCTACGAAAACTGTTTCATCTCTGTAAAGTAAATCGTCATTTCTTGTGTAGTGGATGGTTAATGCGTTCTTTCCACTAGCTACCACAGGAATGTATGCTTGTTTGTCGCAACCACCTTTAATAAACTGGTACTCCAAGTAGCTGGCAAGTGTCTTTTCTCTGTATAATGGCGACGATGAGCCTACTTTTGCAATGGCTTTGTTGATAGCACGGCCAGAAATATGACCTGCTGCTTGCATGACTCTAATTTCCGCCTCGGATTTAATACTTCTCTGCTTGGCAATCATAGGGGTGAGTTCCATCTTGTTCTTCTTAGACTTTTCGATGATGGCTTGAATTGTTCCGAATTTGTCCGCTTCCTTTGGTCCAATATTGAAAAACGAAGAGAATTTGGACTTTGACTTTTTGGACTGATCATCCCAGAAGATATTCTCGTTGCTAGAAATAAGCTGATCTATGAATTGCGGAGCCTTATTGATATCTTCCACCAAGTCCGCATTGAAAAAATCGTAAGCTCCTTGCAAGCCCAGCTTTTCGCCTTCCCATAACTCCATCCTTGGGTTTTTTGGAGGAACAAACATGTGAAGGATGACATCTTCGGGGTCGCCGCTTCTTTTTTCAATGACCGCCATAGAATCCGGTTCCAACCATCCAGTCAAATAGTATAAATTGTTATCTTGTTGGAAGTCATAGAAAACACTACCGGATGCATACTTCACCAGAGAGCCACGGAGAATCACAATTGAGCGTGGAGGAAGCTCTTTCATGAGCTCAAGCCTTCTAGAGTAGTACTCCAAGGCACTGATTCCTGGGGTCAAGTTACCTGCTGTTGGAATATAATGGGGCCTTGTCTCGTGGGTGGGCTGCCCGGTGTTGTAGGTTGTCAATGGGGGCCTTGACTGTATGTTGAGATGACGGAGACATTGAAACGAGGGTCTTGGGACCCTTTTGTATAAGAACATTGTCGTTAGAGTTAAGCTGCTAATGAGAAAAGAATAGGTACTATCAGATCACGCGATACTGGATCACGCGAGAACCCTCACATGCCAATTGCACACGTGACCAAATATTATAGTTCCAATCAAAGCCTTAACTGTTCAGTGACCCGATCTACCATGACTGGGATACTATTTGACGAACATAAAGGCTTCTGCATAGACCATTCGCTGCAGCCCTCGAAATTGCCATCCACAGTTCACACCAATGGCTTCGACGAATTGCCCTGGGAAGCAGTTTTACCACTGCAGCCCAAACCAATAGAAGAACCAGTAGTGGAGACAGCCACAAAGAAGAAATTGTCCAAGCTGGAAAAGAAGGACTTGAAGCATCAGAAAAAGATCAACGTTGCAAGAGCCAAGCAGCTCAAAAGAATGCAAGAAAATCAAAATCTGGGTGCTCCGGATCCGCTGCTTTTCAACCCATTCTTGGCCGAGGCTGATTTGAAGCTGATGCATTCCAAAATTATCAGCCATGTCAAAACCGAGGGCAACGAATCGTTACAGAGTTCAAATTCCAGCTCCGAGTTGAAAATCCTTCAATATCATTCAATTGCATTGTACAAGTCCGACTTGGATCATATCCTTCCTGGCGAATGGCTAAATGACAATAATATCTCCTTCATATTTGAATTGATCCACCAATCGTTCATAAACATCAAGGACTCGATGTTCCACCAAGTTCAATTTCTCTATCCGTCATTAGTCCAATTATTCTTGCATTTCCCTGTCAGTTCAGAAATAGAAAGCATTCTCCCGGTGGAAGATTTGAAAAAGCTGAAATTCGTATTTATTCCTATAAACTTTATTGACGATTTCGATGACATCGATTTGGAAGATGTCAACAACGGAGACCATTGGGCACTAGGTGTCCTTTCATTACTCGAGAACCGTTTATACGTGTATGATTCCATGACTCTTGGCGATGAAGATAGCACTGACACCGAGAGACTCTTAGGTGAGTTGACCAAACGTTTGAGGTCTTGCAAGAGCATTTTGAGCTCAAACAAGCCCATAGAGGTGATCAAGATGAAATGCGACCAGCAAGATAACTTTGATGATTGCGGCGTATTTTTACTCATGATAACATGTTACTTGGTGAACCAGTTGATCTTCCAGAATGATGCAATAAATTTGGACATATCAAAAGTCAAATTCAATCCACTTAGTGGGAGACTAAATATGATGGATCTAATTGGCAGAGTTCTCTGGCAAGAAGATTAAATAGTTTTGCATTTTCTATCATGGGCTGAAAAGTTTTTCCAATAAAACTCCTTTCATCATATTGGACAAACTCTCGGCCTTCAACTCCATGGTTAAATCATCTAGTTCATCCTGTAGCACCTCTGCCTCCAATTTTTTATTGGATCCTATGTTGTAGTAAACCTCTTCATCGAATTTGTAACCAATCCCCACTTTTCCTAGACTCAAACTAGATATTAAAAGAAGTATCTCCTCATGAATTTCTTGAATTTGTTGTTCCTTCAATTCGTTTACCTTGTATCCCAACAACGAGATCAATTTCAACTTCGGAATCTCATGGATAATAGAGAGTATCATCAAACAATTTTTGAGATTTATCATGAGTTTTAAGTATGATAAGAACTTCTGGGAGTTCAAATCAATTCTTTGGTTCAAATGAGAAGTATTTTGAGGTGAGATATGCGAAACAGATCTGGTAGAATGTCTTCGAAAGTCGTCCACAAAAGTCGACACGGGAACACAGAACCCCAATTCGGACGAAAGGCGATCCAAAAATTCACGGTTGTTGTTCAAGTTGAGATTCACCTTGTCGAATTGGGATTGCAGAAGCGGCAACAATAATTGAGTGTAAAGGAAATTTTCGTAGCTTTCTTCGTCATCTGTGAAGAGATTTATCAACACGTCGTACTTGTCTGCGTCAATCAAAGACAACTTGTTGAAAGGCTTGGTGAAGATCAATGCGATGGAGAACATGGATAAGATTTTGGATCTTATAATTCCTGTTTGCTTGAGAAAGAATGCTTTGGATTCGGGGGAAGAAAACAAGATCGAATGCAAACTCTTGCTGAATTCTTCAAATTCAAGATTTTTGAAAAGTACAACTAGGTTCAATATTTTTGAGAGCCAATAGAACTTCAATTCTGAACAGAGCTTACCCAGAACTTCGTCTGAGTCATCGCCCAAGTTGGCATCTGATGTACAAGCCATCAAGAGCGATTCAGTGCGAGTGTAGTAAAGTTGAATTTTCTTGTAGATGCTATCAATGGATTTGATGGCCCCTTTCTCTGAAGGATCCTGGAGGTCCTTGGGTTCCAGGGATGGAAAGAACGAGTTCTGGTAGATTACTATCACGTACTGTAGCAATAGATATTCCATGTATGCATTGTCCTTTAATTGGGCGTGGTCCTTGGGCTGGGAAGAGAAATTGACTAGAGTGGAATAATCAGTCAAAAGCTGCATGGCACCATCGTAATCCTGGTTCATGATGGAGACTTGAACTGCACCACGTATTTTGACAAAAACGGAGGTACTTTCCAGGGCCTTGGTGAAGAATGAGTTTGAAGACCGGAGCTCGTTCAACACATTGGACGCTTCTTCTAGAACATTGGAAGAGGTATCGGTAATCGTCGGTACCTGCTGATTTTGAGATTGTAGATATGATTCGAGGGATTCAGCCCATTCATTGTATACGTTGAAGTTGTGTAAGATGGCTAGGCCCTCCTGGGCTATGACTATTGATGGGGACCTGGAGAACTGGTACTGCAATACAGGGACCCAGAGGTAGTCAAATGACATGGCAAATTGGCTGGAATAGGATTCTTAGACTATGAATAGATGAAGGTGCAGTTAAGGGGCCCAATGATGGTGATGAATTGCAATTTTGTGGTGTTCCAAAGGCACTGGCCAATACTGTGGAAGAGTTCAAAAGTAGTGTAAGATTGTTAAGATAACGCGAAGTTAGTGTAATCGGGGATCAAAAAAGTACTGAGAAACCAGTACTAAAAATAGGAGGACGGGCCAATTCAGTGATCTGAAGAAGGGCACAGAGCTGGAAATGGTCCATGGATCACGGAGCTGGAGGCGAAACTTTGAAGCTTTTGGTCCATTTATTGGAAAGTCATCCCAATCGATATTATTACGTATGTAGGAGTCTCAAGGGCTTAAATCCCACTTGACGGGTCCCCCAGTGTGTTACATAGCAAGAGGGAGTAAATAGGGATTACTCAAGGTACCATGGTTGAGGTTTAAAAGACTTGGTCTGAGAAGGCGATTTATTGGAAGTATATGTACAGGCAATCGACTCTCGATGCTGGGTCCAGGAGGCCTGCTGCTGGACTACATCACCGTCAGGGTTGTCGAGTAGGAGCTGCAGACGTCAAAGAGCACGGCCGCCATGCCCCAACTCAACGGCACCCAGGTGCTCATACTCAAGGTGCCCGCTTGATAAATGGCACTCAAAATCAACCCGATCACGGCTCCAGACACAAAACCCTTGAACGAACCGATCACCACGTAGAATAAGCCAAATATCAATGTTCCTGCTCTCTTGGTGCTCAGCGGACGGAGATGGTGCCTTCTGTTATTGAACTCCACATTGAACATGGCGATGAGCGCAGCCATGATGTAGAAGCCCCCGAACATGATGAGGCACCAGCACACAGTGAATCGCCATATATCGGACGAGTAGTAGAGGAACGACTGCTCATACTTCTGCCTGTTGACCCCCAACGGCCAGTAAAGGGATGGGAACTTGGGTCGCGTGTACCCTATAGGAATGTTGATAGAAGAGACGAAGATCTTCATCTTGGGGTGGGTTTCGGGTGGATTTCAGGCTAATTTTCCAACACTAGATTCAGCTCACTGACATCAACGCTGGGGTACTTGGAATGTCTTTTTGAAGAGCTTTGCCTGGCTCAGGTCTAGGTAGTACTGTTCCGCTCACTCCACACTATGGTAAACAGTAGAATGATAGGAAGGTCGTGCGCACACCCCAAATCTACACCTGGAAAAAGACGGCCACTATTGCCACCATCTTACCCCAGTCATTTTCTTCAATTCCATCCGCTCTGCATACTCTTCAGTGTTAGGCTCCACCAGCAACAGCAAGTAGCAGCAGTCCCCACCACAAGATGTCCAGAAGATACGATTCTAGAACAACCATCTTCTCTCCCGAGGGAAGATTGTATCAAGTTGAATATGCACAAGAAGCCATTTCAATGGCCGGAACGGCCATTGGTATATTGTCTACCGAAGGTGTTGTGTTAGCATGTGAGAAGAAGGTTACCTCGAAGTTGTTTGACAACGACGGCTCCGCAGAGAAGCTCTATGTGATCAACGATAACATGATCTGTGCCGTGGCAGGAATGACAGCAGATGCGTTCATCTTGGTCAACAATGCCAGAGTCCAGGCCCAACAGTACTTGAAGACATATAACGAGGAAATTCCATGTGAAACGCTCATCAAGAACGTCTGTGACATCAAACAAGGTTATACACAACACGGTGGTTTGAGACCATTCGGTGTTTCTTTCTTGTACGCTGGTTACGACGACAGATACGAGTTTCAATTGTTCACATCCAACCCATCCGGAAACTACTCGGGCTGGAAGGCCACCTCCATCGGTGCCAACAATTCCGCCGCACAAACCTTATTGAAGAAGGACTACAAGGACGAGATGTCCTTGAAGGAGGCCTGCGAATTGGCCATCAAGGTGTTGTCCAAGACCATGGATTCCTCGGCCTTGAACAGCGACAAGCTTGAGTTTGCCACTTTGAGCTTGTCTAAAGTGCATCCAGGAAAGGTAATCCACAAGATCTGGAACGACAAAGACATCGACACCTTGATCAAGGAAAGTGGTGTTTTGGACGAGAAGAACCAGGATGACGATTAGATTGCAATAACGAAAATATACAACAGTAATACAATAACCCTGTAGCGCACACAATACTGAAATCGAACCACTCAGTTCCAGGAGTAGGTCCGGCAATATTAAGTATTGCTAGCCATTGTCCGTAATTAGTAGTCAATATTGATCAACAACTACTAGGCTATGATGAATTGACTTTATAGGTCCCAAATTTAAAGGACTTAGACAATTTCTTCATTCATTTCAGTGGACATTTTCGTGGTCTTAGGGTGTCATTAGTCGCATCTCAAAATTGCTATCAACCACACTCTTTTGCAATGGACTTTCTAACCCCGGGAATCAGACCTGCTTCTGCCCAGTCCAATCGGGTGATCCGTTCCATTAGTTCCAACAACCGGATCTCGTTAGGAATCAAGGCCAAATTCGATGAAGTCAATGACTTGACCACGTCCTTTTTAACTACGGAACTTGCCCTTTATGAGAGAGAAGCAATTAACAATCAAGACCAACATGTTCATGCCAATTCAGAGGACTTCGAACATTTCACCAAGTTGCTGGACACCTTCCAAGAACTCTACTATCTTTTGGGGGTGGACAATTTCAATTTTGGTAAGGTTTCATCCTTGGACCTCGAAAAGGTGAAGTCAATCTATAGCAAAACCAGCGATATCTCGACAGAGAACGGTGCAGGAATTAAACAGATTAATGATACCACTAGGCACCTTGTCAATTACTACATCCTTTTGACTGTTGACCTTCATTTGGCCAATTCCCTTATTTATCAGACGTTAGTCTTGAAGAGCAATTTAGCTTACTGGGAAGAAATTAACAATTCCACCACACAGAAGCTTGTTTACTTCGTTCAAACATCACCTTTCAAGCTCTTTGAGTTGGGCAAAGCGATGGCGCAAAAGGTCTCCGAGTCCTTACATGAGAAAGAATACGAATTCAATGCCACAGGTAATGTTCACGAGGACAACTTGTTATACGTCAATTGGGTTCGGGTAAAGCACTTTTTCAAGATAGCTTCCGCTGCCGGAAAGTCAGTTCTTGAAATGATGCTTTTAAAAAACAGTCCTACCCTTTCCCTCTTGAATATGACCAAGAAATCCTCAGTTCATCGTTACAGTCAAATCTTGAAATCTACTTTGAAGTCACCTTTGTATTTGGTCAATAATGAAATCGCAGCCAAAATGGAAGCAATCAATGGTGATATTAAAGCCAATACTCTTAAAATTAATCAAATGCTTCAGATGAAATTGAATGACAAGGAATCCACAATTTCTGAATTGGAAAGTATTCTTGGTACTGAAGAAGGAACTGAATCCCAGAAAATTAATAGCTTGATCACCAAAGTCACCACATTAACTCAGTCAAAAGTGCACATGGGAGAGCAGCCTTCTTTCCTAACACGCTACTGGCCCCTCTTGTTAGCTTTGATCATTTATGGCCCTTCTCAGACCATGAATGTGTATAACAACCGTGAAGAGATTGTCTATTGGTTCAAGCACAATTTTGTTGATACTGTTTACGGATTCTTTAAGAATTGGCTTGTAAAGCCAGTCAATGACATGCTCAACATTCTCAGACATGATGATGAGTTGAGTATTACATCCAAGGAATCGTTGAAGTCTGATTTGGACTCGCTTGAAAGAATGGTTATTGACTTTGTAAGTGATGAAAATGTCACTGGAATTAGCAAACAGGAAATCCATGATGCCATTCAAAATGGTGATTTGACATTATTGATGTCCAAATATGAATCACAAATCAGACTGCCCGTCAAATCTCTTTTCAAAGGCACATTGATTAGGTCTTTGTTGATACAGATTCAGAAGACTAAGGTTGATGGTGGATTGGCCATCAATGGTATTGATAAGATCTTGAAATCACAGCAGTTGGTCTTTGGAATTGTATCCATAAGTCCTTCCTTATTTATTGTCTACAAGGCCTGGCAATACTTCTTGGGAGCCAAGCCTATTGTGATCAACGGAAAGCAAGTCAATGTTCTTTGCTTGAAGGGATTAAACAGCATTGAAAACTTGTTGATAAACTTGGGCAGCAAATCCGATGATAATTCGAATTTTGAAGGTATGTTGTTGATTGAGATAGTCAATTTGATCATCATCGCTCAATTAATTCTTCCCAAGAGTTTAGTAAAAGAATGGGTTAATGACTTGAACGAGTTGAACAATAGTGAGTACGATATCCCAACCAAGCTTGCATTGGTAAGAAAGATTTGGAATATGTACGGACCTTACTTCAGATAGTTTATCTTCTACGATTTTTCTATAAATATGTTTAATTTTGCAACGAACTTTATGATACAACCAAGTTTGGTAAGAAATACATGGATCAGTGTTTAAGGTATGATCAGAAGATGAGAATTCATTAATCGTTATCACTTACATCCACCAGTCAATCTATTCTTTGGTGTGCTGTAGCCACCGTCAGTGTAGTGGGTAAGATTGACGTTTTCGTAGATGTTCAAGTGTGATTGAATATAGTCATAGGTTGGATATCCGGCAGGATCACAACCGACACTGCCAGCGCCATCAGGTTGATAGACTCTGATATAATCCACCATGAACTCAACAGGGAAATGAAGTGATGGCCAATTAATATAGGCCCAGTTATTTGAGATACCCAAGTTCATGATAACAGACATTGGTTCCTTAGATAAATATCTCCAATTAATATTACCATTTGGATGCAATGCATTAGCATGGACTGTGAGAGTTGGGTCTTGACCCACATACCATCTCAAGTAACCGTTCTTATCATTCAAATATTCAAAACCATAAGATTGGAAGTTGTGGAGAGTATCACCACGTTCATACCAACTGGTGTTTAAAGTTGTGATAGCAGAAAGCGCTTGTTGAAATGGTCCACCAGTATACGAATTCATTGTGGTGACAGACAGGTTATAAATTTCAAGCCAATCGTAATCAGGATAGTACCAAATATCCATTGGAGCCATTTGCAAGGATTGGGAAGCCACACCATTGTTAATGGTAGTATCAGCCTCTGCCTCAATAACATCAATTTCAGGAGCACCTCTACCGACACCAGGGTTTGGATGTGTTTCACCTTGACAGGTACAAGAATTCAATCTTTGACCAGGAAGATATGAGATACCATCTGGCGATGATTGGTTAGGGGTAATACCGGCATCACAGGCTTCATAGGAGTATGGCCACACTCCGTCAGTTGTTGCCAAGTAACCAGGACGACCTAAGTTACCCATGGTCCATAAACCAGGCCACAAACCAGAAAATCCACCGTAGTTTGGTAATCTTGCAGAGATATCGATTCTACCTTGAGTAAAACAAAATTTGTTCCAACTTTGGACCATTCCAGATCTGTAGAAAAGATTGTGGTTCTTGAAAGCATCCATACGGAGAACGAGAGTACCATTAGAGGTAGTAACTGCATCAGGATCATACCATTCCAAATCTTTGGTGGCATCATAATGAAGATCTGGGGCGGTGAAAAATTGGTCATCACCTTCGTAGAAAGTTCTACCTTCAGCGTTGAATTCATCGGAGAAGACAAGATTCCAGTTAGATCCATCTCTTGCTTTGATAGTGCGCTTGTCGGAGGGGGTATCAGGATCAATCAAGCTTGTTCTGATAGCACTCAAGATAGGATACTTATAATGAGTCAAGACTTCATAATGTTCCGGTTGTCTGTGGGTTGTGACACCTGAGTAAGTCAACACAGGAAGAACGATGAAAATCACAACCGCAGCGATAAGAAGTCCGATAACACCTACCAAACCACCCATGGAACGTTTATCCATGCTCTTTAAATCCGCTATGAATCTGTTCTTCTCATAGTTTGCATCTGCTATGGGATCAGGGTTGTGAAGGTAGTCATCGGGCTCTTTTTCGTCGATGTGGAGTGGGAATGATGATGCGGGATAACCACCAAATGGGGAAAAGTCGTTTCCGTTGGAGAACGGGTTGGATGAAGCGGTGGACTCACCATCAGACTTGTGATTTGCGGCTGCGCCGGCGCCGGCGCCTCCGCTCACCATGTTGGATAACGAGGTTGAGGATACCACTCTAGAGCCGGCCATAGAAGGATACCTGTCGAACTCGGAAGGAACGTTGATGTTACTGGTTGGGGTGCCCGACTGGGGCATGGAAAGGTAGGCTCCCTTCGAGGCACGGGGCGGAGCTGGGGGTATGGAGCCGCTGTTGGAGCCGGTGAGATGGTCATCACTGGAGGAGTTGTCGTTGGAGAGGAGTTTGGAGGTGGTGCCGTCGTTTTGGTAGTAGCCGTTGTATGCGTTGAAGGGACGGCCGTATTCTCGGTTGATATCGTCCTCTTCTGAGGAGGTTGCGCTGGAGCGAGGGTGGGACTCGAAGCTGGATTCTTCTTCGTTGGAGCCGGCGAACGGGTTTCTCAAGTCGCTTTCGTCTTCCCGGGAAACATGGCCTCTGGGGGCGTTAAAGGTCAAGTCTCGCTGGGCCATGGTGTAGAAGAAAGAGGTAGCAAATTCAGACAAATGAGTTATAATTTTATTTGTTTTGGAGGAGCGGGTCACGTGCGCCGATCTGTGAGGCAGCACCTAGAAGGTGGTGGGAGGAATGGCTAGGGGACTACGGGCCGAAGGACGATGGCTGCGGCCGGCTTACGGGCCAGGGGCCAGGGAACGGTGAGGAAGTGGGAGGGGTGAATGTTTAGGCGGGCCAGAGGCTTTGGTAGCTGGAAAAGCGACCTTCTTCCAGGGAGTTAGCCATTTCATCACTGCCCCGATCTGTTCCATTTTAAGAACCGTCAACACCCAAACTGCGACAGTTGCGCGGGCTTTGTGGCAGTGCGACATGCGCGACATCTTCCCCAGCGCACCTGGCCAGATGCACCGGTGGGTGGGAGGGAGTGCTGAAAGCGGTGATGGGAATTACTGGTTGGGGCAGAGGCAACAGATGTGGACCTGAAGACTCACCCTGTTAACACATGATGGCCAGGGAAGTGAGGGTTGGCCACGACGGTGCTGGAGGCCAGGGAGAAGTGGGGGACGGGAGTTATTTCGGGTGCCGGCGATTCACCCCAGGCTAGAATGGCTACGGCGGAGCACCACTGATAGTGCGCACACAGCGACGCCGGTGGGAGCTCCACCGTGCCGGCTGTGCTGGGGACCAGCAACAGCTAGTGGGAGCGCCGGGGTTCCTTGTGGCGGCGAAACCGTTCTGGAGTGGTCAGATGCCGAGATACCGTGGCGGTGGACTTAGGCCGTGTGGATGAGCCGGCGACGTTGGGGTGCGCTCATGCTGGAAGGGTTATTGTTCTGGCCAGTGAAGGGTTCGCAGGTGGTGTATGAGATCGTCCTGGTGATGATGCACTAGCAGACACTAAAGTTGCTGCGAGCCCGTCGCAGGTGGGAGGGAGATCCAGCGAACTTCGGCAGGTGTCGGCGGGATTATTGATTATTTTCCACTAATTTCCACCATGTGTCTGTATTTTCCAGAACTTGAACCGAGATTTGGGAAGGTTTCTGTAGCTGGCGAGCGCAAAAGTGCGGTGGAGATATTGGTGGTGGTACATCGGCGGCCCCGATCCTGTGAGTCCTCGAGCCACTACGAGCACCACCAGCAACTACAACAGCACTACAACACCAGCAACTACCACAGCACCAGCACCTCCAGCAACCACAGCACTAGCAACGCCTGCAAAACATCACCAGCAACACTAGGGCCACTGGCAGCGAAAAGTCCAGCCGTGGTGTGCTGCACTGTTCCCTGTAGCCTCTCGTGACGCGCCGTTCCTGACTCGCTATTGTCGCTATTGTTCTGTAGGGACACCACATAGACAGATTGTTTCGCCAAAGGGCTGAGTCGTAGGGTTTTTCCAAGGCCAGTGGCCAATAGCTACGGCCATAAGCAAATGGCACCTCCCGATGTCTTGCCTTGTTTCTAATGGCCCTGGCCCTGCTACACCTCATCGGGAAGCAGGTCGGCAACCTCACAGCCACGTTGCTGTGTTGGGAAACGGCTGTTCCACGTTCAGGGAGAAAATGTCGCGATTGGGGTGAGATTCTATTTTTATCGGGAGTGCAACAGGGCCACTAGTCGCCAGGGGAAATAGCGTACTTAGGGACGGTTTCCAGGGAGAATTTAAGAATTTTCACCGAACATTTGTTCTGCAACGAGAAGAGCAACTACTGGGAGACGGTACTTGGAGTCCTCATGAATCTCACACTTTCACTAGGACTTCCACTAACACACCCAAAAAGGACGCCTGGCGACATTCCATGCACCGTGATGCGATGCTTTCCCCAGTAGAGCATATACCATGTTACAGCGTGTTGTTGTCCTCGGCCCCTATTGGGATGCGATTAGGGCCAGGGCGGCGGAAATGCAACCCTTTGGCACAAGGCTGTTACCGGGGCAAACCAGTGGACCTGTCTGATCTGAGAAAATTCTCGGAGTTCTGTAAACAAACCAGAACAGAAGCGGAACTAGGCTCTCACATGATGTGTGTATGTTCCGTAGCAGTGTGGGTAGCTCAACTCAGGTCCTGGTATTGGCCGTTCTCAATTTATTGGTGAGGTCTTTCGCAGAGAAAAGGTCCCATCGTCGCCAGTATGAGAAATACCGAGCCAAATATCCAATTGTTCTCTACACAATAGAGGCACATGTTATGGTTGAGATGTTGGAGATGGACCGGTCTTTGGACTCGCGACTGGTGACTCCACTCTAGTGGCCGATGGCCGGCTGTGGCCAGCCACTCGACACTAAAATGCACAGCAATGCCTCGACCATCGGGATAAGAAATTCGCGACAATTATTACGTGCTTGCCCAGCAGCACCTGTAACGATCCGGCTCTTGGAGTCCTGGTGGCCAGGACCAACATCAGACGATTTGAATTCTTCCTAACTCGGAACTGGGCCAAGTGCCCTTCCCTTATCATGGCTGTGCCAGACATCGCAAGAGTATGCGTGCGAGCCCTGGGCGCAAATGTCGCATTCCACTGGGTTTTGAACTTGAGCAACTGATGATGTCCACCCTTTCCCACCCTTTCCCACTGGAATCCCACCGTGACGAATTAAGCGTAAACCGTGACGAATCCGGTGTGAATCGGTCGATACGTGGAGTGTAGCAGCTTGAAAAGATCTTGCTTGATGCGATATCTATTTATATCTGACATCGGCAAATGTCGCGATGTCGCAAGTTGCACCCATTAGCAGGACATCTTACCATGTCCTAGTTTGCGGCCAAAGAACGGCTGCAACGCAGATACTACTACGGATGCCGAAGAGTCAATATCTCCAATGTCACATAAAGTTTTGGGCAGTGAAATTTTTAGCTAAGGTACCATTTTTAACAGCGTACTTCCAATTCAACTACATTTTCAAAACCACTAACACGAGGGTTTCACTACTCTGGAGTCGATATTGACGAGGAAGGTTCAAACATTTATATTTTAATTCATACTCTGTACAAATAAGACGTATAATTAGCTCTTTGTGTATGAAGGTTTAGTTGTTTCTCACCATCAACTTCAACAAAGAGTCGATCACAGAGGTGGCCGCAAGACTGGTGATCCCTGAGTTGGTATCGAATGGAGGACTCACTTCCACCACGTCAGCTCCCACGATATTGAGACCAGCCAATTGGTCGAGAATGCTCAACAATTCTCTGCCACTGAAGCCTCCAATTTCCATGGTACCTGTTGCCGGAGCATGTGCTGGGTCCAAAACGTCGATATCCACGGAAATATAGACCGGCTTATTTCCCAAACTCTGCTTTAATTTACGAGCAATTCCTTGGGCACCAATGGAGTCGATGTCATTGGCTCTGATGATGGAAAACCCGCAATCAGTATCATGCTGGCCGTCGTAGACCTCATCAATGTAAGGTGCCCGGATTCCAACATGCCAGTTTCCTTCTGGGGCAATATAACCTTGTTCATGGGCGTAATGTAAGAAAGTGCCATGGTTGAGCGACATGTAATCGGTTACTCCTCCTCCAAGCACCTTTGGGTCCCAGGTATCAAGATGAGAGTCGAAATGGATCACCTGGATTTCTTCTCCCATGGCTTCGTGAACAGATTTAAGTGCCATGAGAGTAATGGTGTGATCTCCACCCATAGTGATGATACGAGGAATTCTGTGGACGTTTCCTGAATGCTTGTGAATGGCTCTTTGTCCACGGAAAAGCTGGTTCAAGGCAATCCGATTATCAAAGGGGGTCATGGCCACATCTCCACAATCCACAATGGAATAGTTGTGGGTTCCCTTATCGTAAGGATTAACAGGGTAGTTCTTCTTTCTGTGCCTACTTTGGGGTCTTCCATCACCCAATCTTCGAGATGCCAGCCTTATAGACTCGGGCCCAAACCTTGCTCCTGGTCTGTAGGAAGTTCCGGTGTCAAATGGGGCACCCACAATCGCAATATCAATGGAGTCTTCGGAATATGCCAGAGGCTCAAAGCATCTGGCATAGTCAAAGTGTGCATAGGTGAGAATGCCTCCAAACATATTCTGGCTTTGGTTGATGTCGGAGGTGTCATCATCTGGAGGAAATGTCAATTTGCTCTGGATATTCATGTATTGATTGTGTGCCACCCCGAAGTCACTTTTCTCCACAGAAACACCCTGGCTGAGAAGCTTCAACTTTTTTGCTTGCAGCTGCTCTGAATTGACTAATTCTCCATAGAGAGTATCGATGTAGGACTCTGGTATGTCCTGTCCGAAGGCTACTTGTTCCTGATGAGGAACCCTGCCGATGATTACTGTAGCAGCTCCTAGTTGAGCGATTGAAAGGAGACATAAGTTGAGTTTCATGGTGCCTTGTGGTTCCTCGTGGTGCTTTCAAGCTGGTGAAGAATCCGCTACCGTAAACGAACGAACGATTGTCGTATTTTGCTACTTTTGCATGCTTTATATAATTCTAATTATGTGGAGAAGTTTCCCGCGCTGCGCAAATATTGCGCGTTTGTTTCCTTATTAGGAAAGGTCGGTTGCGATAGCGGATAGCTCAAAGGACGATAACCTCAAGAATACGGTATCCGTGCCAGAACGCAAACCATCGAGGATCTCTTCTGGTTGTCCTCGAGAAAAGTTCCATTCCTTAACAATGTGCAATTTTGTAGGGAACCTTCATCAATCCTCTGAACTGTCGTTTAATAATAAAAGTAGTCCAAGTCTTATCAACTTCACTGGCCCCAATTGACCTTCAAAGATGGCGAAAGCCGTCGCAACATTGGATGCAGAAACCCAGCTGACATAAATTGGGCACTGGATCGGCGTATCATGCACTTGGAGTAGTTTGGCTGAACTTTTTGCATAATGGTGAGGTTTCATTTTCACCATAGCTATGGTGCCGATAACCAATGAAACCTTCCATATTGAATCATGGATGACATTGCAGATAGTATAGATAATATAGTGGGCATTTAATGGGCAAACCGGTTGTTCCAATAGTCATTGTTGATGGAATCAGCTTTTGGGTGCCTAAAGTTCCAGACCACTGGTCTTCAAGTAAAAATCTTTCACAAGACACTCCACCTTTCCCGAAGATGCAAAATGGCCAAACAAAACCAATATGCAAATTACCACAAGAGGTACTAGCTTGGAAGCTTTTCTTGGCACTCTTTGGCGCTGCAGTTCAAGATCTAAGTAGGCTTCTTTAGTGTCCTTTACTGTGAAGTGGTTTGATTTTTCACCGTGTTCGATTCCAGTAACTGGTCCCTTTGTTATAGGAGTAGACACCGAGCCTTTTGAATTACGGCTGTAGGTCTCCAATGGCATGCCAACAATCTTCTTCGGGTTTTGCATACACATGATAGTGATACGAAGAAGGTATGAATTTGGAATTGATAATACAGTGCGGCACGTGACTACATTTGGTGATGCTGGGCTTTTATTTGAAGTGAAACAAAACGACAAAAGGACTAATCTAACCATCTTCTCTTCTTAGCTGCTGAACTCAAAGAGGCCTTGGCCACTCTTTGGCCAGCTGGGTAGTAGTATGTTGGGAATGGAGCAACGGTTGCGTAGTTGGGAGCGGACTCCATGGTGTAATCCCATCCAGGAGTGAGTGTGGTACGGACATTAGGAGTCTTAGCAAAAGTTGCGTAGTATGAAACTGAACTCGTGGGGTAAATCATCGACCAGGAGGTAACTGTGACTTTGGTTCCTGGTTGGGTCTGCATAGGTGCGTATCTGGTTTTTCCAGTTTGGGCAGTGTATGCTAAGGTAAACGAACGGGTATCGACACTGGTACCATCACCGGCACTTAATTGTGGGCCTGGTGGGTCTCCAGTGGCGGAAACCTGTAATGAAACGACTGTGGGGGCACCGTTAGCGCCCTGAACGGTGCCTGAAACTGGTCCATCCATTCCGGTTAACTCAAATCTTGGAGTATAATGAATAGTGAAACCCTTGTCAAACTTGGTGAATATTTGGAAGAAGAAATTTCCGCTCTTAGCGGCGTCGCTATCGATCTTTGCCGTGTACAGATTATCGGAAAGTTTTTCGTCCTCTAACATTTGTTTGAAGCATTCGATTTCGTCATTTGGCCCGGTACAGAGCATAATAGTATAGCTACTGACCTTGGAAAGCGAAGAACCATCGTCAGTATCGTCACTGTCGTCCTTCCATTCGATCTTTACGCTAACACTTCCGCCTGATACTTTGAACGAGTCACCATCTGATGGCGATTGGATATCGACGTCTGCTGCCACGAAACGGCACAACGAGGCAACTAGCACAAGAAATAACGCGCTGTAACGCATTTTATGATGTTTTATGCTATGATAGTGTGGTTGTTTATCAACCGGTATGAAGGTTGTAGATCAAGGAGTGTCGGAGAATTCTCCTTTTACTTCCAAGCGGGTGAAAAAATGAAGCTGAGGACGCTTACAGCACACAAATATAAAGTTCCTGGGGCTGATACAAATCAAAAATCCTGATTCCAACAGACTTCACTAGTAGGATGAACTAAGGTGGTGATTGCTAGTTGAAGTTTTGATTAAGATAGTACGGTACACGCACGACCGATTCATTTTTGGAATGTCGCGGTCGTGGCGGAGCTGGATACGAGCCCCGGCGTGTCGCGAAAATCCTTTGCATGGCGCCTCGGCACGCCAAGAGGGCAACTGTCACGTGAGCATTGATGGCGATGGATTTTTCTTTTCTGCGAACCGATCATGTGACCCCGTGTGCGTGATCAGAGTCACGTGTATAATATCACATGTTACTTTTCACGTGACCATAAGTCATCACGTTTATTTGAGGTATTTTCAACCAACCTCGGCATTAGCAGCATACCTGCAGCTTCTGCCCGGTTCGTACAGCAACCTGCAGACCTTTGCATGGACTCTATGGCTCTCCGAACAGGTACACACTAATATCCGCTGAACCCTTTCCACACCGAAACTATTCCCTAACGAAGTGGTCCAATTTGTCATGATTTAAGCTTTCGTATCGAATATGACTAATCACTCCCTGATGGCAAATACCACACGTCAAAATTGGTTACTAATGGTCCAAGAAATGTTCGTACTGCTCTATAGGGTATTGTGGCGGATATGATGGCAATATCCTTCACCACGGGCTGAAGCTTGATTCCAGGACATATTCCCTTCATAAACTGCCCAACCTATGACCGCTGAGTCACTACGTGGGGAATTTTCGGGTGGTTTCTAACTAGTATCTGCGATCATAGTGCAACCTGCTCGGATGTCGGATAAAGTTGTACTCCGAGAATGAGAATCGAATTGGCGACTGAAGCTTTCTAGCCCAGCTCTGCTAATCTAAGTCCAGCACATCCCCACCTTTTTGTAGAATCCGATTTTTCGATTCGACCATCACCAGATGGCCTTGCTTGTAATTTTTCTTACTTGAAGTCATGGGATCAAGTCCATTCGGACAGTTTTAACCCAGCGTGAAGGCATTGATGGCCCACTTCTGACCTACTAGTTAGCAGTAGCATTGACTACAATACGTGATGAGAATGTGTCATGAATCGTAATAATTATAGAAAACGGACCTTCTTCGCCTGCTCTACAGGGAAGTCCCACGTCGAATGCGCCAGTTGGTTGGTATTCATTAGGCGGAGGGAGAGGTCTATGGTGATATCGCTATTAAGCATGCAAGGGTCGGGGTTGAGTCCTCCAAAACCAGAGTTCAAACTGTAGTCGTGGGGCATTATTGCCGTGAACGAAGGCGAAGGACTGATGACGGGAGAACCAAGTGGTGATTCGTTAGCTGTTGCCGCAAGGGCATGGCTGGAAGCCACCACCTGTGTGTCTTCTTGGGGAAATGTGGCCGACCTGCGGAGTCTTGTTTTGATTGTTTCTGAAGCGATGTTGTTTGAAGAGGTTTCGTGATGGAAGAATTCTTGGGCATCGGTGTTGGCCTTTTTGCGGCCCATCAACCGGGGAGCAGAGTTGCTTCTAGAAGGACCTGGTCTTTCGGACCGGTCACGGCGCCGGATCTTGTCACGGATGAAACCCAAAGGGAGTATTCTAGCCCAGGTGTCTATCATCAACATGGTCGAGTTGGAGGAAAGTTATGCAGAGGGCCGAGATTGACAGGTGCAGATTGCGGAACAATAGCAGGGACTAGGAAAGGAGTTATATGGCCAGTGGGCGTGGTCGAATGAAGATTCACCAGCAGCTGGGGATGCGAAATGGCCCAAACGCTTGAGAATGGTAAGATATGACGGAGGCGTCCAAAGAGGAGGTTGCGGAGCCGGAGGTGGATGTGCACGCGGAGGTAGCTTGGATGCAATGAACAGTTCCAAGGTATCGGAGAGCACGTATGGAGGAGACAATCTATAGGATGTGTGGAGCAGTGTTGATCGGGACCATGCGGCGGACACCTGATATATATAGTGGAACTTCGTTCCGCATGGCTAGTGTCCTTGTACGTCGTATAGTAACCATGCATAAAACGGTTTCCGAAGTTCTTGGCCCTGTTATGCCCGCCAGCTGCGGGTATACCGCATGAACCGAGTAAGTCCCCAGTGACAGCACTGCATGGGAGCCGGGCTGGAGGCCGCCATGCAGGAGGCATGAGCAGGCCAGGGCTGAAGTGCTGGGGCCCGGCACCTCAGCCAATCAGGGGCCTGCATGCCAGGCCATTAGTCAGGCAGGCCCGTCATGCTGACACTGGGCCTAGAGTGTGAACGGGGCCTACGCATTTAAGGGTTTATTGCAGGAACTTCCACGCCTGTGATTACAATTGTTTGCCTTTGGCTTTTGGCTTTTCCGTTTACGTCCGTGCCATTGCCATTGCCATTGCCATTGCCATTGCCTTTGCCATTGCGATTGTTATTGCCCTCGCCATTACCAATGCCAATGCCGTATCCCTTGCCTTCAGTCCGTATATGGGGTCTGGGCCGTGGCCACTCCGTATCTGGGCCGTGTGTTCTCCCGTGTCTGGGCCGTTTGCTCTTCCGTGTCTGGGCCGTTAGCTATTGCACTGGGGAGACCGCCTAGAGATAATTTCGGTTATGGTTTAGTGGTTCGGAGGACTGAGATGGGTTTTGCCCGGTTTCCGCCTGGCCCCTGTCTCTTGCATTTGACACAGACCGTGCATAACAGAGTCGCGTGCCCCGGGCCGGATGACGCTCGGATGTAACGCGACCGGCCCCATCCTCGCTCTCACGGTTCACCATCGACACAGTAGCAGTCCACGCCGTCGTCGCCCACTAGCATCACCGGGGCCTGCTCGTGGTTGGCCCTGGTCCGCACACGGTACCAGGCCTCTGGCCAGAGTCCGGCCGCCGGCCGCCAGAGCACCCGCCGCTGGCGGGCCTGGGGATACTCCATGGTTCGGACCCGGCATCGCACCCGCACAGTTTTTCCAGGCATCACGGTGCACACCAAGGTCCCCGAGCGGTCCACCAGGCCCGCCAACTCGGTGATCTTGCCATACATCGACACCCCGAACCGCGCCAACGAGGCACTGACGGATGGAGTCACCACCCAGCTGGTGGCGTGTGTCCATCGCCAGGTGTAGGAGTAGCTGCCTCCTCCGGATGACAACTGCGATGACACCCATTCCCCCACCGACACCTCGGAAATGCCACACTGCATATCCCCGAGATCCACTTGGGTAAGCTCGATGGACCGGTCACCCCACCATCTACCAGACAGTGTCATTTCGGACTCGCCGAAAAAGAAAAGCGCCGCCGGCTGCTCCACCTTCATCACAGTGTTGCGGGCCATCTCGGGGTCCTTCCTTTTTCGTAGCAGGCTCCAGAAACCAGAGCTCTCCACGTCACCCCACGTACCAAACACCTCCACCCGGTGGTCACGGCCAGGACTGTCCACGACCACCTCCAGAGAGCCACCAAGGGCTGTCACAAGCGTACATGCACTATGGTAGAGAAACCCCCACTCTAACATGTAACGCAACCGCATATGAAGCTTGGGCCATTTTGGTTTTAGGGCCCCTGGTCTTATATGCTGACCCTTTTCGCAGCCACCTGGCTAGCCCCTAGCAGAGCAGGTTTTTGGCAGATGGCCCGCTTGGGTCCGCTGGGGAACCCTCAGCTTCACAAATTTTTGCGAGGTGGATATCGCTGGCCTTTTAGCTGGTTCGTCTGCTACTCCTGTGGCCCCTTGTGGCCCCTTTTGCGGCTTGTGGCTACTCCGTAAGTTCCTCTGCTTCTAGACCGCCCACGTCATCGGGCCCGTGTGCAGGAGCCCCGATGGCTCCCATCCGACGCAACCTTATCACCGAAGGCTTCCATGCATATGGCCAACGGTCGGCATGCAGGCCGTTTCTGGTCCCTGCCAGCGGCCTGGGGCTTGGGGCCTCAGCGGCCCCGTGGGTGCTGATCCGCTCGCAGAGCTTGCCTGGATTCGCTGGCCCTGGCGTTGCCGCCAGATCACCTTTGCCCACAACCGCCGCGCTAGCGCCATTGCCCGTTTGGGCTATCCGCGCGAATCTCCCACTATATCACTAGATCGATTCCTCCACACTCTCCAGGTTTCTTCACCGTCTCTTTCCCATGGCTCCAACCTTAAAGAACAAGAACTTATTCCAAACCAAGCCATTCATCAACGGTGAATGGTTTGAGTCCAAATCCTCCTCCACCTTCAAGGTCTACGACCCTGCCACTGGGGAATTCATTGCTGAGTTGCCAGACCAGACCCCAGAAGAAATCGACCATGCCATCAAGGTCACCAACGATGCCTTCCACAAGTTCAAGCTCTCGTCCCCCTACGACAGAGCAAAGTGGTTGAGAAACTTGTACGACCTCATGATCGCCAACATTGACGACTTGGCTGCTATCTTGACCTGGGAAAATGGTAAGCCCTTGGCTGAAGCTGTGGGTGAAATCAAGTACGCCGCCTCCTACTTCGAGTGGTTCTCCGAGGAGGCCAAGCGCTTGTACGGTAACACCATCCAGCCCGCCAACCACCACAACAAGATCATCACCTACAAGCAACCAGTTGGTGTGGTGGGTTTGTTGTGCCCCTTCAACTTCCCCTCGGCCATGGGCTCCCGTAAGGCTGCCCCAGCGTTTGCCGCCGGATGTACCGCCATCTTGAAGCCAGACAGTCAGACGCCATTGTCTTCATTGGCACTTGCCTACCTTGCCAATGAGGCCGGGTTCCCTCCAGGTGTGTTCAACGTGGTGTTGGCCTCCACCGAGTCCACCCCTGTCTGTGGATTGAAGTTCTGTGAGTCTTCTCTCATCAAGAAGGTCAGTTTCACTGGTTCCACCCCTGTCGGTAAGTTGTTGATGAAGCAATCGTCCTCTACCCTTAAGAAGTTGTCCATGGAATTGGGAGGAAACGCCCCAATCGTGGTGTTCGACGATGCCGATCTCAACTTGGCCGTGGACCACTCCATCATCTCCAAGTTCAGATCCTTGGGCCAGACCTGTGTATGTGCCAACAGACTCTACGTCCAGGCAGGTATCTACGACAAGTTCTGTGATTTGTTCGCTGAAAAGGTCAGAAACTTCAAGATCGGTAATGGTTTCGACAAGGATGTCACCCACTCTTGTCTCATCAACGAAAGAGCTGTGGCCAAGGTCGAGGACCACGTCAAGGACGCCATCGCCAAGGGTGCCACCGTGCTCGTTGAAGGTGGTAGAAAGCCAGAATTGGGTAAGAACTTCTACGCCCCAACCGTCCTCAAGGACGTTGCTGGAGACTCCAAAGTGCTCCACGAGGAGACTTTCGGTCCATTGGGTGCCATTGTTAAGTTCGAAGACAAGGACCAGGTTTTGGCTTGGTGTAACGACACCCCCTACGGTTTGGCATCCTATGTCTTTTCCGAAAACTTGAATACTGTCTGGTACGTTTCTGAGCATTTGGAATCCGGTATGGTTGCCGTCAACACCGGAGCTTTCACTGATGCAGCCATGCCCTTCGGAGGTGTCAAGGAAAGTGGATTCGGTAGAGAAGGTTCTCTCCATGGTATCGATGACTACACTGTGGTCAAGTCTATCACCTTGGGTAACGTCTATCGTTAGAAATCCTGCTATAGAGATAGAGATACTATATCATTTGAAGAGAATATATAATGATGTAATGAATTCCTTAATGGTTCACCTTGTATTTCTTGATAAAGCGCTTGTGGAACTTGGACCATGAATCGATCCACTCTGTGCCTGGGGGCAAGAAGGTGGTTCTGAGATGGTATGTGCCTTCAACTTGCCCGAAACCATTTCCTGGAACACAACAGATACCGGTGTTCTCTAACAATTCAATACAATAGGTGTCATCGGGCAATTGCTTTTGTTCGTGAGCTCTCTTGAATAATAATGGATACTCCTCCTTGGTGAAGTGAAGACGAGGGAACAAATACATAGCACCCATGGGCTTGTTACAAGAAATGTCCTCCATGTTGACAAACGCTTCGTATAAAGCTGCAGCTCTGGTTTCCAAGTCCTTGTGAATAGCAGAGGTCTCCTTAATGTAAGTTTCGTATGACTCCATGCCTTTCGTAGGAGGGTTGATCATTAATTCCATTAATGCTTGACCTGAAACAACAGAACACAAATTGATACTAGCTAATTTGAACACAATCTCTTTAACGTCGCTCTTGAAACCAACTAATTCCATGTAGCCACCACGTTGACCACATTCACCACTGACACCCTTCGAGGTGGAGTGCAATGATGCAAGTTGAACGTGTGAGTAAAGATCTGGTTGAGCTTGGATTCTGTCACACAAAACTTTCTTCATTGAAAGGAAGTGACCCTTGAAGATGTTTTCTTGATAAACCTCATCGGAGATAAGTACAATACCGTGCTCTGCAGCAATGTCAATAAGTTCGGAAATATCGCTTTCGGAAAGGATGGAACCAGTTGGGTTACCAGGGTTGATTACCACCAAGGCTTTGATATCAATTCCCTTCTCCTTGTTGATCTTAATGAGTTCCCTGATTTGTTTGGGATCAGTCGACCAATTGTTTTCTTCATTGAGGTAGTAGCCAATAGGAGTAGAGTTGTTCAATGCGATAGTTGCAGTGTATAACGGATATTGTGGGATAGGAATAAGGAAGCCTGAGTTTGGACCAGCAGATAAGATTTGTAATAAATAGTTTACGGCACTTGATGCACCACTTGTCAAGAAGATGTTTTCAGGATATGCTTCGTGACCGTCTCTTTCTGTGATGAATCTAGCAATTGAGTCACGAATGTAGTACACACCTTGAGAAGATGAGTATGCACCAACTGAGCCTAAGTTTTGAAGCAATTCCTTGGCTCTCTTGATGACATCAGGAGGATAGTGCTTGTCGTCAAGCAATGCTGGATACTGCAAAATCAGCAACACTTGTCTGTACCAGGTCAATGGTTTCTGCTCAAGCTGTTGAGGATTACCAATGTTGGCATTGATGATTTTGTTGAAAGGCAATCCATGCAGGGTGGGGTGAGAGTCTATCAAATGCTGTAATTCGTCTGCTCTGATAGGAATGCTTCCTCTAACAGCGTATTTGGCATCGAGGGTCTGCTGGTTGAGATCATGTGCTGAAAGTTGGGGGGCTGGTTGGAAAGTAGAGTATAACTTCACCATTCTGGTGGTTACAGGAATTACCTTTCTCCACATTACTGAAGTAGATATCATGGCTGACGACATCGAGTACTTTTAAGTTGGGGAAAAGCAGGTGAAATCGGGAAATGGGGAGTAGATAACTGACAATTCGCGATAAAATTGTGGAGAATGGTTAGTGACGCGGATATGAAGCACCGTCGGAACATTATGTCCGCAGTGTTAGCGGGGATTTAGTGCGTTTAATCCGGGGTGATGCCTGGAGTTACGACAATTGGTGATTGGAGCTACCGGGCGAGTCAAAGATGAGGTGTTTGTGCACTTCTGACGGGCATTGGGGAATTAAGCGTGAGTTTGGTGGTGTAGAATTGCTTTGAAACCATTGAGTGCGTGGACTTAAGGACAGTAGAATAATGATGGAGTCACAACTGGACTTAGGCTCATCCATTGAGCCTGAGGTGGTGTCATGATTGAAACAGACCGACTTTTCCGGATTCACCTATCACCGAGATATAGGTGGTCAGTTTTGTTATATCCACGTTGACCTATGCCTTGGCTCATAAGCTGGGAGCATGAACTGGTCAGCTGAACACGGATAGCGGAAATGCAAAACCGCCAAAATGGTTCGAGTTAACGGCAAATATTGCATTGCAAATTATTTCGGATCCTAAATTGTAAACATTCACTCTAAATCATCAACATTGAACCACGGACCATACCCCACAAAGCACGAATTTGACATATACTCTCTTATCGCCGATCTTGAGACTGTTGGCAGCTCACGGTAACCAGTCAGTCTGTATTTCTGGCCTGTTCCAACCTAATCATAATCGTAATGGGCTTCTGACCGAGTGGGGCACAGGTGGGTGATTCGGAAGCGTGGTGATTTCTTTTCAAAAAAACTAAATTATGCAACCACATCGTAAGACATAGTACTTTGTCCTTTGTAGTAGTCGACTCAAGTATTGATATAATGTGGTTAATCTATACGTTGACTATAATAAAGGTAAAAAAGTGTTGCTAAATTTGCGAAATGATTTTGCAACTGTTTGGTTTTTCTTACTGACTTGATTTGAATACAACAATTTAGTCACTTTGAACGGGATGTATCATATTCTACATGGGCTAAACCCTACTTGGTCTTCGAGTCATTCTGAAATTCTAACACTTGGAGTTTGATGAGACGAATGAAGAAGGAAGAAATCTGCCTAATTTTAAAGTTTAACGTCAAAAGTTTAACGTCAAACGACATCTTCCTCAATTGAACCATAACAAAAGCCAGGTACTACTCGAGTACTGTATTTACTACTAATAAGAGATGAAAAACGTGGAGAATAGGCGGATTTGTTCAATATCATCCAATATGGATGTTTCCTCAAGTCTTGGTCTCATCACAAATGTGGTGCTTGGTTCAGAGCAACCACACTAGCGTCAATATATCACCTCGAAACATTGGTCCATCATAGAACGTTTCAAATTGACAACTACGAGAAGCAACTACAACTAGACTCTGATTTGGTTTGAGTATTGGACAAATAGGAGGTGGAGATGTCAGGGTCTCATACATTTTTGGCCTGATCTGCCAAAGGCGGGTTCTAATGCTCAGGGTTCTCGTGCACAATACCTCCTCGCCCTAATCATATTGTTAGCACAATAGTAACGAAATACGATAGCAAGGAAAAATTGCAAGTCACTTGCGTGATTTCACTCAACCCCAGAAATGCATCCAGCAAAGGACCCAGGGTGTTGCAGCTACCTATAGTGACCACCAGATTAGGTTGGGGATTTAAATCAGCACGCTGGTATCGAACTTTCTCGAAACAAAAGGTTAAACCTTAATGCCCTTGCTGTGGAAATTAATGCCCGCTATTCAACAATCAGAGCTGGTTTGGATATTCTCACTTAATATTGGCAGTACCACAAACTTGAAGTTAAATATGTCAGATCCAAGCCCAACAAATACACCGCGGTCGGCCATCTAACGTCAAACCGCCTCCCGAGGTGAATTTTTGTTGTTTTCGTCATTTTCTCTGAGCTCATCTCGCCTGTGCCCCAGTATTGTTGCGCCTTGCTGATAACCGTTTGCCTAATGCACTTTTGCTTTGACAGAATCGTACATTGCTGCGCATCATCTCACTTGCTTATTTGCAGAAGCAAAAGATCGGAAGCTGATCCTCAGGAACCCAACTCCACTGTGTTATAGGAAAAGTCTCGCCCAGCGAATAACTTTGTTAGTCTTGTTGTCTTGGATTGTCTAGGACCTGCAGCTATTCCAAAGCCTAGACCCTTATTTGGTCCCTCGACTACCCCTTTGCATCTCCCCACAGTATCAGGCGATCTTGTCTTTCGTGACACAAATCGCACCCCACATATATTGCTGCCAACTTTACACGATATAAGAATGATTTAAAAGCCCGTGTGAAAAGTAGATGAAAATTGGTAAACATGGCTCACAGGAGGTGTTCTTTGACTTTGGAAACAAACGTTACAAACAACAAATACCCTATCGACGGATACTTGGTTTATGATTCCCATGTTCAAAGATGCAGTAGCACTCCTAACTTATCGCTGAACACTGGCCCCCATTTTCTCGACACAACTACCAGAAGAGTCTCTATGTGTGACTTGAATAATCTCGATTCTCAAATTGACCAGTTGAAAAGTCCCTCTTATACCACTACCCCATATGCCGCTCCACCCATGGCAAATTCCACCCAGTGTTTACTGGATTATTTGTATCCTAATCACTCCAGCCAAGATTCGGTTCCAACTCAAACATTTGGACGCCATAAACGTCGGAAAAGCATGGCCGTGAAATTTAAAAATCCTCGGACTGTTTGATCTTCCTCTTAAATATGCATGAGCTCTTATCCTTGATGATCGACCTCCAGAATTAGGTAAATTCTAAAACACCGTCTCATTGGAAAGACATAGATTCCAAATAATTAATAGTTACGCTGAATCGGAGGTGGCATGAGCGGGTAGATATGTGGGTATCTACCAGCTACGACATTCAGATATCTACGAGCAAGTTTCGGTATAGCAGACTAATGATGTTCATTCATCCAATTTTATCAGTTCTTTGATGAACTTACATCACCCGGATTATTTTCTTCATGTCAATCATATTTCAGTTTCTTTACAGGAGTGTTGTGACTACACCTCGTGTAATATGCATGGTATTGATGTGCCAAAACGGCTAACTTGTCCCGAAGTAGAGACTATCGATGAAACGGTTGCAGAACAACCAATCACTATCCTGGAAACCTTCGGTATTGTACCAAACTTTATCATTCGGTAAGATTGTACTCAACTTACCAATAACAATTCCCACAGAGGGAAATACATGCTTAATTCTTCTCAATCCAATTTCTGTAGACAAGTAAGTGCACAAAACTATATCTTCCTGGCGAACCTTGTGGTCTAACAAGACTTGGATAGCCATGATGGATGCAGCTCCACTGATGATTTGGGAGTCAAAAAGTAAAATTTTGGTGTTAGGACGAGTGATGGTTGGAGGAAGTGATTCAAAGTGTAATTGTGGCTCACCGGTAGTGGTATCACTTTGAATCAACAACTTCCCAATGAGAACTTCTGGAAACGTCTTTTTGATGCTATTCATGAAACAATCTCCTGAACGAATGATGTTTACTGCCACGACTTCATCGGTTACCTTCAATCCTTGGTACAGGTAATTGGCCTGGGTGATGACATTTGAGGGCTCAAACAGTGTGAAGAGCTCCTGGGCCTTTTCGATGATAAGTCCGCAAACACGATCAAAGTAGAAGATGAAATCCGATCTTTCGGTCTCCTTGTTGAAGAGGATGGAGTGGATTCCACGAGTCTGATTGGTGTCGGGCAACAATTTGAGCTTGGAGACGTTGTTGATGTCGAAGCTTATCTCGACCCCCAAGGATTTGATGTACTTCAAGTGCAAGGAGGACTTTAATGTCAACTGCTTCTGAATGTGCTGAATCATCAACGAGATGGCGGTGTCGTTCTCCAAACCCTTGGGCAATACCAAGTCGGCGTTGTTCATGGTGGGCAACACGTACTTAACGGCATTGGGCTTGACAAAAGTCTCCCACTGGCGTATGGCACCCTCCACGTCACGGCCACGGTGTAAGATGTCTCTGGTCAAACGACGGGCCAAGCAGACGTCCAAGTCGGTGTCCACGTAGAGCTTGATGTCCATCAAGTCCAACAAACGCTGATCGTGCAATGCATAGATACCCTCGATGATAATGACGTTGGCACCGTAGATGGTGGTGGTCTTGCTGGTCCGGTTGTGGAGCTTAAACGAGTACACCGGGATGCTGGTCTTCTTTCCCAGCTTGAGCGACTTGACAGTTTCGTACACTAAGTTCATGTCGAACGATTGGGGAGTGTCGAAGTCGAACTTGCAGTCAAAGGCGAGTTTTCTCTCTTCCTCTGTCAATGGGTTGTAGAAGTTATCAAATGAAAGAAGCACGGTCCAGGGCTGGTTCAACTCCTGGATGATTTTCTGGGACACCGAAGTCTTACCAGACCCCGAGTTGCCCGCAATTCCGATGATATAAGGCTCAGTCCATGGAGGAAGGTAAGATGGCTTGGTGGTGATGGGTGTTGGATTGTCCTCGGAAGACTTGAAGAACGACGTATCCTTTTGGCTGGGTGCAATCCGGGAGCTTTTGGGTTGGATTCCGTTGCTGTCGCCCATGATGTTGATCTTCTTGCTGGTGTGTCTTTGGACTCGATGCTTGACCTTCTGTCCCTAGTGGAAAAGTCGAGTTTTTGGTGTTCCCAGATCATTTTTTTTGGGATGCTCTTCGCGAGGTATCACAAGCCGCTTACCATCTCTGGCATAAACAATCTTACTTCTTCACCACACCAGTTTACGTAACCAATGAATATTCAGACTGGAAGGGGACAGCGGAGGTTGAGAGATCTCGACTGGGACGACTCCAACGAACTGTCCCAGCAGCCGGTAGCGGCCTCTGAAACGGTTCAGCCCCACCACAACCAACCCCAGAATGAGCACCCTCTCCCTGAAACAGAAGCCAGTGGGGCCGAAAAAGGAGAGCAAAAGGAAACATTCTCGTCCAAGCCAAAAGCGAAGGACCCTGCTCTGTTGGAAGATGGCTCTTCTAATAGTTCTGGCGGAATGGGCTCCTCCTTCAAGGATCTTCGTGATACCTCGCGAAAGAACTACCTCCAGAAGAGACAACAACAGAAGCTCGAGCAATTGGAGCAGGAAATCCAGCGCTACGAGGCGTTTCCAAGGCTTACATCGGAAGACAAGCAGGCACTTGAAAAGAAGAAACATATCCACAGCATCATCTCGGCCACTTTAAAAGAAGATACCACTCCTCAATTCCATTTCCAGGATGCAGCCCAGGATAAAAAGAGAAAGTTTGAGCTATTAAATGCCAAAACTAACTACGATGACCAGGAAGATAGCTCGGTCGCTCACCAGAAGAAAAATCGCTACGAAAACCAATGGGAACAAGACCAATTGAAAAAAGCCACCCAAATTTCCTCCTTGGATACCAATAAAATCAATATTCCAGGTCAAGAACGTTACGAGTTCGTATTTGACGAGTCACAATATGTTGATTTTGATAAGAACGATGTCATAGAGGGAAACGAGGACGACGAAAAGAAACAAGATGAAAAGGAGAAGATCCGTATGAATATTCGTGAAGTGCGGGAATCACTTCCAGTGTTCAAGTTCAAGCAGCAGTTTCTTCAAACAGTTCAAGATAACCAAGTGTTGATAGTTGTGGGAGAAACAGGTTCAGGTAAAACTACACAATTACCCCAATATCTCGACGAAGCAGGCTATTCTAAAGGTAAAGGTGGTAAGAAATTAATTGTTGGCTGTACGCAACCTCGTAGGGTTGCTGCCACCTCGGTTGCCACCAGAGTTGCAGAGGAGTATGGATGCAAATTGGGAGATGAAGTGGGTTACACTATCAGATTTGAGGACCTGTCCAACGATAAAACTGTTATCAAGTATCTCACAGATGGTATGTTGCTTAGAGAATTCTTGAACGATCCAGATTTATCAAACTACGGAGCGCTTATGATTGATGAAGCCCATGAAAGAACACTTTCAACAGAAATTCTTTTGAGTCTCCTTAAGGATATTTGTCAAGCACGGACAGATCTTAAGCTTATAGTCGCTTCTGCAACCATTAATGCGACCAAATTCTCTGAATTTTTCAACAATGCTCCCATCTTGAATATTCCTGGAAGAAGATACCCTGTTGAGATTCACTACACTAAAAATCCAGAGGCCAATTATATTCAAGCGGCTATTACTACCATTTTTCAAATTCATCTTACCCAAGAATTACCTGGAGATATCCTAGTATTTCTTACTGGACAGGAAGAAATCGAAAGCATGGAAGAATCTCTTAATGAATCTGTGCGGAAACTTGGTAGTCAAATAAAACCATTACATGTGTGTTCCATCTATGCTAACTTACCCAATGAAGCACAGGCAAAAATCTTTGAGCCCACACCATCAAATTCAAGAAAAGTTGTATTAGCCACGAATATTGCCGAAACTTCTATTACTATTGACGGTATTGCATACGTAATTGATCCTGGATATGTGAAGCAAAACGTGTTCAATTCAAGTACAGGAATGGAAAGCTTAGTTGTCGTACCTTGTTCCAGGGCATCTGCGGACCAACGTGCTGGAAGAGCTGGAAGAGTCGGTCCAGGAAAATGCTTCAGACTCTATACAAAATGGTCTTTCTACAATGAGCTTGAATTGAATCCTGTTCCAGAAATTCTTCGTGTAAAACTTACATCTGTGGTGCTATTATTGTTATCTTTGGGAATTAATGACTTAATTAATTTTGACTTTATGGATCCTCCTAGTTCAGAATCAATAATTAAAGCTCTTGAATTGCTATATTCTTTAGGAGCTTTAAGTTCTAGGGGAGAATTGACCAAAGTTGGAAGAAAGATGGCAGAATTTCCCATTGATCCAATGTTTACCAAGGCTTTATTGCAAAGTTCTAAGTATGGTGTTTTCGATGAAATCTTGTCAATTATGTCCATGTTGGGTGAGTCAGGGACCTTATTCTACCGCCCCAAAGATAAAAAGGAGCAAGCTGATAAAGCTCATGAAAAGTTCAGTCAAGACCAGGGTGACCATTTCAGCTTGCTCAAGATCTGGGATGATTGGGTAGATACAGGTTACTCAAATACCTGGTGTCAGGATCACTTTGTGCAATATAAAACGCTAAAGAGGGTAAGACACATTAGAGAACAATTGGAAAGATTGTGTAAGAAGATAGGAATTGAGCAAGATGTGGAAGCAGGTGATAATAAGGAGTTGATGATCCAGAAAGCAATTATATCTGGGTTTTTCCCAAATATTGTACGCCTCTCCAAAATGGGTGATTCATTCAGGCGACTTAAGCAAAACCAAGCAGTGTTCATTCATCCATCTTCTTCATTGTACCCCTTGAAACCACCTCCCAAAGTGATTTTGTATCATGAATTGGTATTAACCAGCAAAGAATTCATGAGGAACTGTATGGTTATTGACGAAAAGTGGATTAAGGAGTACGCATCGCATTATTACAGTGCAAAAGACATGGAATTCATGGATAGAAAGAAAATTAAGTGACATGTATGAAGATAACTTTTTATAGACAGAAGAAAAACATCTTCATCCATAGATTTATAATTTCCGATTAATGTCCAGAAAAAGGTAACAGAATTTACGAAATTAGAAATATCCTGTAAGAATTCCATTCTATAAAGCACTAGAGTAAGCTGCAATTCTTAGGGAAATTGGCATATTCCCGATAATTCTACGTACAATTCGCTCCATTCCTCTAGCATGATGACCAGCATAAAAAAACTATCGAATTTTTCATTCATTTTGATTAAAGTCGATATCAGGAGTCATTGATGTTATACGACCCTTAATTCTACGGAAAGCATGCCTTCTAGTAATCGGATCCGTTGACCTTCCCAAACTGTCAGCAATTGTCACGTGATCTGGTATACATAATACCATCATCGGCATACTTCATGTACTACCAAAGAGTCAGCATGTTCAGGTCCATACGAATACTGGCATTGCGGCAGTACTCAAATCCAAAACGCCCCAACCTGTTAGAGGGCTCACCTATCGATCTATCCAAAACATTCGGGTCAGTAGACTCGTTTTCTATCAAGAGTATGGAGAATGTGCTTCATATCTTGGAAGATGCAGAACTGCAGCCAGGAAGCAGAAGAAGAGTTTCACCTTTTTTTGAAGCATTGAAAAAGCCAGACATGAACTATTTGAATTACTTCACCAACCAATTTGGCAAGCAGTTATATACCTATGCCATCTTGTATCATTTCAACCTCAGACCATTTTTACCCAGTAATCCACAGTTGATCTCCGAATTTCCTGAAGTGCTTGGAAGACTTCAGGGACATATACACAAACCAAAGGACAACTCCTTTTTCGTTCGGAATTCTGAGCTTTCCTTGGATAACAAGTTGAACTACTCGCAATCCATAGTCCGATACTTCTTGATGAACGAAGTTCATTGTTTGAGACGGTTAGCCGTGGATGTTCAAAGAATTTGCAAGGAGGAAGTCACCTACGACAACTCATTCAAATCATATAAGTTGGCGATAGGAAAAGGGGTGCCATCCAGCACTTCGTATATAGCACATGATCCTCTAGAGTTACGGAGTTCTTTGGGATCATCCCGGCTGCAGAAAAATATATTGGTTTTTATGCCCAAGGATGAAATTTCGGTTGAAGGCTTATCTCGGTTGGAACCAAGATTAGTGCTAGCCTTAATGAGATGTGATGAAATGGAGGGAGAATTGGCATTCGAAATATTGTGCAAGAGAATTCTTTTGAAGATCCAGGAAGGTAAGATGGGCAAGCAAGAAGACTCGGTAAACCGTCAATATTGGGAAGAAGGACTCTGGGGTATACCAGGTATGATGGAGACGTCAGGATCTGAGTTCGATTTCTCCAATGCTTACGCTAAAACTAAAAAAAAGCTGGATATAGCGCATGCTACAGTTCAAGAAATTCCTCGGGTAACTCGACTCAGCAAGAAAGAAAATGATGTGGAAAAAGTACCTGAATACGAGGTTGATGTGGATTACAGTAAGCTTAATGACCACATGCTTATGGACCGTATTTTAGAGGACCCCAAAAGTCTTCGGGATTTCAAGACTGTTGTGGCTCACCACAGTAAGTTCCCTGAAAGATTGATGTATAGTCAAACATACAGAATGGCACTAGCACTGGGAAACACTATTACCGATGCGGTGCATGAGAATGACAAGGATAGAATTCAAGATATTATGGTTAGTCATTTTGACCGGTATTTCGGTAAATTCTACGGAATAGATCCAGTACGTGCAGAAAAGTGGGTGGTCAATGTGCTTATGGCGTGGGATTCCTTGCCCTTGGTTGGGCCAGCTCCTGTGAACCAAGCAATTGATTATTATAAGGAGTTGGTAACCAAATGTGAAATGGAGGCAAATAAAGCACTCTGGACCCCAAAAAAGAGAGAAAAAAAATCCACGCCAAAGCTCGAAATAGATGATCTCGAACAGACTATATCACATATCAGATCAATGATATGATGCCATGGGTTATGGGAACATCAGAACGGCATCATAGATTTCCATGACAACTATGGCGACTTAAGATCGCGAAGTCTATGTGTCGCCTGTAGTTAGCATACAATATAACGTTGTGACGACTTTGAATTGTGTAGTTACTAATGGACTTGGCTTCTGTGACAAGGAGATGTGTGACATACTTTGGGATATGTTGTACGGTGATATATATCTCTTACAGGTTATAAGTAATTGATTGGGTAGGTGATTATTGAAAAAAGTGAAAATTTTACAGATAATTAAAATTTCATAAATATCATCACAACCCATATCGTTGAGTCTGGCAAGTGAAAAGAGAGAACCAAGCCCCAAAAATTTGAAACCAAAATATCAGTTCTTGATGGCCTATAGACGATTTCCACATTCTAATCACCCAGTCCCTAGAAATGCTTAAGTGCCATCGTGATGACTCCCCACTAGAATCAACTACCCATTAAATATTTGCGTACATATCGTATCTTTGGGCAGATTCTTCTATATCTCATGCAATGAGACAGACCCAAGACATCTTGCAAGTTTCTCCTGCTTGTTTTGGAGTGGATTAAGTCGCATTCGAACTACATTGATCTACCACCAGAGAAATGCTTAAGGAAATGGCGGTTGTTGCACAAGGCCCTGCCACGGGCTTCTCTTTTAGCTCATACAGCAGCTTGCTCCTAAATGCTTGGCCGTTTCAGTCGTGGTATAAGCATGCGTGGATGTCTCAGTCACCTCCCCAGCACCACAATAGCCGGCTTTGGTGGCTGCGAAATCAAGCACAATAAGGACGTGAGGAGCCCGGTTTTGGGGTTCCTGGTCAACCACAATCTCTTCTAGTGGTAAAAGTACGAAGTTGGAAGAACAAAGAGAAACGGAGAGAATACGAACCAAAGGAGTTACCTCAAGGTTTGTTCGTGAGCGAATCGAGGGAAACTGGCGAGAAACGTATACTGTATTGAAGCACCGTTCTAATTTTAACGTTACCGAGTAGTGACCAGAGCCTAAAAAGAGCACAAATTCACGCGAAGGAGGCGAGTGTGGCTCTAAAGCAAGCAATCTTGGTGAGAGCTTCAGGTGAGGTTTCAGCACCGGTTACAAGAGCCATTTTGGTGGTGGAAAAAGAAATTGGCCCAACTGAAAATTCTCGGTTTGGGCATTGTGAGTACAACTAAATGACCTGGTGGGTCACCGAGTATCCCCGAGTCACTAGTGATACGTTCAAAAACAAAAACAAACCACGTAGGCCAGGTTTGCCGGAGTTTCCACTGGGCCCATAGTCCCCCATCTCAAACCGAACCACCCCGAAACCACCGCGAAACTGTCCCAAACGGGCCCAAACTCCTACTAGCACCAGCACCAGCACCAGCACCAGCACCAACACCACCATTCAGGCCCAACCACCAAACCCCAACCGCAAAACCCCACACATGGGCCCATGTCTCCGGATCGCTGCCTGCGCCCATGACACGTAAAATGATCACCCTGGGAATTCCCCATCGCTACAGTGTAACACAATCAGCACGCGAGATTTCATGCCGCATAGAGGTGGACCCACCGCCAAAAGGGAACCTGGGGATGTTCCACAAACACCGCAGCACTTGGGCCCTCCACAACATCACCAGGTCAGCACGATACTCAGCAGCCATTGCATGTGGCCCGGTACGGTTGATTTCCACCCGCAGCTCGGCCTCTGGCAGAGGGGGTTTTCCACCTTTTGGGAAGTGTAGGTGCAGTTTCTAGACGTGATCTGGCTACGATGGTGCTGCTAACGTGGCTGTCCTGCCAACGTGGCTGACCCCGACGCCGCTGTCCTGCTAACGTGATTGACTTGGTAGAGGCCGGCTTGGTACAGATGGGCTTGGTAGATGTGATGGTGTTGGTAAAATCTTGGTAGGCGGCCTGGAGACGTCTTGGTTGTATTGTCTCGGTGCTCGTGGTTTTCTGCCACTCACGTCTTCTATTGACACTTTGTGAGAGGCGATCAACTTTATTTCCTCTATTGTTCGTTCCGGCAGGGAATTTCTTGTGCCTTGAGGATTTCTTGCGTGCCATTGAATTCCTCAGCTGCACAATTCCACGTCCACACTCCATTGCCAGTTTCACAATACCGTTCCTATTTACCACCCCATCACGTATGCCCACTGCCATTGCCCATTGGCCATCGCTCATTTCCCGGCCACTCTTTCCCCATACTAACCAGGCCCGCCAGTCGATGTTGCAGGAATCGCCCCACCTCATCCCGTTTCATCCACTTCCCATCCAAATTCCATCACTGACAGCACCACAGCCAAATTCGTCTTGTTCTGCCCTCTCGGGCTTATCTGTTTTGGGGCATACTCTTTTCGGCTCGCGTCACTCGCTGTCACCTCCAGGCCATCCCCGTCGTCTAACCGCGTTGGGGCCGCCTCCCGGCCAATTGGCCCCACGCGATAAATTGGTAGCGTCCGTAGCACGTGTAGCCCCCAGCTGCCTGGTCACCGTACCAATAACGGCTGCGCAGCCCCCAGGCTGCCCCAGTAGCCTCGCCCCCTGCTCCCCCTGCGGCCTAGCCCAAACGCGAAAAATTCTCTACGCGTGTCGTGCGCCCACCGTCCCTGCGACACAATTCGGCCTCTATGATCCCTACTCGAGTGCACCTTTCGCTATCACCAGGTACCATCTTGTCATCGAAGGTCAGTGTCCAGGTGTCCTTACATTCGCTCCTTTAAGGTGTCGTTCATTCCCTGAAGCATTTGTCCTACCGACTTTTCCCTCCCTCGTTTGTGCTTCCTTAGTGCCTCCTTAGTGCCTCCTCAGTGCCCTTTCCTGCTCCCTACCATCTGGTTCCACTAACCGGTGTCCCTGTTGTTACTTTACAATGAAATACTTCGTGTTGTTACTCTTGATGGCCTTGGTCCGTGCTGACACCCCTGTTGGCTGTTTCTCGTCCGTGGACGGACTGTCTAAGGGAACTTACGGATTCCAAACTTCGTCCTACTGTGCCCAGCAGTGTGGAAACTCCGCCTATGTGGCCATCAAGAACGGTAACGAATGCTACTGTTTAGATTCCCTCCCATCCGGCAACCAGGCCTCCTCATGCAATACCCCCTGTGCTGGTTACGGCCAGGACGTGTGTGGTGGTTCGAACGCCTTCTCTGTTTACAAGGGACATGGCTCTGCCAATGCGAACCCATTCTTGCCTCAATCTTCAGCCAGTTCCAGCGCCAGCTCAAGCTCCAGGTCTTCCAGCTCCACTTCATCCGCTTCCGCATCCTCATCCTCGTCTTCTTCAAGCACTACCTCCTCCGGTTCCAACAGTGCTTCTGTGACTGCCAGCACCAGTACCACCACAAGTGAGAGCTCGGTTCAGTCGAGAACTGTTACCCAAACGTCTCCCACCTCATCATCATCGTCGTCCACATCTGCATCTCCCTCCTCGTCGTCCTCCCCTAAACCTTCCAATAAGGGCTCCAATACTGGCCCAATCGTAGGTGGAGTGGTTGGAGGTGTTGCAGGTTTGGCCATCATCGCTGCCCTCATTTTCTTCCTCATCAGACGTCGCAACAACGATGAAGATGATGACGAAGAAGAATTCTACGACAAGCCCGTGGGCGGAACCTTAGGAAGAGGTAACACCGCCAAGGGCTCAAAGAGAGTCAAATCTCCTTTGGATATGCCTATGTCCAATCCATTCGTACATCCCGCAGACCTGACAGCAGGAATGAATAGCGGAATACTGGGCTTGAACCCACCATCGGGCCTCGTGGACCCCAGATTGAACCCCATCATGATGGGTCGTCGCCGGTTGTCAGAAGGGTCGTTGGCGGACGAAGATTATTCCCGGAATATACTCCAGGTAGCCAACCCTGACGCCTAATCTATGATTCACCCTCGATTAACGGACCATCCCCACCCCATCTGGCTTATGATGTCTTCTGGATTTTATTTCTACCTCTGCTTGGCAGCCTTGGCGGTGTCCAATGAGATCGGCCTGGAATAATCACCTTGAACTGACACCCACCCTCCTTCGGTTAGTGTTTTTAATATGGCATGCCCTTCTTCCATTCTTTTACCTCGTGCAATACTTCGTTCCTCGAACCACTGCACCAGTGACTGGTCGTTTATGCGGTGTTGTTGCTCTTACTAGCCTCTAAAACTACGGTGCTTTCACTCCTTTCCCCATCCCATCGTGTCACTGCAAGACTCACTTTCTTGGTGCTTTTACGTAAATATATATCATACCATCGGTTTAACTAACCGGCCATCTACGGAATGGCCCTGTAGCTTCCCATCCGACCGGGATAAGGCTCCGTAGTGCGCAGTCCAATCGCCGCACGTGATGCCACCACAACCCGCCCCATTAATCAGTTGACTCTCTGGACCCACTCTTCGTCACTTATCCACACCACTTTCTACAAGTCTTATTTCACTATTACCAATTGCCTCAGCATAAAGGTTTCATAGTGTGCTCACAAACCCTTTACAGCCAATAATTTCATCACAGGTCTTTTACTCATTTGGTGGCCTGTTCTAGAGTATCTACGCCCCCAATGACCGCTCACTCAAACCCCCGTCCTGGAACCCCATCTCAAATCTCCGGCAAGTTGCCGGTGCCTGCCTACGAGAAGGAGCTCCACGAGAAGTTTGTCGCCATGAACCAGACGTTGTTGTCCCTCAAGAATGACCGTAATAAATACATCAACTCCAAACAGATTTATCAGATCTACGACGAATTCTTGAATTTATTGCACGATTTGAAGCTTACCCGTAAGGATGAGGAGCTCAAGGGTATCACCTTGAACTTGCCAAACAACAACGACTTGTTGATCGACGACATATGGCAGTTGGTGTCACTTTGTTTCGTTACTTGTGGTTTAACCAAGTTTGCACCTGCCACCTACTCGTCGTTGTCCACGGTTCATAAATTCCTTCATCATTTACGAGAATGCCAGGTTTATACCTTGGAAGATTTACAGCCCATCAAACAACGTTTGGAAGAGATCAGAGATATCATCTTGAGTGGCGATGATGAAGATAACGATGACATTGACATGGCAAGCTCCACTGAGTCAGACAATCTCAATATCCACAAGATAGAAGAAAATCTTATCTTGAGAAACAAGTTGAACCGTTGTGAAACTTTATATCACGAGCTCGAAAATAATTTCAAGAACATTCCTTCAGATCTCGAGGAAACCTATAACAAACTTATCTCTATCAGAAAAGCCATATTGAATTTTTTCACTATACAAAAGCCCGAGCCCGAAGAAGCCAAGGAAAAGCAAGAATTCATCAGATCCAATATTACTCATTTCAAACAAGATTTGAAGAGCATCGAGGCAACCAGGGACTCTTCTGACGGAAAGTTCCACAGTAGTGTCGATGTTGACGAAAAGGTTCTTGATGCGATACAGGGAGTATTGAATGGTTTGTTAGATGATTGTAACAATCTTTTGAATGATTTATCAATCCAAGCCGAGTCCTCTTCTCTTTCAACATTGTTTGAGAATTCCTTGTCGCTATCAGATAACGAAGAAATCAAATCAATCAGCAAGGCATTCGAAGGATTGTACGTCAAGCTTGTTGAATTAAAACAGACGCTAGAAAATTTACTTATTACCAGAAGGTGGACTTTGAGAGAAACCGACTTGTACACTTACCAAAAGTTATTGAAAGAAATCGACGATGAGAGAATCGTCTTGAACAAGAAGCTAAATGAAGGCGAGCATAATGCCGCTGCTCAGAAGTTGAGAAAGAACCAGCTTCTCATTTTGTACCTCTTGAGAAGATGCTACTCTTTAATTTACAAACTTTTAGAGAGTTCGGAGCCGGTCAGTGAATCATTACAGCCAATCCACAATCAATTATCCACCGTGAGGAAGTGTTTGCTTGAAATCAAGAGAATCGACGGTCTCAACAATCTTCGTGAATTATACCCATTCCAGTTCAAATTAGCATCGTTAGACAATCTTAGAAAGGACGGTAAGTTTATCATCAACAACCAAATTCCCGAAGGTCAGGGTACTTTGAACGCATTATTGGCCGAGTGTTTTGACATCATGCATGAACTCAAGATCGAGCTTGAGGAGAAGGAGGACGAATGTGAGGACGGTATCGATGACACCAACGGAGGAAACTTCACCAACTCGCGGGTTGAGACTGCGGACGATGAAGAGAACCCCCACTCCGAGGACGAGGTTGAGATCAAGAGAAACAGATACATGGGATTCAACGAAGCGGATTACGACCAGGACTCGGAATCCGATTTTGATGAAGATGATGATTATAGTTTCAGTGACTCTGAATACGAAGGTAACGACTACTACTAGTCGATGAATCATGATGTGTATGTATATAGTAAGCCACGAGCCAACGTGCCAGTGTGCCAGAATGAATCGTCAACACTACGTCTTGTAGAATGCAGCTGTGCCCTACAACTCGTAAGGCTTCTGTACTTCTCTACGGAATGCAGTACGTTCCCTGGGGATCGTTATCATTTTGCGAGCACGGTGAAACATGTCAGGTAAAACAACCATCTGGAAAAGACCAACGAGACTTCTACAAGTGCCGCCATACACACCAGTCTCCCTTAAAGTCCAAATCGGTTGTCCTGCTATTTTCCACAATTAAATGTGATTTGCCAAAACCTAATTCAGGTGACTACTGATTGTCCGATCGAAAATCTGGGTGTTGAACAAAAGCAATTCATGGACTAAATAGCACAATAGCTTCAAACAACCCTGCGAAACTCAGAGAATCGGCGCGTAATTTGCCACTCAAGTTGACCGGGTTGCTTCCACATGCTGGCGGCACCCTCTGGATGTAGCGATAGACAAAGCCCCACCAAGTCGCCTTGGCTGCTGATGGCACCAGGTGATGGACCGTAGGTCACATGTTCCGCTGGTATAGCTGGTGGACGCACTCCGCACCTGGATTTCCACCGTTGGATATGTCCGGGTAATTGCATTTCCACACTGCCATCGTCAAGTTCCACCTCTAAGTTCCATTGCTAACACATCTCCAACTCCTTGATAGTTCTTGTGGTTTCCTCGACTTCCCAGATACTTCCCTTTTATACTTATTAGATCTTCATCCTTACAGGTCGTTTTTCCCGTGGCTTCAGCCCTTGTTTTCCTCACTTCGTTGTTCGTTTTCGTTCCTCCATCTTCTTCCATAATGGTGTCTGCTGGCTTTCAGTGGGGGATCAAGCCTTCATCGTTCCCTTCATCAAACACTTTTGAACAAAAGGCCCCTACCAATCCTCACACAACTGTCCCAAGATACACACCCAACATCCATAGCTTGAATTCCGACCTGAGCATCAAGAAGAGAAGACTTCTGGAAGATGAATCGGTCGAGCCAGCTTCCTCTTCACAATCTGCCTCATCCCCTATACAATACAGATACACTCAAAGAAAGCCTCATACCCAACTGTCAGCATCGAGATTCAAGAAATCAAAGACCCCCAAAATCTTGGGCCAGACCTTGCCAATAAATCGTTTGATCGAGGTGTTGGACCAGAACGCCTTACAAACCTTACTCTCTGAGCTCGTTCAAATACATCCTGAAATTGCATCCTCCATCCAAAGTCGTTCACCAAAACCTACGATCCAGAACTCGATGGCTCTATTGAAAGACAAGCATGATGGCATAATAAACCATTTGCCTTATAAATGTGATATAGAAAGTGATTACTCCTACTTAAGAATCAAGCCTTACTTGAATGAATTTTTAAATTGTTTGTCAGATTTCATTCTCCACTTTTTGCCACCAATAGAACATAACCCGCATAATTCCTTGGTGTTCCTTGACTACATCACAGACCTCATTCATCAAGTGCCTAATTTCTGCAATAATGAGTTCCAATACACCAAGCAGCTTGCCTATGAACAGATAGCCAACGCTTGGTTTATTGTTATGAACCAAAAATTCCAATTCGAAGGATCCGAACTGCAATCAGATAGCTACTCATCCCATGTTAATGTGGAGAGCAGTGAAGATCCCGAAAACTCAGTGAAATTAATCAAGATCATCAAAGATTTAAATTTGCAAGAGAAATTGGAAAGACATAACGAAATCTCCAAGGGTAGGTTTAAGGTCGTCTTAGAATACATCAAGTCTGAAATCAGCTTGGTGGAGATGTTCCACAATGCTATTAATAATGTCAATTCTTCAAATGACTCTACTAGCTCTGGCGTTTTTGGCGATTTGATAACTGTTGATTATTCCAAATTCTCTATTTCTGCCAGAACCTCTCACTAGTCCTGCAAGTTCAGGATCCTTGTCATATACTACTACATCTAGCCTCCTTTTCTAATTAGTGGCTATTAATTCATGCATTTATTACCTTGTTATTCGTAGTTGCGCATATTTCTTTTTGTGAACATGAAAGTTGATCACCCTAACCCAGAGTTCATTAAAGCAGTTATCCATTGGCTTGCCGAACTACCTGGTAGCGCTGTTCTACCAGGAAGTCAAATACTCGAACTTCTTCAGCCAAAATCTATTTTTCTGATATTAGCTGTCTTTCTAGGACAAGAACTTGTGAACAGTATTGTTTACAACTCAGAATGCACTGAAAGCAAAAAATCGCCAAATGTTATGCTGGAAGATAGGTTCGTGGTTCTGCCATGGTTGGTTAATCAAATTAGTAAGATCGACCAGATTATAGAGTTACATTATGAAGCAAATCATAAGCTATATATTTCTGAGAACATCAACTGGTTCAATTTAATAGTCCACAAAAAAGAAAAAGAATTGAATAAGCTTTGTCAATCTTTGATTTTATTTGGCCTTGTGTCTTCTGAAATCTCCACCATCTGCATTACTACGATTTCTTTCTTGAATTTGAATGACCAAAGAACAATTGATGAGTTTCTACTGGAAAAGAAAACTTTGGGCCAATTTGGATTACGATATTCTATAAAAAGGGGTATTGACAACCATTCACTTGTTGAAAGGTATATAGATGATGATCACCACTTGTATGAGGACAGCACCTACATGCGTTCGATTAAATGGGAGAAAGAAATCATGGAAAAGGTGTTCTACACGTCAATAGTTGCCTCGTTTGAATCACGAGAAATTCAGTATTAATGTACATAATGCTAGTTTGATCATTTGAATCTGTTCAATGCCTGATCCAACACATCCTCCTCTTCGTAAATGCCCTCCTCTTCCAACTTCATTCTCTCTCTGGCTTCGTTCTCCATTTTCAAGTTTCTCTCGACTCTCATCTTTCTTTCATCAATAACGTTTTGCGTTCTCTTTCTTATGTGGGATCTTAACTTGGAGTTCTTGCTCTTAACGTCAGGTCTGGGTTGTAATTTTTCGTCGGCGTTTGCTGCCTCCAATTCGTTGATCTCACCTGCCTTCAACTTAATGGTATTGGCTCTCTTGTCAACCTTACCGATCTCGGATGGGTCCATGGTAATAGTGTCGGCAGGTAACTTGTTCATCAAGGATCTGACTTCACTTTCTTGTCTCTGTTTAGCAGATTCATATGGGTTCAATTCCAAAGAATCGTAGTTGGCTTCACCAGCTCCTGGAATGATCAAAGAGCTGTAACCTTTTTGATGGCCCACACCGAGCACATCTTCGAACGGAACATACTTGATCTTCTCGATCTTGGATCCTGGAATTAAATGTGTCATGTATGCTTCGGATTGTTTGGTCTTGAAGATGTCTTTCCACACCGTCACATGGCCACCCCAAGCTGCAGATAACAAGCCTGTGTCAGAAATATCCAATGAGTTGGCTGGTGTTGGGGTGTAGTAAGTGTCCATGATCTCCATCTTTCTCAAATCCCATATCTTGATGACTTTTTCCGATCCACTAACGGCCATGTATTTTCCTTCTCTGTCGATGGCTATGTCTCTAACTGGACCTCTAGCAGATAAAAGCTTGGCTAAAGGAGTAGACATGCTGGGACTCCACAATGTCACGGTACCATTTCCATGGCCCAAATGCATCACGGCATTCCAGGGATTCTGCTTCATTGCTTGAGTTGGACCAAGCTTAGTTCTATGTTCACTCACCAATTGACCGGTGGAGGTATCGTGGTACTTCAAAAATCCAGAATGGCCGGCAGTGGTGAGCAAGAAATGGTAGGGCAAAAAGTCCAAAAGCGTGGCTTCCACATGCTGCTTCAATCTGTGGAGCTCAATTCCGTTCTTGTCGTAGATGAAGGTGTACTTCTTCTGAGCCACAGCAAAGTACTGGTCGTTGTGGAGGAATTTCACCGCATGAACGGTCTCGTTCAAATGAAGTTCTGTGTCTAATTTACCTTGTCTCCAATCCAACGCAGCAACGTGCCCTTTGCGCCCACCAATCAACAACTCTCTACCGTTTCTGGAGAAATCCATGGTGTAGGGACCGAATTCCGGTAATTTCAACTCGAATTTCTTATTGGCGGTGCTGACATCCACGGCATCTGCTATGTCGTCTTGCTTGAACTTGTAAGTCTTTTCCATCCCTTCTGCCTCGAGAAAACCTGCTTCTTCCTGCAACAACATGTCTGTTCTCTCGGCTGCCTTGAGGGCATCTTTGTACTGGAGTTCTGTTCTTGCCAAAGCATTTTTGGCATGTTTATTTCTGAAGTGCTTTGCACGACTGGTCTTCTTGGAAACGCCTCCGCTGGACTGGCCAGAATGGCCGTCTCTGTTTGGTCTGGTGGACATCTCTGCTGAACTAGGTTACTTCACTAGGGAATTTTTCAGGCATCGAGAAGAGATGCCTGTTGTGTCACGTGACGTCAATACTATTTATGTGATCTGGTCTTCACCAAGCTTAATCTCCAGTCAGATAGCCTGATGTTACCCTGCGGAAAGTTCTGGGCTACTATTCAAAATCCAGACCATGTATTCCACATCCCAGGGTACTGCACTGGATGTGGTGTGACAAACGGCCAAACTGGAGCTCCCCTTCCGTAAGTCACGTGTGACAGATAACATGATTCAACCAAATCCACTATGAAACTCTCCAGCTTACCATGAGATTCTTCAAGGCATTCGTACCTGCGGGCAAACAAGCTGCTCGGAGGGCCAGCATTCTTCCAGGTCCAGTGGGTGCTGCTGGTGCATTAATTGGGTTGACCATTGGAGGTTACTACTACCTCGACTCCCGTTCCGCTATCCATGAGTACGTTCTCTGTCCACTTATCAGAACCTTGACTGATGCTGAACAGGGCCACAAGTTGGGAATTGCTTTTCTCAAGTATGGCTTGGTTCCCAGAATCCTGGACCCCGAGCTCAATGAGGAAGACGCCCGCATTTTGGGGGTTGATGTGTTCAACACCCGCTTACAGACCCCCATTGGTCTTGCAGCAGGTTTGGACAAGGAGGGAGAAGCCATTGATGGATTGTTCAACTGTGGATTCTCCTATGTTGAAATCGGGTCTATCACACCAGAAGCCCAGCCAGGAAACCCTCAACCTCGTTTCTTCCGGTTGCCTCGTGATGATGCCGTTATCAACAGGTACGGCTTCAATTCGTCCGGACACTTCAGCGTGATCGCCACTTTGCGGACCAGATTCGCCAAATTGATTGGCAGAGACCCCGAGGCGCCCTCCAATGCGTTCAAGAGCGGCAGACTCCTTGGAATCAACTTGGGCAAGAACAAGTTGGGAGACGAAGTCGAAGACTACGTCAAGGGTGTGGACCGTATGACCCCCTATGCAGACGTCTTGGTCATTAATGTGTCTTCTCCAAACACTCCAGGCTTGAGAGATCTCCAGAACGAGCTGAAGTTGACCAACTTGTTGACTACTGTTGTTCGTGAAAGAAACGCAGCTGGTGCCAACATGTTGGGCAAGATTCCTCCCGTGATGGTCAAGGTTGCGCCAGATCTCACCGAGCCAGAGATCGAGTCGATTGCCAATTCTGCAAAGCAAGCCAAGGTCGACGGAATCATTATTTCCAATACCACCATTTCGCGTCCTGTGGACCGCATGCGTACCACGAACTCCGAGCTTATCAACCAAGCAGGTGGTTTATCTGGTAAGCCATTGAAGCCATTGTCCTTGCAAGCATTGAGAACTCTTCGCAAGTACACCAAGGATTCCAATTTGGTACTTGTTGGATGTGGAGGAATTTCTTCTGGTAAAGACGTTCTCGAATTTGGTAAGGCCGGTGCCACCTTCGTGCAACTCTACACCGCTTTTGCCTACAAGGGCCCAGGATTACCTGCCCATATTAGAGACGAGTTGTTGGCCGAGTTGAAGAAGGAAGGTAAGACTTGGCAACAAATCATTGGCCTGGAGTAATGGCATTTAGTGCAGTCCAACGGTGTATTCCAGACCATCTCAAAAGAGTCACCTACGAACGGTGTATAGCCATTGAACAATTCAACTACGGGCTCTTCTAGCGTGTTGTAGCATGTTGTAGCACAGCATTGAACGAGAAGCTGAAAGGAAAATGGGGGCACCCATGCGTTATAAGAAGCGGACTTACTTTTAATGCGAGCTTAGAGTCTTCACACAATACCATAAATTAAGTACTCTTAGGCCATTTTTGTCAGCTAAGATAGCGGCTTCTTTACTATCAGCCAAAAATTATTATTATTATTATTATTCTCTCGTCCACTTCAATATAGGGGCCCATTCAACTCTCAGAATAGTGACTCCCACTCCACCGTCTTCTCGCAGCCTTACTAGTCTCTCACTAGAAGCTCTCACTAGGATCTCTCACGAGAATCTTTCACTAGAATCTCTCGCTAGAATCTCTCACTGGTCTGCCGCACAAGAACAAATTCCACTACTACGCGACCAAAACAATCATCATGCTGCCCTCTTCTAGGCCAGTCACCCCGTCACAAGCCAAACGAAGGCAACTGCAGAGGTCTTCGGGCCTCTACCTACTCACGCAATCTCCCAAGATCCATTACCCTGTTGATATAGACCATACGCCCATGGAGAACGCCGTGAACATCGAGCGATTTGGGCGGATCTCTGACGCCATGGAGGAATTGGATGTCAACATGACAAATCTCAACCAAATCCACGATGCCATTGCCCTTGGTTTCAACGAATCGTTCGCCAGTTTCATGTATGGGTTGTCCATAACCATGTGGTGTGTGGACTTTCCGGGGTGTCCTACGCTCAAGGCGTGGGAAGAGCTACAACAACGGAAAGCCGCTTCGGGTAGGATAGAGGCCCTTCGAGCTCGACTCGAGGAGAAGAAGAAAGAAAATGAACATCTTAAACTCAAACTAACTACTTTGACTAGACCTTCGGTTCCAAAAACTGCCAATGCTAGGGTGCCACTTCGCCAACGGGCACCGAGACAACCCACCACAATAAGAGGAAGCACCCTCGGCTCGGCCATACAGGCTGCAGCTCCAGTCAGGGGATTGAGGCCCCAAGAAGAGGACTCCTATTCGACCAACGACGGGTCGTTTGTCGCCAACCCGGGGGAAAGGCGCTCCCGAAGCTCCAGAATCCCCGTAGCTCCCAGAGCGAAACCCATATCCTCCACTGAAAAAAGCAACGAAACCACCGGAGGTCCCAACTTGAATCAGCCTCCTCGATACATGAGAGGCTTGTTTGATTCTACTCCTCGAGTGCGGAGGACAGGTAAGGTCACTAAGCCATCAGAAAGACCTCGTTTTCGGTGATTTTCGGGTCCAATTACGAAAGTCATACTTCTGCAGCCGGTTATAGAATGTTGCTTTGTGTCTGGGCCGTTTCTTAGAGCTTCTCATTTGTCTGCTCTGTGTATATTATGTATTATCCTTCCATTAATTTCAACATCAACTCATACTTCACCTGTTGAACAGACTTCTGTTGCTGAGAAGCAATCACCAAAAGGTAGTCCTTATTCTCCATCGAGTTGAGAATGATTTGACGCCGCAATTGCTCCTGATAGTTTAAATTATCTGGAAGTCCCATTTTAGTTTAGCATACGATGTAGTAGTATCAGAAATTATTAAAATGAATACCTGAAAAATCAATTCACGATAAATTCTAGATGCCTTCTAGACTTTATAATAACGATCCCAAATTACCCAGGGTATCGATTTCTGTCACTAGGAAGGTCAAGCGTCAGTTCTGTGATAAGACTAACCGTAAACTGATCTAGGAACGCAAAAATTCCGTAGTTTTCAGCTTATTACACCAAATGATGTTTCATCCACCTAGCAAAGATGAATATCGAGCTCTTCAGTACTGCAGGAACGGGGAAAGTGCCCTAGGTGTAGTGAGGTCTACTGATTTCAATGTTTCTTTCTCAGTGCACTCTCTGGTAGTGCCAGGTCGAACATTTATTTACTCACTAACCCATCACCAACTCCAGTCGAAACACCATAGATCACCCGCCATAATGTCAGAAGCTCCTTTGTCGGCCGAAGAGAAGAAGAGGATTCTCCGTGAAAGAAGGCAGGCAAAAATGGCCAAGGGCCAGGCCACCGACCGGTTGAATAACATCCTTTCCCAAGGTTCTTCCGTTAAAGAACACTCCACGATCTCAGTATTGGACAAAGAAAAGCCAGCGACCCCAACGGTATCACAATCCTCTGGGGTGTCACATCCTTCCACTTCAGGTATCTCTAGAGAATCTACCAAGGAAATTGATCCAGATGCCGACCCAGAAGTACCACATATTGACACCCTCAATGAAGCCAACGAGCAGCCTGACATCGACCAAATTTTCAAAAGCTTGATGAATCACGGCCAGCAACACCAAGACAACGACAACGATCCCATCTCCCAGATGATGAAGAACATGTTCAGTAACCAGCCCGGTGCCCAGCCTGGTGCTTCTCCCCAACCTGAACAGAGCCAATACAATCAAGAAATGCACGCATATAACCAGCAACAGCAACGCAAATGGAAATTTGTGTTTCTTTTGATGAGATATTCTGCGGTACTCATCAACTTCTTTTATCATTTCGGCAATTCTGATGGCTACGACTTCCGTGGCAGTTCTTTCGATTTTATTCGTGGATTGACTCCACTTGATCCAATGAAAAGCTTCTTCACTTGGTTTTCTACGCTTGAGGCACTCTTTTTGGCTAGTTTCTATTTAGTTACTACTAGACAGAATGTTCTTACTGCTGCCACGGAGAATAACTTGATTCTCAAAGCGTTATCTTTTGGCTCGATGTTGTTACCACAATTGGAGCAGTTCCGCCCACTTGTGGTTCTGTTGTTAGCATACTACCAGATTTTCAGCATGTTTTTATCGGACATCTCTCTTATTGTGGTGCTATTTGGGTTGTTCAGTTCGTCCAATCAACCAATTAATGTTTAGTCTATGTACAAAGAATAAATTTACTTCGAATTACAACTTCTTAGCCATGTCTCTTCTCTTTGCTTCCAAAAGCTTTTCAGCAGACAGATGCGTTCCCTTCTTCCAGAATGAGTATGCCAATAAACCTGCGCTGGCAAACGAGAGACCGAACCAAGTCACCAAGTATTGCAAGTGATTGTTGGTAAATTTGATCTTGGGGTATGCTGCAATTGGAACTCCCTCGTTAACGAATTCAAACTCTTGATATTGTAAGGTAGAGTCGTGCTCAGCCTCTCCTGCAATAAATAAGGCATCTTCGTCATCTCTGGATTTGGAGTTGGATTTGGAACCCGTAAGCCACGATTTCCATGATCCTTTGTTCTCGTCATGATCCTTTCTCCAGTCGATGTGATCTCTCAAATCATAGATCATTTGGCAGTAAATTGGCAAGGCACCGGATTGAGCGGCCATTTCGGGCACATCATGAACATTGAACAAACGAGATCCTTTTTCGTGATCATATTGCAAGTATGACTTCTGAGGCATTACTCTAAACAAGGCTTCGATCTCGATCTCACCCTGAGGAAATGCCAAATGCGATAAATAGCCTTTGCTTCTGCTGGCTGGGACCACCTTGTCCTTACTGATCCATCCACGTTCGATAAGAATTGGCTTGCCACCAGTCGACCTGATGAACGGAGTTACCACCAAGTAACCAACAGTACCATTTCTCATTCTTGGACCCAAAAACATCTCCTGTGAGTAATCAAATTCTCCCTTGACTTTGAACCTTCTGTATTCGAACTCGGGGATCACATTGGGATCAAGAACAGGTGGGATCTCATCGAGTGGGGGTTGGGCCAATGCATTCTCACTTTTGGCAATGATGGCGGTTTTCCACTGCAATCTCTTGACTTGCCAGCAGCCCAATCCGAAACTGATGACGGGCATCGCAATCATGAGGCCCAAGAAGAACCTTCTAAGGTATGGGATCTTTGCTTGTTGTTCTAAGGTTGCGAGATTACCTTGAACTCCCTTGATTGGTTTCCAGTCCACAGTTGAGGTTTTGACAGACCTGGAAAACTGAGAAGGAGGCTTAATGCGATTTCTAACAAGGGCATCTCGACCCAAGGCGACTTTAGCTGGAGAGGCCTTTGCTAAACGAAACATCGAGGTATTGGAAGAGGGCAGTAAGTAGTGGGCCAACGAATAAGTCATGTCTGGTCACGTGTGACTGCAACACGTGATATGTTTCTCTATTTCATTAAACAACGTACATTTTATTTTATGCAGGTTATAGAAGGGGTATTCTATTATACAGTTTGCAGCAATTACATTAGACTAGGACATAAAAAGAGGGTTAGCTACTTAGAGAAGAGCCAAAACACCCAAGAAACCGATAGCGGCGGCACCGACTTGCTTAGCAGCAGCACCGTTGGCAGAGTTCACAGCAACCGGTGCGACAGGAACTGGCAGGGATTGAGGAGCAACAGCTGGAGTCTTGGTATCTTGCTTGACAGTCTTGGTGACGTCAGTAACGATAGTAGAGGTCTTGTCAGCAGCTGGAGCTGGAGCTGGAGCTGGAGCAGATGGCTTAGCTGGAACTTGGGCTGGAGCTTCAGCGGATGGCTTGGCTGGAGCTGGAGCTGGAGCTGGAGCAGATGGCTTAGCTGGGACACAGTTGTTGTCAGTACAAGTAGTAACAGTCTTGGTCACTGGAACGGTGACAGTTTCGACGTTACAGGCGTTGTCAGAACACTTGGTGATGGTCTTGGTGACATGCTCAACAGCGGTAGCAGTGGTGGTGGTGGTTGGAAGAGGACAGTAGGTGGTGTAAATGGTGTGCTCTTCAGTGACGGTGGTAAGACCGGTGGTGTGAGGAACCAAAGTACACTTGTTGTCGGAACAAGAGGTGATGGTGACGACGGTAGTCTTGATGTCGGTAGCGGTGGAAGTCACATCAGCTGGGTCGTTGGAGGTGATGGCAGAAGAAGGAACTGGACCTGGGCCTGGGGCAGAGCTGGAGGCAGCTGGGCCTGGAGCGCTGGATGGGAAGGCGGTGGCAGCGAATGCGGTGGAACCGATGATGGTTTGGGTGGTCAACAAACCGTCGGTGTTGGTGAAGATGTAAGCGGTTTCGAAAATTTGTTCTTCCAAGGCCACGGTGGTGGTACCGGTGACAACAGGAGTGGTGGTAGTGGTGGTGGTGGTGTCAGCTGGTGGGTCCACGGCGGCAACGGAACCGGCCATGGCCAACATAGCGAGGGAAATAAGTTGGGTATTCTTGGAGGCGTGCATTGTGTTGGTAGAACCTTGTAAAAGAGCGACTTAGGCGAGAGATGCAAGCTAAACTTGGTAGAAAGTGGGACCAGGCAATACTTATAGGAAGATCCGGAAATGCCAGAATGTCAATAACAGCAACATGGCCAGCTTACAGTTGCATGCATTCTGCAGCGAAAATGCATGAATAATATGGACTTCATGCATGATGGACATTCACAATACTCTAGCTGCATGTATCTAACCGGATTTGGCCGGACGATCGTATATTGCAACCAAAATGGTGATATCTTGCGCCAGATTATACAAGAAAACGACTGTTTCGGCTGCACAATACCGAATCTGTCGTAATTATGCGCGGAGGGAAGGCAGGCGATTGTCCTATAATTTCTATGCCAGCCCTCGCACTAAATAATTCGGTTCCCGCACGCGGATTTGGGATGTTTTGCTGATTGTGATTTGCCCGTTAGGTGTCGTTCAACGATGCACCGAAGATGAAGGTGGAATTTGGAGAAAATCCCAAGGGAAATTGCGAGGATTGGGGGTGGCCGTGGGAAAATACCCTCGTTTCGGGGTCTCAAATGAAACGAAAACTCTCCAGAAGCTTGAAGAACTACCATGGTATTCTATTGTAAGGCTTCAATTTCATGATTGATTTGTTCCTCCCCATCCTATGACCTATCTGAGGAATGTTTGGACTCATGGTGAAACGGTTTCCGGGATTTGTGGCATGCAAGTGGCCCCAGATCCGTTTGGTGCAACTTTTCGAGGTTGCTACAGTTGGTCGCACCTCCTGTCAATCCGCATCCCTCCTCCCCCTCCACGATCCTGGCTACCCCGGCTGTATTTGGCGCTATGGGACACTGCTCGGGCACTACTACGCTTCTCGGGCACTAGTCTCCCTATTCTGGCCACGCACTGCCGGTTCATCAAGGCTAGGCTGTGCTAGTGATGATAATCGTCCCATTGTTCCTGTCGCATTTTTCACTCCGCACCAACGCGCGATGCATGTCGGCTCGGAAATTGTACGAGATGCTGCCATGGCCGAAGGGCATTGGAGCGGGTTTAATGCTACTGGTTATGGCCAGATCGTGCATTATGGGGTACTAAACCAGCCTAAGCTCTCAACCTAGAGCGTTGAAGTGCTGGCTGCTCTCCAAAAGCCCGTTCCATGCAACGTGGCTAACGCGCGATCGGTTGACTCACAAAGCTGGAAAGAAAAACGGAAATGGACCGATGTCAAGAAGCAACTACAAACGGAACCAGAAAACGCGTTTAATAATAATCGGTATTTTTTTTTCTTGGGTAGTTGAATCTTAGTCCTTACTGACAGCGTTCGGTGCTGTAATTGGGTCTAGCTCTATTGTTCTCCGGATCCAGCGGTATTGGTTCTTGTTTGAAAGGTGGCTTTCATAGATTCATCACAATAATCGTCCCGAAGCCTGCCCCTAATTCTGTCTATTGAAACATCAAAAGTAAACAAACCTCTAAACAAAGAAGGAAAACCTAAACTAACATACTCAGTGGACCGTTTGCCATTGGTATTTGAGTTAGCGCATTTTTCCAGGTGCCAATGCCCGGAAAATAGCGAAGGGTTTCTGCAAGGTTATGGTTTTGTGCTAATTTCGCATCTGGGGTTAACATCCAGATTTGGAGTAGCTTCTTACCAATTGGTACACAACTTCTTTTTGAGGCGTTCGTTGCACAAGATTCACTAGGTTAACTTGAGTCTTTGCGATGGTTTCTAATTGGGAAAGGTTGAACGTTTTGTTGATGGAGGCGCTACTATACTAAAATCAGTGTTCAGAGCATTTATAATCGAGAGCACGAATACCGCCGGTGAATTCTCCGAACATGCCGGGAGCTTGCATTTCCTCCGGTGATGAAATGCGCGTTGGATTTGTGCAATATGTACGATCGACGGGATTTGACCGGAGATGCAGAGATATAGCGATAGGATCCCAGAGACGGTAGTTTTGTGTATAGAAACGGATCTGCTAGCTCTTAGTGACAACACGTGAACACCATCTGGGTTTGCTTGGACTGTGGGGATTTAAACAAAGCACCGAAGTTCTTTGTTTGAATGCATAAATCAGTTGAGATCTGATTGAAATTATCCACATCCGTATTATATAAGCTGAAATGTGGATATTTTCATAATACTGTATCCCAAAGCAAGTTTTCCAAGTCAAATGGAGTCACCTAGGGTACTTGTTGATCAGACTGAATCACTCACGTCGTAGCAACAAAACAGTCTTGTCACTCAGATTAACCTAATTTTATAGCAGACTCGCTAGCTTCAGAGTAAACAGACATTTGGTTTCTTCGTATCAAAAGTCTCCAGATGCAGGCATGAAGGACCATCCCAACCATAACATGAAAGCCTCCAGAATCAAAGTGTAGGGAAACCTCAAATTCTATAGTACTGGAGCCCGCCATATGCAAGTAGAACAAATCTCCGGCTCTTGGAACGAGAACGAAATGCAAGCTAAAACGGCCCTCAGTTTTTAGTCTGAACCCCACCGTGTCCATATCCGACCACAACACAGGAGGTGGCATATCGCCAACTTTCTTGGTAGAACGAAACCCACACCCGTTGCCTTAGAGGCCAAGCTGCCAGCATCGAGTCCAGCTACGTACATGGCATCAAGCCTTTTTGTAGATACATGTTCTCACTCATGCTCTCATTTCTCACCAAACATAACCTTTGATTACTTCTCTCCGCTGGTTCTCTGGCAAATGTCGGAGATGCTGTCCTTCATCCGGGGAAACTCTTCACCGAGCTTCTTGCCCAAAACGTCTCGCAACTGGCTAAACCCCTCCATCTTACCCTTGAGACGGGCATTGCTTTTGGCGGTCACCTCGATGAACTCACGTGTGTAAATGTCGGGATTTCTGCCGTCCTCGATGTACGATACCACATCAATGGGAATAGGGTACTGGTATGTGAAGGGACTGGCCGTCAACCCCGACAACTGGCTGACCACCTGGTTGGTCTTGTGGGTGAGGGCCGTGTGCGACTGGTGAGTGCCCTGATTGTCGTGAACTAACACGCCCAACTCGATGAACGACTCGATGAGCGCCAGCAACTGCTCGGCAGTGGCCACCAACGGCTCATGTTCGGCCTTCTGGCTCAATTCAGCGGTGGTCATCGTCTGTAGTGAAGGTAGAGGAAGTTACTAGTGGTGACCAGTGGCTACTCGCTTCCGAATTATCATCGGCTTGTGGTGATGCCCTCGCACGACCTGGTGATCTGGGTCCTTTTTGACTGCGAAGTCCAACCTTGGTCCATCCACTGCAACATGTCAGAGCGGATAGTGACCTTCAAATACGACAAGGAGCGTATAGGGGACCCGGTGTCTCCCGGAGAGGTCAGGGAAGGATTTCTCGACCAGCATGCGCTTCCACTTCCTGTGCATGCCACACAACCGACCATAAATGAGCCATTTACCGCAGAACCACAGCCATCGATGTTTGTCACCTTGCGCTACCGCAGGGACCCAAACAGCTCTGCACTGACATCGCCAATGAAGATATCCGAGCGTCGGAACAGAAACAGGACGCCCACGCCATCTCCGGCCATTGCTTCAGGTCAACTTGGTAATCACGCCCTATCGTCAAAACCAGGCCAATTGACTCACTTAACATCTGTGACATCCAGATCTCCAGAGTCATCTGGGCGTTCTGCATCCTCTTCTCCTACTCCAAAAGTCCCCCAATCCACCACCGCATGCATTTCTGGTCCTAACGTCGCCCAGGCCCTTTCCGCCATGAAAGAGGACCCGACGCCCCAGGCATATCTCCACAGCATTCACATCATCACCAGCAGGTTACACCTCCTCAAGGAAACGTACCGGGCGGTTCAAGCACTCAAACAGAGGAAGATTCAGGCCTCTGATGCCGCCATTTCATTGACCGAACCAGTTCCCGCAGCCTCTCTCGAAGCGGTCTACGCACCTTCCTCGCCCATGGCGCCTCCCGACTCCTCTCCACAACCAGAGGTCCTTACAACACCAATTCCTACACTCTCGCATACTCAGCTGTCATTGGCACTCCTGGAAGATTCGGCCGTTGACGAGCCCGACTCGCAAAACCAGCTGGACTCCTTCGACCCCATGGCCCTTGCCTAACTATATCGGGTAGTGCGTGCACCATGTGCCCTCACTGCCGGCAATATTATCGAGCACAGGTGTGTTCGACATCCATCAACTACTACTCAAAAGATACATAACTATGAAGGCAGTCGTATCTACGGGTCAAGCATACTGCTGTACCATATTGTCTGCATTTGGTGTGGTGATTCTAGGTGTGATCGGCTTCTTGTTCCAAACCAACCATGAGTCCATGATGGGCTCCACCGAAGACCCAGAAGACGGAGCTGCGGTTGCCAAAACCGTTTTTGGTGCTGTATTTGTATACTTGGCCTTTTTCGTGTTCTGTGGCTTGCAAGTCTTGTTGATCAGAAAGCAGGACAGAATAAAGTTATAGTTCCGAAACAGTGGAAGCAGTAGTAGAGTGTCTGGGAAAGGGAAGTTTGAAGTCATTATTACGGTTCTGGGAATGAAGTAATAGTGGAGTTTTTGACCGCCGCCTTGTGAGGTGCATCAGTCTATGACTTATGTTAAACGAATGATGTTGAATGAAGCTCTGATCTCCTCGTGAGATGTTCTAATATCAACTTTACCAATTGGCAATTAGTCAATTCCGTAAAGATGTTCCATCAATTCAACAATGATTTCATCTACAAGAGTTGTCGATTTCTTCCATTCGACTCTGGCCCTAGGTTGCAATTGCTGCTTCAAGTCATTTAGTTCACGCTCAATTATATTTCATTAGTTAAAAGCCAAAGGCATTTACAATACACATTTCATATGAAGCGCGTAATTTACTGAATATATCACAATTTAGCCACGGCATCCTTGCCTCCGTTCCAGCTGACACCTCCACTCCAGTCACAGATGTCAAACACCAACAATCTCAAGTCGTCCAACTCCTGTTTGGATACCCCAACATTGAAAGCGCCTTTGAGGTGTCCCTTGAGCTGTGGGTTCACATCCTGGGGAATCAAACTGGCCACCACACACATGGACGTTTCACGGGCAGACAACACGTCGGTGAAACTCAACAAGGGGGCGTAGACGTTGTGGTAGGCAAAGTTCCACAAGTCGGGGTAGGCGTTGATCATTTGCCTGCGGATCCTGGTATTCACCTTACTGGTGTATATGGAGTTCCAGAACTCGGATCCACGGTAGAGGTCATCCTGGATTCTGTGGGCATTGATGGAGCTGGGTGAGATGGGTCCATCGATAGTTTCTTTGGTGAAGTTGGCCTGGTCGAAGTTGGTGCCGTGAACGTCTTCTCCCACGATGTCTGAGGAAGGGACGTGGCCAGGGTTGACGATGGCGGGACGGACTGGGATGCTGGCTGGCTTCATTGACGTGGGGGTCACCGTCTTCAAGATCATCAACGCGTTGATGGCCTTGGGGAGCCCAGCCAACGCCACGCTCTTAAGAATCACCTCCCGGACCTTAGCAGCTATCTGGCTCTGGCAAGCATGTATATCCTCGGAGGAGGAGTACTTAAAACCGAGGGGAAGCTTGTCGTAGTAGTTGTATGGAATCAACACGTCGGGCAAGTTGACTCCCACCGCCGTCAAATCCTTGTATTTGGACGACGACGAGATGGAGTCCTGAGCCATTTGGACCAAGTACTTGTTAGTGAGCAAAGAGGTGTCAGTGGTAGACTCCAATAGCTGCTGTCTCAAGGCAAAGTGGAACACACTGGGGATTTCGTGAGGCTGGTTGACCACCGTCAAACAGGCACAGGCAATGAGGTACCATGAATTGTGGAGACTGGGATACTTATACGCTAAACGTACGAGACGCTCGGCAGTAAGAATCATCGTGGTGGCTAAAGGGATTTGAACAGTTAAATCTGGGGAAGTATACCGAGTGTTTGGTCACGTGCGCACCGCCGAGGAGTTCTGGTGGCGGATTCTGGGGTCGAGCCGGCGTGAAAGTCAGTGTCAGTGGATGAGGATTCGTACCGAGGCAAGTACTTGTTCGAAACTGCTGAGCAGGAGAGACACTGGTCGAGAATACCGAATACCCGATCTTGTTGGGGACATTCTTCACGTGAAAATTGATGTCACGTGAGTCCACTGAGGCTTAATCAGAGGATACAGTTCCGATTGGCCACCATTACGTCACAATTCCTCGAGAATTTGATTCGTGAAGATTGCTCAGTTCGACCGTGGGAATAGCTCCTGGCGCTATTGTACAGGATCGGCTCGATATAGGTGGTTTTAGTGAGAGGAACCACCATGGCTGATTTGTAGTGTATTCGATTTCGCATTAAACGACGTTATTGCAATGAAGTAGGGATCATATTGGCTGGTTCTAAGAACGAGGAATTTAATACCCGATCCAAGGTTTGTAGGAGGGTCAAGCTTAATCAATTGATATCAAAATATAATTTTGAAGTTTTACAAATTTTTGCCTTTTTCATAAAACCAACCAAGATAATCCTTCAGAGATTTACAAATTTACAAGCTTTACTTTTCGTTTAAAAATATTATTTGCAACGTGCATTGTTATCACCAATGCAAATTCCAAATATTCTGAAATTAATAAAAGGATAAGAATCATAGTGAAACTACTCTTTAGTCATGGTGTACCCTATAATCGCCTCTGTTAACTTTTCATCAATCTCGTGTATTAAATAAATATCTTTAAAGAAGTATGCAATTTTAATTATCTTCGTTTCTAACACTGCTTCTAATCCATGATCTAGCTATGCTGTCTTTGAGCCGTTTCCCTTGTTTGGAGGTCCAGGGTCCCATTGCCCAGAAATGATGCAGCCCTTCGATTTTGACACTTGGTGCGGTAGAAGTAATTTGACTGACAGTTGTTTTAACTAAATCCTGGCTGTTATGATCTTCCCATGGCCGCATGCTATCATCAATTGGGATCCACCGGTCAGAAATTCTCCAACTATCGGATCCTACCATCTCCTTTATACGCAGAACCGCTCTTTTGTAAGCAAATCGCTCATCCTCTCCGGTAAAAGCAGATGCATTTTTGAAATCGACATCCTTTTTCTCATTTTCTTCGAACGTTTCCATATTGTCTTCGTAGGTGGATGTGTTAGGCCTGTAAGGATTTTCCAATGCCATAGATGTTTTGGAAAACATTTCTTCTTCCTGGACATCAAGGGTATCGGAGTAATCGTGGGGCAACCTTTTTCTAACCTCTTCACTAATCTCTTCCCTAGTATCGGGAAAGAAAAGGTCATCTATGCCAACCTCACTTCTCATAAAAAACTGACATCTTGATTCGTAAATAGCATCCAACAACGTGATGAATCTGCGGGCCTCATTCTTCATCTTGATGGTCATAATTGGAACATTGTCCAAGATCACAACTTTGTACCTCGATGCCAAAGTGATATAATCGGAAGAGGAGTAAAGTCCTTTGCAAAATTGCTCGAAATCCAAGTAACAAATATTTCCTTCAAAAGTCAACGGAATTACCGTGGTTCGATTATACACATTAAAAGAATCCGGTCCACCGATTTCCTTCAATGGCTTGGAATAATTTTCATCTTTCGTGGTGAGCTTTAAAGCCCTTGACTTTATTAGTTCTTCCCATTTGGACTCGTTATCAGCTTCCAACTTCGTTACGTTATTCAGATCAGATGAAGGTTTGGTGATACGATAGTCAGTGCTACTATTCATGTCTATTGATTGACATCTCGAATTTAAGATGGCCACAAAACTCTTGAAGTTCGATTTATGAAATTGATTAGAGTAAAGTTCCTCTGGTAATTTATTAGACGTTGCCACTAGAACACCGCCCAACTTAAAATAATAGGTGAACAAGATCTTAATGATATTTGCTGATGCGATATCGGGTAACATGAATTCGTCAAGCATCAAGACAGTATTCTTGCGAATCATTTTTTGAGCGATTTCGTACAAGATGAACTCATTCTCTATGGTCAAGGCTTTTGACTGACCCAAGTTTGCCAATAACAACTTTTCTCCTTGGATTTTGTGAATTTCATTAAACACCCAAAGTATGAAATTGTTGTAGTGCCATCTCATTTTTGAATGATGTGGTAACGAGCTGGCAAATATGTCCATGAGCATTGATTTACCACAGCCTACCTCTCCATTAACTAGCAATCCATGCGGAGAAGGGAAATTATGCAATTCTTCCTCGTCAGTGATGACTTTGATGAGCTCTCTTTGCCGAGTGACTGGGTCACTAGTAAAAATTTCACGTAAGGATCCGAGTCTGAGGGTGGAAAATTTTTGGCCCTTCTGAAGCAAGGCTTGTGCCTGCTTCAACTCAATCTCTTTCAATAATAAGCTCATTTTGATTTCGAGTTCTTGTGGCGGTTTGTAGTCAATTATTCTTTGGTACAACTTCTGGAATTCTTTCATAGCTCTAAGTTGAGCTTCGTCTTTTTCGAGCAAGCCCTGCCTAACATAACTCTGGTAGAGAATAAACGGGTCTGTTATCGATACTCCTTGACTATTCAACTGGTGGACAGGGCCTCTTCCATCTACCCCATGAGGGCCAGCCGAAATAGTCAAGCGCCTGGCAAGGTTAATTCTGAGCATTTGCGCTGATTGGACTAACATCGATGCCATTGGAAAATGTTTTACCGGTCAAAAGGACATTTGCCTCCGGTTTTCAGTATGAGAGTATTGTTGATCTCTCATGCACCTAATCTCCAAAATAGTTATCAGATCTCCGGACTCGCACCTAGTGATGACGTAAGATTTGAGACCCGATAGTTCTCGATCGGTTTTGAAAGTCACAATAAACAGTCGACAGGATTGAGATTTCGTACTCGTCACGTTTGAGTTGAATATATTTAAATATAATTGGTTGCTACAGGATGACTTTTCTCTTGTTTCATTATGCTATCTATACTAATGCAATAAATTAGCTCCCCAACTTCATCTGTGCAAATTTCTTATCTAAAGAATTCGAAAGTCCATTCATTTCCTCGTCAGATCTACCATAAAGCTCGTACCACCACTTGACGTCGGTGAAATTGAAGAAAACTACTCCATCTTCCTCGGACTCATCTTTCTTGTATATGTGGTTAGTGAATTCGGAAGGTCTCGAATTAAAATAGTCCCACACCGACATGGTGGACTCTTGAACCTTGTAAACTTCCCTTAATTCCCTCTCGGAATCACACAAAAAGGACCCATACTGACAGGAGTAGTAATGATAGAACAATCTCTTGAGAAATCTGCTGTTGAATTCAAATTTTGAAGGGTGTTGTCTGTAGATTTGGAACACACAGTCGAGAAACTGGTGGAAAATAGGAGACTTCTCACTTGAACCATTATATGTTGAGCTAGAATTTAAAAACTTAGCTCCAGCCTCGAGTTCCCCTTCAGTATTCGTCGTATTGGAGTTATTGGCTCCATTTGCGGTATTCTTTATATGGGTTGCAGCTCTCTGTAAGAAGGAGGTGACCTTACCAGTAGAAGATGGATTTAAAGATTCAGATTCTGAGGATTCCAGCTGTTCTTCCCTATCCTGTGCTTTCTTGGGCTTCTTGAAAAGAGATCCAATGCATCCACCGTGGTCTCCACGAGTAGCGAACTTGAACCCGAAACTAACCCATTCTTTTTCGATCAAAATCATAAACCCCTTAAGTGTACGATAAAATGGATCAAGACAAACCTGAGCCAATGCAGAAACCTGTGAAGTTCTATCCCAACCATCAGAGCAATGAATGATGACATTTGTATTGTTCAAATGAACTGACTTGGAGATACGATCAACAGATTGTAGAATTATCGATAAACGATGTAACCATTGAGTTTTAGTAAGTGCTTGCTGGAGCAATGGATAGTTCGAAGTACCGGTGTTGACTGGGTATTTATCTAAATCATTCAAAATTGTAGTAAGTTTATTCAAGGAATCTCTCATCACATGAATATTGTCTATATTGCAAAATATTTTGTCGACTTGACGGAAGTTTTGATGTTCTTGGAAGTTGACATTGACTTGTTTAGGTTGAGAATCATTAGTGGTAGTTTGACGCTTTCCTCTATAATTATCTATGTTTTCGGTACCAGCACCCAAAGCATGTTGCGCCATAGCATTTGTGATGGGCCGCAAGTCAACAATCAAGTTTCTATGTGGCTGACCTTGGAATTCGTTGTCTTCACCCAAACTTTCCAATCTTTCTGCTTCTTGACTGACAAAGATCTCAGTAATTAGTTTCTCGTCTTGAATTGAACGATTTTGAATATTCAAACCTACTAGCGGTTGTGCACATCTAGCTATGACGTTCTTGTTGACGCTTCCACGGTGTTTGTAGACGATGGCAGGAATACGTTGCTTTGAGCGGAACTTACTTGCATGTTTGAGGACATTGTCGGAAATATTGCTGGGAACAATTAAGTACTTTGGGTAGGAAGGACAGAATTTGTAGTCTTCATTAATACTGGAGAGCCTCCAATATTCGGGCTCCAATAAGCCTTGACGTTCATATTCTTTGATTGGATCATATAGATCCCAACCCCTAGATTCAAGCTTTTGTTCTAGATGATTAGGACGATAGTCGAATGCATAAAAGGCCCTGACGTTGTTTTCCAACTTGGGACGGTTGATAAGCGAGCTGAGTTTGGAGTACACTTCAGAACATACCCCATCGTTCACGAAATCGAAAGAATAGTAGGTGAAGTCTTTGCACATGAGACGGATATGAGAACTGGTATAGTGGTCCCTTTCATCCTGAAGGGAGAACTCATTTCCAGATTGATTGAGAAGATAAGAGCCGCGAGCCTTGTTGATGGCATCTATTATGGGATAACAGATCCAGATTTCTTTGGGAGTGCCGGCAGGTTGTGTAGAAGTGGTAGGACCAGTCACTGAAGTGGTCGACGTAGAGGACGGTGGAGGGGCTGGTAAGAAGCTGAAAACAACATGGTATGGAGAGAGTATAAGGCTTCCTTTGATGGTATACCCACGCCTATTCAAGACCACATCATTCACCGTGTAAAGGCCTTCCATGACTTCCATTCAACTAGTTGGAAGTAGTTGATGATATGGCCAGCCAAGGTGCAGGACAGAGTGGGGTTAGCCAACAAAGATAAGTGATATCAGTTCACAAAACGCAGTTAAAAGCTGTCAACGAAAAATGAGAAAACCATGAATTTCGTTTTAATTGAACATCAGCTTAATATTGAGTATAGGAATGAGTTATTGATGATTTGTGTTTGAACTAAGAGTAGAGATTACTTTCGACTTAGAGAAATTTAGTAGTATTGCATGTACAGATATATTGTATTCTCCATTAAAAATTTAATTGATAGTACCTAGCAATAGCCAAAGTCAAATTTAAATTCCAGCATGTGGAAGATTTGTGAATTTGTTCCGATTGGAATGTGAGCAAATTGTTACGCTTGGTTGAGAGGAAATAAATTACTGTAGTACAGACTTAGTATATTCTAGCATTATTTTAAGCTATTGAATGTGATTTTCAGGTATTGGTTGTTACTATGACTTCAAGCTCCTCAAAGGCCATCGAAGCGACGGATACCATGCTCATGCTTTTGGAGGTTTTTCAACTGTTTTGTAGTCATTTGCTTGACCTTTGCTTTCTTGGCAGGTGGCTCCGCTTCGTTCAAAATTTCAACTTTAGTATTAAGATTGACTTCCTTTTTGCCACGCTTGGTGGAGACTGGGAATCTTTGTCTAGGTTTTATTTGAGGTTTTATTTGCTCCTGTACTTCCGTTTCTTCCTTTTCTTCTTCCTCTTCCAGTTCATCCTCGTCTTTCTCAGATCCGTACGTTTCAGCTTCCTCCAAATCAGATTCCATATCGGAATCAAACTCCCCCATAGAGCTATGAGAATCATTTGAATCACTGCTAGAATCATCGTCAGATCCTTTACCAACACCATCGTCATCTTCATCGTCGTCGTCTTCATCTTCATCGTCTTCTTCCTCACTTTGGACCTCATAATCCCTATTAGACCAGATCTTTAAGCTGTCCATACCTGCACTGATAAGCCTATAGTCAAAATCAATGTCCAATATTCCGACCTCATCTGCTGCACCGTATTTTCCTTTAGCTGTAGAATGGACTCTAGTTTCAACTACCTTGCCTCTTTTATAGTTAACTCTGTGTAATAAACCTTCACTGTCACCGCACCACACAGAAGCCGCTTGCTCATCGTCATCTTGATTCATAGTAGGCATAATGGCATCAATTGAGGCATTCTTGTTGACCTTGATTCTGGAAAGTTGATCCATGAAACTGTTTTTGGAGTTCTTCCAAATGGTGACAATTCCTTCTCCATGGCCCACAAGAACAGTGTCGTTCTTATTTTCGTTGATTTGGTCCGAAGCATAACACATTGTGAGTAATTCATCGTCCTGACTGTCTGATTGTGTAATTATTCCCTTTCTTATATCAATATGAGATAAGGTGGTAGATCCCAAGGAAAGATAATGGTATGCTGAAACAGATGGCATTGGCATCAAGTGGTTAATAGCATCATCATGGGCTTTGGATACCTTGAATTTCAATTTGTTCTCATTCAAATTGCTGCTATCGTAGACCAAAACGTGCCCGTCTTCTGTTCCTGTCAAGAGGAAAGGATGGGTAGCAGAGTGACAGAGTTTGGTGATTGAATCCGACTTACTCTCAAAATGGTCCAACATGCTGACTTTTCCCACCACTTTTCCGGTTTCGGTGCTGGCCTTCTTAATCATATGATCAGTACCAACAGTGTAGATGTTCTCACCCAAGGAAGATTCTAGCGGGTCGAAAATAGCATGCCTACAAGAGCCCTTATGTCTCTTGGTCTTCCAGTTGGTGACAATATGATTTCCTTCCTCGATGTTGGAGTTATCGTCAATTATCTTCCACCATTTGTTTTTCAGCTGTGACACGGACTTGTTGATCTGACCTATTTTTCCTTTACGGAAAGCTTCTTTTTCCAACAAGGAGATCTTCTCTCTCGTGGCAGCCTGGACTTCTTCCAACTTTTCGGCATCATAGGTATTACAGTAGACATGGCCAGTGACCAAACCTGACAAAAGGATCGGCTTCGATGGATGGGCCGCAAAGGTAAACAAAGGATCCTTATAATTGATCTCTATGATCGGAGAGATGCTCGATTCTATAGCGGCAGCGGCGTTGGCCGAGTTAGACTTCTTCTTCCCCATAGTTGTGTAGTATAAAATCCGATGAGCATCGGCTTATATGGGGAACGCTGCACGTGACTCGATGCTATTACTACAGAAGTTGAAATAACAATTGATAACTATTTAGTTGTAGTATATTCAGAGCCAATACTAAAAAATATCGCCCTTGTCTTGTAATTGGTGGTCCTTTCTGAGGTTCCAGTACTCGCCCTTAGATTTCCAGTACTTGTCACCGGTAATGGGGTGAGTCTCTCTGGTAAACCAGTTGGGCTTATAAGTGGTCTTAGTCTGTTCCCTGACCTTTCTGGCGGCTCTTTGCTTCTCTTCAACTCTATGCTTCTCCAGAGATGCTTCGTCGTACTGTCCCTCTTCCATTGCTCTTTGATCAGGTCTTAATCTGGTATCGGTTGGTGCCAACCAGGGCTTCAAATTGTCGTCAATACCATTCAAGGTGGTCGCGAATGCAGTTAAATTGAAAGGAACCTTTGGTCTTGGTGTCACCTCCCAGAGCAAGAATTTCAGTCCACTATATGGATCATTGGATAACTTTGCCAGAGGATTATCCAAAGTGCTGGCCTGTTCTGCTCCTGAAATCTTTTTACCGAAGATCTTCGAATTCCAGTGTCCTCCCAAAGCCCATCTAGGATTACCCTTGTTGTCAAGGACTTGTCCAGATAATTGATATGCCGAGGAAGCCTTCCATCCTCTTTGCTTGAAATCAACGATAATGGTATCACCAGTGGTATAGTTCTTGACCTCCATCTTACCGAAAACATCAATAGTTGGGTTACCCATAATGATACCCACCACAGAGTTGTTGACCTTCTTCCAACTGTATAATTCTTCCTTCACTTTATTACCCTTGGCATCAACGACTCCATTATCTGGTCTAAGAGTACAGAACATTTTACCAAGGTGCTTGATATCAAAAGATCTTCCTTTGAAACTGGTGTCAACTTCATTATGTCCATAGTAATCCCATTTTGGCGATTCAGCAGAACAGGCACTGACTGGAGGATGATGACTCACTTGCTCACCAAGTAATCTATAGTTTTGATCTGGGCGTGAATATTCAAACGTTTCACCAAGTAATGGATTGAAAGGTTTTGCAATTCTACCAACCGAGGAGGAATAAAGAGAAGAAGCGAAGGTTGCAACATACAATAAACGCAAGGTAGAGTCATCGAAACTGGCTGCTTGATCAAGTAAGCCACAGTATTCAACATCTTCTGCAAGTCTTTGAATCAAAGAACATGGTTCATTGAAAGCAACAGGCAAGGTCATTCTGGTCATATCTTTACCAATCATCGATTTCAAGATTCCCCACAATCCAACCTTTGGTCTGTTATCTTCATCCATGCTTAACTTCTTTCTTGGTGGATTTTCATAACCCAAGAACGATCCTTCTGTTTCAAGCATTTGTTCAACCTTGTTATGAAGTGGGTTTTCAGTGGATGAAGCCTTGTTGGTCTGAGATTTTTCTGTTGGAGCAACACTCTCAGATTTTTCAATGATTGTGTCATCTGGTTTCTCTTTAGATTCAATGACAGATTCATTTTCAATAGTTTGAGGCTCAACAACAGCCTCCTTGCCCAGACCAATATCGGAATGTTGAGCAGTAGCAGCAGCGACAGGGATATTAGACTGAAGAGGCTCTTTGGAAGAGGTTTCAATATCTTCTGGAGACTCTAATACTATCTCAGGAACTTCGTTGTCAGAATCTGCGTCTTCGAATTCATCAGCATCAAAGAACTCGTCGTCAGAGTCATGAAGAATCGTTTCAAGAACGTTTTCATTGTTTTCATCACCTACTTCCTGTGAACCTTGAATTGACTTTGAAGTAGATTCACTTGGCGAGAGAGCTGTGGCGAGGTTGCTGGAACTCTTGTTTGCGGAGAAGTATTTTTTCAATTGCTTCTTCTTACCATCAAATTCGGCTAATTTGATTTCACGCTGGTGAATTTCGTCCTCAAGCTGTTTGATGGAATTCTCCCACAATTTATTCACCTCTACTTGTCTTTCGAACTTGCGCAACAACTTACTTTCCTTAGATTGCGTAAGAGAATCATACTTTTGAAGCAACGTTTGGATAGTGTTTAATGTGCTCAAGCCAACATGACAAATACTTTGATCTTTGGTTGATTCTTCGGAAGTTTTGTTGTGACCTGTATTGATAACTTGAGCAAACAAATCTAACAATGATGAAATTTCAACATCCAATGATCTTTTTACAGTAGAAATCTGATCATTCAATCCATCCTTATCCTTCAATGGATCACTTTGTCCAGCGATTGATCCATTATCACTATCGAAATCATTATCATCTAAATCATAATCAAAGTTTTCAATATCCGAGGCTTCGGGATTGAAACTGCTTTGATCTTCAAGACTGGTTCGAGTTTGAGGAGTTGCTAAACCTTGTATTGGGGCCTTTTCAGAAATTTGAGCCAAGTTTGGTGATCCTGCAATCTTCTTCGATACTGTGCTTGATCTCGATATTGAAGCTGGCTCGACTTCCTCTGCAAATGTTTGAGTGTCACTAGCATTGGAAACCAAAGATGCATTACTGTTAGTTCTTCTGTGTCTTGACGAAGATCTTCTGCTACGACCTGGAATATGGAATCTGTGCTTTCTTCCTTCAGGTTCATCCTGGTTTTTGATCGAGCTTTGCTCAGAGACATCATCAGTACCACGAGAACCTTTATTCTTTCTCTTGATGTTATCCTTAGCGATTGTTATAGCATTTTGTAAGGTCCAAACCCATCTATTTGTTTCAATAGGATGGTTTGCCTTCAAATGCCATCTCATTCCATTCTTACCAATAATCTCGAACTTTAACTTTTCAGATGAATCCAAATGCAACGTAGCAAACCCTAAGTTTAAGGATCCTCTACATGCATTATTGGTATCATCTTGATCGGTGTAATAGGACAAAATACCATTTTGGTCCAATTGGAAGTATCTCAATTTGTACCCGGAGGCAAAATTGGTCCACTTACGCAAGTAACCTTTATAGGTAGGAGCAGTGCCAGCCTTGATGGCACTTGAAGTGTTAACAACTGGATCCATGATGTTTTGATCCTTGGAAGCCATTTTCAACAACTTTCTCAAAGGATCATTCTTTCCATTTATCAAGTCTATGGGCAATTTACCTCTCTTATCCCGCTTGAATGGGTCACCGCCGTGCTTTAAGATCCAATCACACATTTGAATATCGTCCTTCTTGATAAATTCATGCAACACAGTATTTCCAGTGTCAGGATCAGCCCCGTTGATATCAAGCAACTCTGAGGCACGAGGATTGGACACCAATAACTTCTCTAAGTTGTCGAAGTCGCGGTTGCTGAAGTACTGACGTAACTGGCTTGCAGAATGTTCAACAAATTTGGCTCTTTCGATCTGCATCAATTGGGCAATGTTCAAGTCCTTGCACTCCTCGACCGGCTGTTTCTTGTTCAAGTTCACAATGGTATCGTTGATATCAGGCAAGGAGAGTAAGTACTTGACGATCTCGTAACGATTGGACATTGCGGCCAAGTGCAATGGGGTGTTACCATCGCTATCTTGGGAATTGATGTCAAGGTTGAACTTATCAGCGTTGCTGACCAAGAACTGAAGGGTTGGTAGCGGTGCCACCTGAACTGCATAATGAAGCATAGTTTGGTGCAACTGGATGATTTCTGTGTTTTTGATGGTGGCATTGGTAGAGGTCAATTCCTTAAGGATCGCCTCCACTTTGGTGTTATCACCGCTTCTAAGAGCATCTAAGAGTTTAAGCCTCAAAAGAGAGGCATTCAACTGGGCAGAAGACATGAAACGACGGGGAAGGAATGGCGTTCGATCTTGTTGAAGTTCTTCCGTGCTTATCGGTCGTGATCAGTCAAAGAACGTGCCGTTGCTAGTGTCAAAGATGCATCCGGGGACTTGGAATGCATTGCTGTCGGCTAGGTGACGCGTCACGTGCCCACTGGTCACATGAACAGACAGCCCCGCAGACTTCCGATGCTGCCGTGGCTATGCATTGCTAACTAGCCTGATCCGGTTGGGCCAAAATAAGGCCATCCTTGCCTTGCCCAGCTAAGCCCCCGAGCTTAACTTCGCTGGCGTGGTTGCTGGTGTGATTCTGCCTCTGCCCACCTTCCAACACTCACGGGATCTAGAGATCTTCCTGCACACAGTCACTCACATCTTCCCTGAATGCTTCATCGAAGACTTCACCTGACTACAATCGCAGGCTGTGTCACCAACAATCACATGAGCAAGCGTGCCAACGAACTGGATCCGGAAGTCAAGGACCTGAAGCTGGACAGCCTTTCTAAAAAGATCCGCTTGGACCCGGAGAACCTCAAACCCTCACAGACCCTCTACCTCAAGAACCTCAATGACCAAGTACATCCCAAAACCATAAAGCACAACTTGTACTTGTTGTTCTCAACTTACGGAGACGTTGTGGAAATACACAACCTGAAGCGAGGCCAGGCACATATTGTGTTTGATACGGTGGTCAATGCCGGTTTGGCCATGAAGTGTTTGCAATCGGAGCCGTTCTTCGACAAGTCCTTGGTGATCCAATATTCTGCTAACGAGAGCAACATCATCACAAGGTTGAAGGAGGTGTCATGAACAGCGAGACTGGCACCCGTGGAATCCACCGAAAGCTGCTGTCATGATGATTCCGGTTTCCCAAGTTCCATGTTCAGGAGAAGGTCTGTTTTTGGAGGCGGTGGAAAGTATCACCATTGCCAGGTTCCTTTACCAACCTCTGGTTTCTATTTTAAGGTGTCATGATAGATACTACTGGTACAGCTGGCTAGAAGTTGTGAAGGACTGAAAATATTCTGATTTTGGATTCTACTTACATTTTAATGCTCCCTCCAACGCATTTTGCACACAATCAGGCACCCCAATTCCATTGCCAAATGCCATACCTCCGAAACTGAGTTTTTGACCATCTTTTTCCAAGGATGACTCCAATTGATCCTTTATGGCTCCGTACCCCACATTGTACTGAGGAATACAATTCTCGTGAAGATTGTATGAGATTAAGATATCCTTGGGCTGCAAATCATCAATGTCTTTGCTCGCGATGCTTTCTTCGTCTCTGATAATAATATTTGCATTCTGTAAATCGACTTCTAATATCTGGTTAAGAATGTCCTTCACAATATTCATGTTAAGTCCTTTTGACGGAATAGTCATTTTCTTGTAAAAGTGGCCTCCCATCATCAAAGTGATCTTGTTTCCTTGTCCACTTCCATTAGATTCCGCACCAAGCAATTTAATAGCATTATGCTCAACATCTGAGTCGAATATCACACCTAGAAGTGCGCCAGGGTTTTTCTCGATAGATGAATTGTCACCTTTGGGAACTAAAAAACCAAATCCAGATTTCCCATTTGGTTTCAATGCGATTTTTGATGAGTAAACATTCACTAGGAATACAGTAACATATTCTAAAGAACGCAAAAGCTCTTTTGTCTTATTTTCACCACTTTGAAACATGTTTGCCAATTCATGAGTATAAATTGTAGACCTAATATGATCGAAGGATTGGGAGTTTGACCCTTCAGTAACTATGATCCCACTGGAGTTCAATTCTTCAATCTTAGAGCCCATATGAAAATGAACTTGTTTTTGTTGTTTCAAGTAATGTTCTAATTGTGTGGGAAATTCCTGAAGTCCGTGCAGTAATTTGAGAAGAGGATACTTCTTCAATAAGGAAGATAACTCTGCCAATTTTGCATCAGGGGATATGTTCTTTTCGTATTCGATTAATGATGGAGGCAATGTCTTTGGTGTTTTATCTTTGCTTCTGAATCTCGCATACAAATTTTTGAAAATAGACCCGGATTCCTTTTCCATAGATACCAACTTGGGCAACACGGAATTGACACTGAGTTTTCCCACATCTCCGGCATAAATTCCATGTATTATTGCACTCAAAACGTTGTTAGTGAGAATCTTTGAACCAAATCTCCGCTCAAAGTATGATTCGATAGACTCGTCACCTGCACCACCCTTGGGCTTGACAAGCGGTTCCCTGATTAAGCCAGAGAAAAATGCCGGCTTCATTATTCCACTGCCGGAGAGGAACTTTGCACCAGTGACAATGCTGTCAGGAACTTGTAGCAACTTTCGACTCTGGTCTAGCAAGTACTTCTTATTTGCAACCGAAGTTGATTCGATTACTTCGATCAGATTTGCCAGACCCAATTTCTTCAACATATCCACAATCAAGAGGGCACCATCACTCACTCCCCGAAGAGTACGGGGCCCTTTTTCCAAAACAATGGACTTTCCGTCCTTGGTGTTCAAGGCTAATGAGTTGATCCATCCACCGGTGCGATGTTGCTTTTCGAAGATGTGAATATCGATATCGGGACGTAACTTATTGAGGAAATAAGCGAACGACAATCCTGAAACCCCGGCTCCGATCACAGCCACCCGTCCATTGCGAGGAACAGGAAGCGTCATAAGAAAAGTGTAGTAGGTAACTGCTGATACCTGTTCTACTGCAGGACCAATCAATACGTGGAGAATCTTATTACGTAATCGAGTAACGGTGGTATCTTTGGTATCATTACTAACCTGAATGCTACGTATAAAGAGAACATATGATTGGTGAAGTTTTCAAGAGAAAATTTCGGCAGGTGAATGACGATTGTGATTTCTTTCATTGATCTGGTTTCCTATAATTTGAAGAATAGAATCTGAAGTTGTATTTGTTACATGTAGAATACGTACAATTACAATTATAATTGAACTGGGTTATCCCAATATATTGGATGAAATAATATACATATACTCTCACACAAATTAAAGCACAGATAGGGTAGGAAGATTATAAAGAATTAATTAACTATTGATGCTTGACTCTCTATAAATATGTCTGTATGCCTTGGGCAACTGGGGGTTTCCCCGTGTTTCCTAAAGAGGTTGTTGAATCGTTGTTGGCCAGGTAGGTGGTGGTTTCGTGCTCTTCATCTTCTCTGGTGACCCCTAATGGATTGGTGCCAGAGGTCAATGTTCGATTCAATTGCTTTCTGGTGGTAATCGTTTCAGCACTGACATAGTGCAACAATGGTAACCTCTGGGTGAAATTAGTTTCTTGTGCTAACAAGCTCTCGTTATCGAGCTCTGTTTCTTCATCATCTTCAACGTCCTCGTCTTCGTCTCTTTCTGTAACTACTTGTCCATCTTCCTCTTCTAAGTCCTCGGAAGAGGTCAGACTTCTGTCTTCGAGGTCCGGATCCTGAGCGGTGGTGAAAGTTTCATCGGCATATTCTGCCGCAGATACGTCACCATTATAGCCTCCAATATTTTCCTCTACCACAGTTCCTTTTGGAGACTCATTTGTTAATGTTTTGGAAATTCCCTTAGGGATCGCTGAGATTTCTTCCTTAGGTGGTAACTCGGGGGCAGTAATTGATGAGGATGGTGTGCTCAAAATTTCCATCGAGGAAGGTTGCACTTCGGCCGAAGAACTTGAAGATGATGAGTTTAATTCCTGGCTGGTCAAACTATTGATATCATTGATGGCATCAGTACTTTCGGAATCAACATTACTACCACTGCTTCCTTCCCGTGCAAATACGCTGTTGGGATGTTCATTTGTTGATGAAACTGGTGCAAAGGAATTGACAAGGGAAGAACGAAGACGTGATGACGTGTATGATGGGTTTGAGACCTCTGAGTTATGATTCACGACTTGATCGATATTGAAAGTCTCCATGTGGTTGTCCCTGACTGACGTGGTACTTGTAGATGGTTCGTACGCAGGTGCAGGCTCATTGGGGAAACTAGTAGAATTGAGATCCGGAGTAATAGATGGGTTTCTACTCAAAGGATCTTCTCCTACTGAGAAGGTTCTCATGACAGGAGATGAAGGAGCTGAAATAGCTTCCTCAAATGAAGGTAATTTTTCATCACCTTGATCATTCAATGGTCTGATAGATACACCATTCTTATCGTAAGTTGAATTACCAAAATTAGGAGTTCTGAAAGATGGCCTAGAGGTAGGCGCCGGTCTTTCCTGGGGTGGTGGTGCAATATCGAAAATTTCATCATACTCAGGAAGTTGAATGGATTCTTCAGTACATTTAGAACTGGTTAAAATTAATGGAGTATCAACGACAACTTCATAATGATGCATTCGATAATCATCCTTAGGGTCTGGTTTGGATATTCTAAAACAAACTTGCAACCTGTGATGGACTTGAATATGTCTGAAATTTGAATCTGGGTATAAGGCTTTGGAAACAGTTGTGAATCCTAATTGAATATTGTCATTGGGTGTTGGCGATGAGCTGTAATCTTCATTCATGTATGCTGAAAAGTCTGGAGTAAAAAAGTCGTTACCTGAATTTTTCACTTCATGTTTACCAAGTGTATGGCTCATGTTAGTTTCCAAAGCACCAATAATTGGCGAAGATGGAGAAATTGCTGGTGATTGTGGATTAAGATCCGAACGAGACCGCTTCCTATGAATTCCATCAATAGAACCTTTCTTATCACCGATTGAAAACCTGTCCAATGAAATTGAACCATTTCTAGGTGATCTATCATTTTCATCATCTGTGAAAGAAGTGAGCATGGTTTTATCAGATCTAGTAGTGAGGAAAGGCAAAGCAATATTGATGTCCAAAGGTGACGCAATGGTAGTGTTAGGGTTGTTATTCCCCTTGCTCAATGGATCATTCAAGTTCAAATTTTCGAGGTCATCATCTGGTTCGTAACAGACAAACAAAAGGTTGTTTTCTGGACATCTAATAACTTCTTCCTTATATGGTTCATTTCCTGTACAATTACTGGATTTCAGTTTGGTTTTCAACTCACATAAAGAGATCACTCTTTCTCTGGCTTTTCCATCATTCATAGGCCTGAGATAGTATGGATCTTCCCCATCGAAATCGTACTCCTTTGAAAGGTTCTTTGAAACGTAGGTGATTCTTTCCAATACATTAAAGCGGATCCTTTTGATTATCACATCTTTGACTAAAGGCACCAATTTAACATTAACGACATGTTCCGCACCCAATGAAACGTACTTCTTTGGAAATGTAATGATATAATGCAAAGCATCATTCCAAATCCTATTAACGTAGATTGGTTTATCTGCAATTGAATTAGCAAATGAGGGAGGAGTTCTGACCATTGGAAGTTGATAGTTTGCGTGAACCCTCACCTTACGGTTGATCTTGTCACTTGTCTTTGAAAAAGAGACCGACATGGTGTGTTCCAAAGATCCATTAATGGATATAATACTGGCAGGAATATGTTCCGGTAACAATATAGGAAGAAGAAAAACATAAAGACCAGCTTTGTAGACTTCATTGGATGTATTTGATGAACCCTGGTTACTGGAACCAGAACCACCCGTTGTCGAAGGAGACAAATCTTCTTTATCCAGATTTTCATTTCCGTTTGCCACGTTCTTTATGTTGAGTAACTTATATTCTCTGGTGCGTCTAGCGAGATCTTGGGGAGTTACCTTTGATATTTTGACATCATTCGAGTTAGTGGAGTTGATGTAGTAATCAGCTTCTTTCAATGTTGTATTCCATTCCATTTGGCCAATCTTGAAACGCTCACGAACATGCGCTTTGCTATAAGGATCACCTGTTGGCCATAAAATATTTGTTAATGATTCAAACTCAAACTTAACATCCCTGACATTTCTAGTATCTTTTTGAAGATCAATAATAATGGCAAATGTGTGAGGAATGGGCTTATCGGAATCAATTTTGGTACAAAGATAATTTGGCGAGGAGAAAGTCTCCATTTTTTTGCGTAACCTTGAAGGAGTATGTTCCAAGTTTGGATCCGGAGTGATTTGCTTATCGAAATTATTTGAGTGACGGCGAATCATATCATCAAAGGTTGAAAGGGGTGATTGATCTTCATCATCTGATAAAATAGCCAGATCTTCTTCTTGGTAGTTGCTATTATATTCATTCTCCATGTTCAACAAGTCCGTGGCAGTGATATTGCTATTTTGCTCGTTGGAGCCACCATTTTCTACATCCTCATAGGTGAAACTCGCAGAAGAAGATGGTCCAAGATAGATGCAGTCGTTAGAGTTAGCGACGTAAATCTTGGTGGTTTTGGAAACGGATCCACCACTTCCGTTGATGGTCTTCAAAGGAATCGGATTCTGGAGGCCCAACTCTTGCAAGGTGTGTTGGAGTTTCTTCAGGATAATTTGGGAGGTTTCCTGCTTGATGAGTTCTTTGACGTGTTTTTTGGAAGAGGACAGAATCAGACCCAACTGGCCACTGGAGGAGCGGGTCTTGGAGCGGGATCGCGACCGAGACGTTTGGTTGATAAGAGACAACGACTGGGCCCTGAGACGAGGGTTGGGGGTCAAAGATGCGTAAGTATGGAGCCCTTCGGCGTCGTCGGAGTGGTGGCGGGCGCTGGACTCGGATATCACGATCATGGGGTTGGAGGTACTGTTTCTGCGGTCTCCGTGCAGCTTGGAGTCTAGTAACGTAGGTTCGGAGGACCTTCGTCCTACCTTGTTCTTGAGCTTGTCAAGGCCAAAGGAACGAGGCATGGAGGGCGACGGCGGAGGACGGTATGCAGAGTGGAGAAACACGGCGACTGGATTACTAGGGAGCGTTGATGGAGTGCCAGGGTCTTGGAAAGCTAGAACTGGCGACTTGTGGGGATGTGGGCGGATTATCAAGGGTGATGATGCGGGCCGCAGGCGTGAGTGTTGGGGTTGTTGGGGTTCTTGGGGTCGTCAGGTGCGCTGAAACGTTGATAGCCCGTGGAAAAGAACGTTGTTGATTAGAAGGAGTTGTTTGAAAACGGAGGTCGGAGGAGTTGTGGTGACCGGGGAACGGAAGAAAATCCCACTGAGATAGCGACAAGAAAACTGGAGCGCACGGGCGATGTAGGAACAAGCCAAGTACCAACGGATCAACACAACTCCGCAGAGGGGCGGAGAATGGCTGGGGGAGTGTGTATAGCCAGCGTGGCGGTGGGTTGGGGATAATTGCTATGGACAATAGAAATGGATTAGGGAGGTGGAGGTGGGAGTTGGTGAGTAGTGAGCAGTGCGCGAGTGCGCGATTGCGGGAGTGCCGGTGGTGAAGTGGTGTCCGGGGTAGGTAGTGGTACAGAACAGATCAAAATAGTACGAGGCTGACACCATGAAACGAGTAAACGAAGACAGAATGGTGACTCCATGATACGATGGAGTCACCTGGGACGCGAGCGGTCCGTGGTTCCTACTCCGCCAGAGGCAGAGGCAGTGGCAGCGGGCTGAAGCTGGGGCTGGGGCTGCGGTCCGGCGAGGATTTGCTGTGGAGGGAGCGGGTGCGACGGCCCCTGGCGTGTCACGGAGGCTGACTCGACCATGTCTCGGCCATGCTATAGGGTGCCGGTGTTGGCAGGTGCTACACCGGCGGATTTGGAGTGCTACGCGTTAGGCCGTCAAGAGGGTGGCATTTAACATTTTGTACTTGAGACCTGGAACCATCGGCTGTGATGTCAGCGGGCTATTGATGCCAGTTTTTGCCGGAGACGCACCGCAGCCGCACTACTGTCGCTACCGCGGAACTGGACGCAAGACTCCGGGGTTTCGAGATTGCCAGGATCTGGCCAGCAAGGTGGGTCTGGGTGCCCACCAAGGTCCCGGCACCCAAAGCTTATAGTTCCCCCTTCCCCCTTGCCGCTTTCGGCTTTCGGCTTTGGGCTCGTCCTATGCTGACCACTTCCCTGGCTTCTTTCTTTCTTCCTGAGATACCAGGGTACTGGTCGGGGTGACGTAGCGGGCGGTAGTGGTCCCAATCGGGGTCCTTCTCGGTGCGTCACAGAATTACTCATCTAAGCCTAGGCGAAAGACCTTGGGTTGCTTACCAATACTACCACAATGTGGGGCGGGCCGGGATCAATAATAGTCTGTGCTGATCCCATTCGGTTCTTCGGATTTTGGAGTGGTAGACCGGTGTGGCCTTTGCCAAATCTTTGAAGTTTAGCATTTTGGCCCTTGGGCCTGGTCACTGGGCAGTGGTCACTGGTGACCCCAAACACCCGCAACACCCCCAACACCCCCAATATCCCCACCGCTGGCCAAAGCCCCACACCACGCAACACCGCTATTTTTGGCTCGGTGATGCTGTCCGCCAAATCCCTGCCGAGTCGGCATAGGTGTCCAGCAGTGAGAACCGTTAGTGAGTTTAATTTGCCCAAACTAGCATGTCCCCGCTAACCAGGTCCTCAAGGCGTCAGGTGGGGCACTCAATGAGGTCCTGGACAGGCACTTCGGCACTTACGGATTGCCTCGAACCAGCAGCTGCCAGGTGGCCCCATCAAGTCTCCCGCGGGACTTGCAATCAGCTGGGGTGCGAGTCTCTGCCCCAGCAATGGAAGTATGAGAACGGAGAATGCAAATGGTGCACTCTCCCTACCCCCTACCGGCCGTCGCTGGTCCATACACGTGGAGAATGTCTGAAATCTAATTCAGATTCGGGGTGACAAGCCTGATGGTCTCCCCACAAGATCTCTGCATTACGAGGAGGTGCTGTGCATGGAAATGAGGATTTTTTCCACCCCACCACACCCCCAGTCGTGATGGTGCAACAATTCTAAACTCTATACATGGCCAAGGCTCGCATCTGATGATGGCAGCTCACCCCCTGCCACAAGCATCTAGCAATAGTGCAACGGCCAAGACTTCGATGAGCAGCATAGCCAAGAAACCGAACCTCCAAAAGCCCAGAAGTCCAAGAGTCCAAGCAGCTGCACCTTTGTTTCTTGTGAAACCGGGATCGAAAACACCCCTCCCCATCGCGACAGGGGCACTGGTCAGGTTTTGGCTCCTCTGTGCACGTATAGTGACCTGATGGCTGCGGTTGAGTGATGTGAGGGGCAAAGGGTCCGAAAACCTGGCCCCAGCAGCGGCCCAAGGGGTGTTGGGTCAGCTCCAATGGATCTTACTTCTCGTATCCGCTTTGGGGGCTAATTACCTGCATGGTGCATATACGCAGCAGCTATGGGGAAGTAATAACTGACGCAGGTACCCCGAATGTTTCTGCGGAGTTCGCGAGATTTTAGTTGACCCGTGTTTTGGTCCCAACGGCTATGGTGGCTTTTACGGGTGATAAATATGTTTAATTCATTGCAAACAAGTAAGAGTACACTGTGCTTATCAAGATTTTGATTTATTTGGGGACCAGTAGCACGTGGTACCACCACACCATTATTCTTCTCTCCTCGTCTGACCATTTTACCACCTGGTGCCTGGGATCCTGCTTCCTCCAACAACCATGTGTCTGCATATCAGTTCCTAGACACTTAGCGGGAAATGCTAAAAATACAACTGGCTGACGTAGCTCAGTTCTATTGTCCAATTAAAATATTCTCTTTAAAGTATTATTCAATAAATAATATTCATCATAAGGGCATATCATACTACGGCCATATCATACTACGGCCATATAATGAAACCAGCATTGGCTAATGATTAACAAGATTATTTTGGTATAACGAGTATATACATATTAGAAATTAGCTTATTGCCCATGCTTGGCGGCGGCATATATCAGGAGATCAGCCGTAGTTCTTAAATTTTGAGAGCAGATTATCCTGACTCTCTGTGTAATGTTCTTATTCAACCTCATTATCGTTGTTAGCAATTTGCTTGTCCCCCAAGCTTTTTAACAACTGCTCCCCATAGGTGCTTATTTTGGCATCTTTAGCAGCCTCCAAGTCAAATATCAGCTTTGGCTTGGTATTGCTTCCTCCGTAAGTATTGGGAAGATATTCTGTGCCGAAAAATGGAGTCAAGTCATCTCCATTCAAAACTTGGAATTTCTTTAACGTCTCTTCGCTGATAATACCTATTTTCTTGAAAAATGAAAACACCCAGCCCATCAAAGTGGGCACATTCACGAAGAATTTGGTAGAGAGCAATTCAGGATAGTTGTCTCCAAAAATGCTAACAATTTCTTTGGTGGCTGCCTTCATTCCTGGGTCGATTTTGAACATAGATACTCCCTTGTAGTCATGTACCTGGGCAATTTTGGAGTTATTGGGGTCGGAAAAGTCAATCAATTGCAATGAACGCTCCATGAGTCCAATTCTCCACCTTAAAAATTGCGATCCGGGACGCAATTCATCTTCTTCGCTAGATCCATCACCAAACTTTTCAAAAATCTTCTTTGGACTCTTGAGATTTCCATACAAGTTCCAGGTAGCCACCTTCATGTTGGGTTTGCTGAGATCCTTGAAGTTTGTAATCACCCCCAAATCAGCCAAATCCTTATTGAATACTTCATCGAAGGCAGCACTCAATGGCTGGAAGTTGTTTCTCCAGTTGAGTGTCTTGATGAGCCGTTTCTGAGCTGCTTCCACGTTGTACTCATCGGCAATCAAGAACTTTAAGATAATCTCGTTACGAATCTCCACATTGACATGCTCTTTGCCTTCTTCGTTGATTCGCCATCCAAAAATCTCATCATACTCTTTATTGTCTATTTGCTTCAATATCGAGGGAAGTGACGCCACCAATTGGGCTAGCTTTGCAGCCTGCTCATCGGAAATTTTGGTGCTGTTAATGGTTTTCTTCACATTGTTAGCTGAGGATGCTACTTCGGCGTCCTTACTGGACTTTTCAACGGTTTCTGATGGTTGTGACATGGATGTCCGTATCGGAAATACAAATTATATACAATCTATAGATAATGCGAGCATAGGATAAAAACGAGTGCAGGATGGTGCCAGCACCGTTGAAAAATCGCTGTGCGAGTTTATGGAATCGCCAACGCCTGGGACTTATGATTAAGTCCAGAGAATTAGGCAGCTAATGGGATTCTCTATTGTGAGTTTCGTGAGCTCTGATATGAATTGTGTGGGTATTTTTGGAAGTTGAATTGCGTAGAGTTGGCGAAATTTATCTTGCTCCAGGAACAAGCTTGAAGGACAAAATATCATTCTTTCCAACATCGACGGTATCTTCTTCTGCGACACGGGTACCATCCACACCTTCGATGGAAGCAATGGTGACATCTCCCATGATTTTTCTAGCCACGGATATGACCGGTGTGCCTCTCTTGACCAAAACACAGTCTCTGAAAACTTCGCCACTGAAGTTCATGGTTCTAACAGGATAAAACGGTATGAGGTCTAATTGGTCTGCTGCGGCTTGAAGTAATTGAACCACACCAGTTGATCCAAATCTGTAAAGCACCAAATCTCTGATGTTTTCGATTCTGTTCTTGATTTTCTCATCCAATTCTTTCAATCCTGGAACGCCATCTTCGATGGTATCTATGAACTCGGTTCCGGAATCATATTTGATGTAACCTTGGTTGGCCAATTTTCTCAAGAAAACTTCGGTGATGGACGATGTTAAAATGGCCTTTTGCTCGGGATACTTTAAGATGATCTTGGAGACGTTCTTATCGGAGTCAGGATGATCCATCTTGTTTAAAGCCAAGATGGTGGGAAACTTGACACTCATGAACGCCTTGACGACCTTCTCGATGGTTTCGTTATCCCACTCTTCTAAACGTGGTAATCCAGGTAAAAGGTCTAATGCTCTCCCAATCAATTGCTTGTTGGCCGAATAACCACCTAACTGAGCTCTCAATGTTTCCAAAGTAGTGGATTTGGTAGCGGTGTGTCTTCTTACCACGGAACCCCATCTTTCAGTAAGATTTCCCAAGATCCATCTGAAAATTTCGTCTTGTAACCATTCGATGTCTGCGAGTGGATCATATCCTCTAGTAGCCTTACCTTCTGCATTGGTGGTACCACTGGCATCCACAATATGGATCAAGCAGTCTGCTTCTGTCAAGTCTCCCAAGAATTTATTACCCAAACCACGTCCCAAGTGGGCATTAGGCACCAATCCAGCCACATCCAACAACATGATGGGAACTCCACGCTTACCATCTCTACAATATCCGTAGTTTGGTTTGCATGAAGACTGGAGCTTCATTCTGGCACATGCACAGTCCACCTCTAAGTACCCAGTGGCTTTGTTGGGGTCAATAGTGGTGAAGGGAAATGCACCCACCTTGGCATTAGCATCGGTCAAAGCATTCAAGGTAGTGGATTTCCCACTAGATGGCTTACCCACGAGGGCAATTACAGTTTCTCTACCCATGCTTGAATCTTCTGAAACGGACTGGTGAAATGATTTTAATTTTTACCTTTTTTTTCGTAAGTCGGGGTCTAAACGGGCGTGCACAGTAGTTCAGCTCTTCGGGAGGCTATGATTTTTCACCTTACTTGGCTATGGTGATGCTCATACTCCGGTTTTGGAAGTGCCACTACTTTTCTCTTGTTGATTTTAACACGGTTGCCACTAACTCCTTTCGAATATCAGGGACATCAGAATCAATTGAGTATCTAGAATGTCCATCGCTGAAACAATCTCCACCAATATATTCGGAAGACTTTCTTCCGATTTCAAAAAGAAAAATTTCTCGTTGTATGGCCAATGGATAAGTATATTATGTGTTTTCCTTTGTTTGGCCCTTGGAGTGGCTAACATCTTCCATGCTTCGCTTGTCATCGTGTTCTCGATCATTTGTATCGTACAGGGCTTGATAGTGATCTTCGTCGAAGTTCCTTTCTTGTTGAGAATCTGCCCATTGACAGACAAGTTTACCAACTTCATACGTAACTTCGACGACAACTTGCCAAGATGTGGATTTTACTTAATGATGAGTGTGATTCAATGGGTCTCCTTGACCTTGCAAGTGACTAGTTTGATCGTTGTGGCTGTTTTCTTCTTGCTCGCCAGTTCTTGTTACGCATTGGCCTACTTCAAGAACCAGGAGTACTTGAAGAGCTCTCTTCAAACTGGTGTAGCAGGTGACTCCATCCAAGGACAAGTGGGCGAACATGTTGTCAGAAATGTCTTGTAATCTTTAATTGAATGTTTGTATAATAGGGATACTGTAGTCATGCACCCACCTACTAGGCTAGCTAAGTGGTGTCAAATCGTCAAGCGGAAGGATTCTTTGCCCCTAAATCATCAATATCTTCTCATCATTTTCAACTGATAGTTCCCTACTTTCAGCTAATTACATTTCAAGAAACTTCATTTAGTCTTATACCACGTTGGTAATATAGAGTGTTGAGGTCAAAGGTCCTAAAGAGCCCCAGCTAAAGACCTGTGAATCCTTGATGTCTGAAAATCGTTTTTATGTCATACTTTCTCAGTAAATAGGTTCTATTTCCTCGCGTTTTCATGACTACTTTTACGTCCTGGTAAATATGGTCGTTTTTAGTTGATGTCACATATCGCAGCCATTCGCATTCCAAAAATTTTATCTATCATCATGTCTGAAGTGGCACCCTATAAGGCCAACACGAGCCAAAAGAAAGCCGTGACGAAAGAAACAGAGGTAGAAGACGTTCCTGGGCTGAAAGAGACCACTGTAACCCCAAAAGAGCTGGAAAAACAAGACAAACACACCATTACTTCCCTCTCATTTGAACAAGTCAACAACGATGCCGATGAGTTGATCGAGTTGAGGGGAGAAGGTCGGTATTTCGGAGTGACAGATCCCTCTTCCGGTACAACAATCAACTCACAACAAAGTTTGGGACCTTTATGTGCCAACTGTCATATGAGAGGGCATATCCGTGCCAAATGTAAGACTGTTGTGTGTCACAAGTGTGGTGTAATGGGAGACCATTACGAAACACATTGTCCTACCACCATGATCTGCTCCAGGTGTGGTGAAAAGGGCCACAACACAGCAGCCTGCACCAGCAAGACCAGAAAGAGACAATACTGTCGTGACTGTGATACCTTCAGTCATGGCTCTGACAATTGTCCCTCTATCTGGAGATCCTATTTGACGAAGGCCAGTGATGCCAACGAAGATTCGGAGAGTCTGGTGCTTCCTATCATAGCTTGTTACAACTGTGCAAGTGCAGAGCACTATGGAGATGAATGTCCGGAAACAAGAACCTCTAGAGTGCCCAATTTTGGCAGTGCCTTCAGTGGAAGCAACCTCCCGAAGAAAGTGAGGCCATTATACTTCTTGCGAATTCAACAGGGTCAAGGCAGCAGAAGAGACTATTACGGCTCGTCTGGAAATAAGACCGGCTCCTACAATTCGGGCAAATTACCACCAAAACCAGCACCAGTGAGCTTCAAAAATTACGAATCGAAACAGCAACCTACAAGATCGGGATACATAAGAAATGGAGGGAATAATAATCGTGATTTCAGGAATGGGTTTGGAGATCGTGATTTCAGCAGAAAAGGATCAGGCCAAACTTTCCAAAGTTTTGGAAACCAAAACCAAAACCAGAATCAAAACCAAAACTTCACACTGAACTACAATCAATACGGAAACCGTAACTATTCGAATTCCAATCAATCTTCACGCAAATCCAAGCCCACGAGGTCTGGAATGATTGAGAAATCAAAGAAAAAGTCAAAAAGCATAAGGAACTTGTACTAGGCACATGTGACGTACAAAGGGGAGCTTTGTAATAGTTTTAGTCCACTAAAGTTTTACCAACCATAGATTTACTAACCCCTCAGGTTTACTAACCACAGATTTACTAACCACAGATACACCACCTATGGATGTACTAGGATCCGTGTAATATAGAATCAATATAGAATACAGAATACCACCAACATCGAAACAGACCACATTGTAGGAAATTCAAATTGGCCTAATGCTACCATGAAATTCGGCGGACCATGTATCAAACAATGTATGAAAATGAATTGTACTATTGCCCAATAATAATACAAGAGACGAAAGGTGCCAAAAATCCCGAACACCGTAGATACTTCTCAAATACGTCCAAAAATCGACTAAAGCTTCCCACCAAAACTTGGCGTGGCATACTACAGGAACTGTGGCTTGTATACAGATAAAATTCTGGCATCGCCGTGGTCATTTGGTCAGGTTCGTGGTTCCACTCGTTTCCAAACAATTCTGAGTACCACCAAGGCTATCCATATCTGGCTTCCTTACTATACAATTTCTAATTGATGACATTCGGACCACCACTTTGTCACTAAGCGGGCTTGGTACATCCGAAATTCTAAGCCCTACTCGTAATACCGGATGTGTAATAATCACTAAGTGCTTACAAACAGCAGCAACGTCACAAAGTCTGGTGCGAAGGTCACTGATTTAGGCATCAATTGGGCACTAATACCTCAGTGAGGGGGCTAGCGAGAGATTAGTGACGGCGCGCTAGAATTTAGCGACAGCGAAACGATCTCTCTCGGTAGCTCAGCTCCAGTAGAAAGGGACTGGATGGTGCCTTGATAGATTTACCATTAACCATACACAGCATGGTATGCCCTCATGAGACCTAGACCTCGCAAAATTGAGACTTTGAACTAAGGAGCTATCCAACGGGGCTTCTGCTATTGGTAGTGCCCACCTGATTGGCTGGTTTTTATCAACCTCACTGATGAACTCCATCGCCGTTCCTTCCCTGGCTTCACGCAATTTGCGGCCTCGTAGTAAACTGGACCCCCGAGCAGTTATCTTTTTGATCTTTCATAACCAACATCGCACGCACTATAAAAACCTCCAGTTCGCCCGCCATAGTTACCCTGTGAACCATTTTGGCCACTTTGGTGTACTATTTGAGACTCAAGTGCTCCTTTCTTCGACCTTTCTTCACTGAATTACCCAAAATCAACCAATTAAGGTACCACATCATCGTTCAGGCTAGTCTGTGTCTGTGCTGATCTCCGTCGGCTAGTTCTACTCGTCACAATGAATGTGCTAAAGTTCATTCGAGACTACTTCCACTACCCAATTACGAAGACCCGTGAGTATGCCCGTCTTCGCCAGTCGACTACCGACAGGTACGGCCTCATTGCCACCGCTGTATTGTTGGTGGTGGTGCTACTCATTCCAGCATACAACTATATCAATATCCATGGGCCCTTGCGACAAATCTCCATCCTACGCCGTATAAACCACAAGCTAAACGCTTACATCTACCCCAGCGAGCAATTAAAGATCAAAAGACCCTATATTTCCCGCTTTCAAACCTCGGTAGCTTCTACATCCAAATCGTTGATATTCAAGTTGACCTATCATGCAAACACAATCATACAGGTGGTCTTTTGGGTAACGGTGTTGTCTGCCCTCAACTTAGCGGAAATATACCATGGGGACTTGGTCTTTTTGGCCAAGAGATTGGGCAAAATCACCGCAGTCAGTTTGCCCACCATCCTATTTCTCAGTCTCAGACCCTCACCATTGCCAAAAACCTTATATTTGAGTTTGATCCCTATTCACAAGTGGCTAGCAAGACTTACAGTGCTCCAGGCCGTACTTCATACCATTGTGTATTGTGGATACTTTCAAAAGAAGAATACATGGGCAAAAGCATACAAGACTGAGAATATTTATGGTTGGGTGGGACTATTAGGATTTCTCATTATTACCATCACATCGTTGCTGAAACTCAAGGATCGATGCTACAAACTATTCTACATCAATCATTATGTATGGTCGTGGATTATCGTTGGTTGCTTACAGTTTCACATTAGACCCACAAAATTCACCCCATGGACCATAGCAAATATTACCATTCTTGCCGGACAAATTGCTTATAGATTATATTTAACTATGGTCACACCTACAAAATTGGATCTCAAGGTCGTGAACGTTTCCCCCAACTTTTTACTCGTTGAGTTTCCCAATAACCTACTTTCAAACAGAGCAAACAACCCTGGAGCTCACATCAGACTTGCAGAATATCATTCTTCATTTATTATGCGGATGTATAAGCAAATGATTCCTGAATATCATCCATACACTTTAGCAAGTTTACCTCATGATAATATTCAAAAGCTTATCATTCGGACAAGCACCTTCCAAATTTTGAATAATCATAAGTACCTCATATGCGGATCTTTCGATCCACACTTATACTTCATCGAATCCAAAAACACGGCTTCCAGTAAGTTTTCAATTAGCAAATTGCTGATAAATGCAAAAAGAATTTTAATCGTTATTGGAGGATCTGCTATCTCATTCGCATTGCCTATCCTCAGAGTGATGAACTATCATGGAATTCCAGTTAAGATAGTTTGGGTCATTAAAGATTTCCGTGATGTTAATATTTTGCGGTATTTTGATGGTTTCATACATGGAGAAGATTTCGAGATCTTCATCACCGGAGAATCAGAATTAAAAGACGATGATGCCGAAACAAAAATAAGGCCTCGCAAAAGTATTGCATCCATGTTTTCCAAGTTTAGCACATCCTCAAAGATTCAAGATGAAACCTCTCCATTATTGGGATATGACGAAGAAAACTATGATTCCAACAGTTTGAACTATGAGAACCAAGTTGAAAATGTTGACATCTCCGTTGATGCTATAGATCGTGATGAATATTGGGATGATGATGAATGTGCTGCACAAGATCAGACATTCCGGTCGCATAACTCACACTTTGCACCACCTGTGGAAGCAAGCTCTGGGGAAGAATCTGAGCACGAATACGACGATTTTGAAGGAGAGCCTCTCAGTAGGGTTCAAACAAACAAAACTTCTGTGAGTGTTAATGATCAATTCATTCCAACCTTTGGCGAAAATGCATCGGAATCATCACAGTATCACGTTCAACAGTTTAACTCTTGTGTTAAACAATTGAACATTGAGCATAGAGTATACAAAGGAAGACCCACGTTAAATTACAAATATTACAACTGGTGTATCAATGAGGGATTCACCCAATGTTCTGGTCCTGTTCATGACGAGTCAAACAATTTGGTTTGTTGTCGGGACCTTCCCAAGAATAAAGTCCAACAATCTGATATCAATGCTGAGAAGATATGGGTGATATCTGCTGGACCTCAAGGTCTTGTGCAAAATGTCAAAGTGTGGGCAAAAGAATATGGCTTGAAGTTTCACGAAGAGGCATTCAATGTGTAGCTTGAAGGCCACAATAATTAACGGATTACGACTCACCTGTTTAATAATACACCACTAACAGAACTTAATTCCTTTCAACTGTAATTCACGTAACTTTTTCCGTAGGTTTCAGAACAGATTGAGGAATATTTCCCCAACCTTTCTTGATTTGGACCTTATAGGCAATTTAATAAAAAAATGACTTCAAAACCCAACTCCGAGTCGGACTTCAACTGATTATTTTGATCAAATCTGTTATTCAAGGCCCAAGGGTATTGCCACCAGGTGAAGTCGCAGATATTACTTGTGAAGCTTTGCCATGTCATCCTGAAGAAATTCATTACGTCTGATTTCGTCTTCAACAGCAATTCTCCTCAAAATCTTATGCTTTGCTATATCAGTAGCAAAAATGATGCCTGCGACGTTACAACTGATCAACCACCAAATCTTGTGTGGTGTTTTGAAGAATCTGGTATTGAGTCCATGGTTGTATTGACGGCTGATGAAAAAACCTGAAACCAATGCAAAAATGCTTCCCTGAAGCATACCTGTGAATCCAGCTTGCCATAATTGGCCATTGAGCTCCGAAAGTCTTGCCTTTCTCTCCTCTGAAATATGCATGATAAAGGAGTAGAATGCATAAATTAATTTTGATTCTTTATAAATGCGTGAGCAATTAATAAACCGATAAGGAAATGACACTGAGCCCAGTTACAAAGGCAAGAACTAGCGAACTTGTGAACAGCATGATCCTATAGTTTTATATTCCTATTGTTGGTTCAATTGTGTATAAGAGAGTATGTATCGTAAACGGTTATATAAGTACATATTTAATTTTGGGGCCACCGCCAAAAGTAAACCGAAATGAGTTTATTGAAAATATTAAAACAGTTATTTACAAAATTTCAACATGTAATTGATGGATGGTAGTATCAATACAAATGATCCAGGTTGCTTATTTTGTTCCATAAGTTTAAGTTAGATGACTACTGAAACAAGTTCATCTTCTGAATAAAATTATTTCCTCCACGTAAAGGTTTCACAATGCGCAAATTAAGACCAGCTTTGGGAGAGTTGGGGGGGTCATCAAACATACCGGATGTTTCTGAGGTTTCTGCTTCACCAAATTCGCTCATCGAGTTCCTTAAAGAATCGATGATACCATTTTTGCCCTTACTCTCAGCTAAGAATTCGCCAATTGAAAGGTACTCCTGATGAAAATTGAGGATGTTGCTGTCTTGTTCTATGAGAGAAACACTGCGATTGGTCATAGTTCTGTCGTTTGATTCAGCACTGGAATCTCTCTTCTTAGTTGCAATCAATGAAAATCTCTTCAAGTTGATTTTAGAGTCTTCACCATTGCTAGCCAAGGTGTCCGAGTTACTTTCTTTCTCGTCATTACCAGAGAAATCATCCTTCTCCTCGTTTCCAGAATAATCTTCATCCAATGTGATGTTACTTTCAGGTAATTGCACATCTTCTAGATCACATTCTGGAAGTTCATCATCCTCGACCACCTTTTGATGCTTCAAATTGCCCTTTTTATCGAAGTCAAATCCCCTTTGAGGAAGTACTGGTGTTCTAAAAATTCTGTGTCCTTCCAATGATCTATTTGATTTCATGGACTGTCTGGAGTCCATAGGATAATGCTCAGCTGATGAATGTCTTTCAGTTGTGTGTGGTATTTCTGAAGAAAATGTAGCTACGTCTTTGACACTTTGAGCTTCCACAGAAGAAGTCAGATGAATTGATTTGCCCTCATTGTGGCTCAATATCAAGTTGGCATTTTTACGAGCATTATGTTGCTCTTCCAAGAATGATCTTTGATCCATGTCAAAGAATGTTTCCTTGGTTTTGTTGTCCAAATAAAACAAACTGTCTCTGGCCTTACTATCCACTGAGTATAAACTCTCTCTCATGATGCTCTCCCGTGCTTGTGAATAAATTTCTTCTTGTTTTTCTTTGTTTAAGATATCCAATTTTTGTTGGATGTCTCCTAACTTGCTGCGGAAACCTAAAGTTTCTCTAGATATCAAAATTTGTTGTTCCTTCAAAGCACCTTTCAATTTTCCTATCTTAAGATCACGGCTTTCAATGATTTTTTCTGAAATCAACAAATGTTTCCGTAAGTTATCATTTATGGATTCCACATCATTGAGTTTATTGTTAAGCTTGTAAAGAGAATTTTCAAGTGCAAACAACTTCGACTCTTCAGCATGGCTATTCCTTAAATTGTTCATTTTCATGCCTAACAAAACGTTCTCTAGATCGCCGATCTTTTTATCTCTTCTTTCTATTTCTTCACTTAATTGGAAAGTTGACTTTGTAGATGCTAATGGAGATGATGCTTGAATGGGGATAATACCACCCGAGGGTATTCTAGAATGAGTACCTGGAGCACTGGTAGAAGCAGATCCAGTCCCTGAAACTGATCCGACTGGTACAGGTAATTTAGATTGAAAGTCTTTAGTTGGAGTGCGTGGTGACATCATCGAGCTCCTAACACTATTAGGAATGTTAGCGCCCATGGGTATTGATGATGATCTTGGCAGCTGGGATTGAGACTGAGATAAATGCATTTTTCTCTCTTTATCTCCATTTCTCCATTGTGATAATTCTAACTCAAGTTGTTTGATGTAAACTTGGTTATTCTCGTTGGTTTTCTCTAATTGCGCAAGTTTCTGTCTCAATGTGCTGGCACTTAACTCGGTGTTTATATGTGCAGTGTTCTTGATGTTCTTAGCTCTGTTACCAAAGCGAAGGGTTGAGAGAGTCTCCAACTCATTTAGGGAAGATGGAGAGCAATTAATGATGAGTGATGTTCTAGAGTTACCTCCAAGAGACTCTTGAAGAATTCTTGTAAGTTTAGAATCACGATATGGGATATGAGTGGATTTTCCATCAGTTAATGAGTTGATAACATTTCCTAAAGTAGAAAGGGAACTATTGATTTTTTTAGCTTCTTCCAAGGTTTGACCTTGAGCGCCAGTTTTATCAACTTTTTCACTACCAGCAAGATCCACCAAGAAAAGATGACTTCTTTTCATGATACCAGACAGTATATGCTTTTGGGTCAATTTCACTTGGAAAATTGCATGTGAACGAGAGGACTCGATATTCATATTGGTGGCTACTGACGTACGAGATTTCAATCCCAGAGTCAAAATGTTATCTAATTCCTCCACCGAGGAAACAAATGCCTGGGACAAACCACGTACATAAATGCCGTTAGACTTGTCTGAATGTATGGAAAACTTGTTATCTGGTTGATTGTTGTTAGAAGTATCGAGTAAATCATTGATCTGCTCCAAATGAAGCTCCATAAATGAGACACCAACAGTAAATTCTACTTCCGAGGAACCATTTTGAATCCGCGAGAAAATTTCATGAGATATTCTCGGAATGACACCCTTGTGAAGGTCATCTTCCACGGATGGTCCCATCATAGTGTATGACTTACCAGAACCAGTTTGACCATATGCAAGAACAGTTCCATTGTAGCCATTGAACAAGTCGTCAACAGTTTTCAAGATGGAAAATTTGTAGATTTCACTTTGAGTGGCAGTGGCGGGAAACACCCGATCAAAGGTAAATGCAGTGGTGCCGTCTTTGCTATCGACGGAAACGGTGGAGTCATCCGGAAACGACACAATGACATGGCCCCTGTTGACTTCCGATTCGTCCTCGGGTCTGAAACGACAGATTACTTTAATGTTGTTGTTTGTGGTGGCAGTCACAAGAGCAGGATGGTCGGCAGCCACGAAGGATGAATTCTGCGGATTAAAGGGGGAGGTCAAGGGGACTCTGACCTTTTCATTGATAAGCTCTTCGTCGAACAGGGTGATGGAAGTGTCTTCCATCAGCTTGCGGTAGCTAGGACTAGAGGCTTCCGACATATCGATAGTGAGTGGATTTTGCAGCAGCAAACGGGAAAGGCAGGAAGGCAAAGGTCACAGGACCCAGAAGGTGAATGAACAGGCGTTTCAATGGATCTGAGCGTCCCTAATACACACACACACGGATGGCCCAAACAACACCTTGGAAAACACAGGTTGAAGTTTGAAGAATTAGGGAGCCAAACAATATTAGTCGATTGGAGGAGGAAGTGGGCTTACGTAATCGATGTCCCTGGGGTAGACGAGGCGCGTCCTCATCCCGTACAGCGCCCACCACCAAGCCCGGCCCAGGTGCACCACGAGGCGGATAGGTCGCCCGGTGGATCACGCGCACAATGCTGGTACATTGACCTCACAATAGTCCACAGATGCTCCCGGTCCACTAGCCATTGATCAGATGGTGTTGTTGCCAATAGACGACGCAGCCGTCAAGACGACAGTTAAGTACACGTGACAACAATAGGTGCCTTGCATTTGTAACGCGACATCAACATTACACAAGTGGGATCAGCCCAGCGGTGGTGCGATGGAAGGGGAATGAACGAGGCTCAATCAGGAGCTTGGGGGTTTAACTCGAGATCTGGTGGCACAAATGCTGCTGACCACCGTCGGTTTGATTGTTTCAAGTTTAGGGGGAAAATCCTCCCCCGATGCGGGAGAAGATGTGAACACCAGGGAATTTGGCCATGGCAAGACACGCTAGACGAGCTGCATCTGGGAATCGGAGGCGCCTGGGCGGCAGCACGGCAGGATCGGGCGCAGGGGAACAGCAAGTGGCCAAAGATGATCAGATGCATGACGACCGGGACGGAAATGTGTCAAGTGCAAGGATAGTAGCGAGAATCCGCTTAAATTGCCTTACATATCAAGGGTTTTCCTGGGTGAAACTGGCCAGTGGGAAGTAGGGGATGGTCCACAGGGGGGATGTATCCATGGAGCGTTGGAAGGACGATTAGGACGGCCCGGCACGTGCTGTACAAGGGCTAATCGTTGGTTCCGAATAGTGCCGAAGATCGTCAACTAGTTTAAATTGCGGTCACGTGTGGTTGGTGGTCACGTGATTTCGGTGGTCACGTTATATTGCGCGCGTGACTTCATTTGTGTCACGTGTATGAAAACGTGATTTCCCTGTAAAGGTATATCGGCACACTCTTACCCATTTGATGCCTTCGCCGCATACTACTCTATTGGTGCACCCTGAAAAGTCTTCTACCCCGGGGTGATGCCTTGATAGCTCATCTGTTTTTGAAAGCAAATGTGGTTCGTGCTGTAGCTTTGGTGTCATTTTCTGTCTGGTCTGCGTTGACTCGGAGCAAACAACTTCTGCTCCACTGTGGTGACAATAAATCTCCCACCCACTAACCAATCTTGGCATTTTGTCTACCGAGCTCTTTCGCCTTATAGTCCAGAGCTGACTCCCGTTGATCTATCTACCCCCATAATCTTAAATATGTGTGCGCGCCTTCTAAGCGCATGAAATTTAACAGTTTCTCATATATAACACCCTAAGCCCTCCTCATCAAACACCAAATCATGTCACAACTATCATCTCAGGGCAATAATGCCATCATATACATGAGTTATGTGTTCTTGCTATTCACAGGGTTGTTTTTGGCGTGGAAATACTCGTCGCTGTCCACGTTTTTGTCGTCCAACGGTACCCAGAGAGGCATCCCCTTGGCCTTGAATTTTATTGCTTCTGGTACGTACAAGGGATTCTAGGTGAAACCTGATGGTTGCCTCCAGTCAAATGTAGTGTGTTAACACGGGTGTCTTGGCCTTCTACTTAGAAGCTCCAGGACTGAGATCATACCGTACGAACTCGATCAAGTTGATGCTTGCGTGAGGACTGTTAACATGAACCTTACTAACCTACAGCTATGGGTGTTGGAATCATCTCCACCTACTCACAAATCGCCAACCAGGCCGGTTTGCATGGATTGTTGGTGTACACCATCTGTGGATCCATTCCCATCTTGGGGTTCGGATTGATAGGGCCTGTGATCCGTAAAAAGTGTCCCGAGGGCTTCATCTTCACCGAATGGGTCAGACAAAGATACGGTCCAGTGACAAGTCTCTACTTGTCGTTTTTCACCTGCTTGACCATGTTCTTGTTCATGATCGGAGAGCTTTCTGCCATCCGTGGGGTGATCGAGACCTTGACTGGATTGAACGCCTTGGGGGCAGTGATCGTGGAATGTGTGGTCACCTCAATCTACACCTCCTACGGTGGATTTCACGTCAGTTTCATTACAGACAACTTCCAGGGTGCATTGGTGGTACTCTTGCTCATCATCTGTGCCTGTGGAATGGGTTCCTACATCCACATCGACCCTTCCAAGGTGGGAGAGAGTGGTTTGCTCAAGGCCAACAAGTTGGGCTGGCAGTTGGTGTACATTTTGTTCGTGGCCATCTTGACCAACGACTGTTTCATGGCCGGGTTCTGGTTGCGTACTTTCGCCTCCAAGACCAACAAGGACTTGTACATTGGAACCTCCATTGCTGCCGGAGTGGTGTTTGTCATCACCACCCTTGTGGGTGTTCCTGGAATGTTGGCTGTGTGGTCCGGCGACTTGACCGTGCTGGACCCCAACGGAGGAAATGCGTTTTTCATCTTGTTGGAGAAGATGCCTCGTTGGCTCGTGGCTTTCGTGTTGATCTTCTGTATCTGCTTGTCCACCTGTACTTTCGACTCGTTGCAGTCGGCCATGGTTTCCACCGTGTCCAACGACGTATTCAGAAACAAATTGCCCATCATCTACACCAGAGGTATGGTGATTCTTGTCATGGCCCCAATCGTGGTTTTGGCGGTGTTGGTGGCCAACAACATCATGCAGATCTACTTGATTGCCGACTTGGTGTCTGCAGCAATCATTCCTGCGGTATTCTTGGGGTTGAACGACCACTTCTTCTGGTTCCTCAGAGGCTTTGACGTGATGTGTGGTGGTTTTGGTGCCTTGTTGGGAGTGTTCATTTTCGGAACAGTGTACTACGGCAGCGCCAAGGAGGGTGGAAAGTTGTTGTTGGTATGGAATGGAATCTACGACTCCGAAGATTGGGGTGCTTTTGGTGCTTTTGTCATCACCCCGGTTGGAGGTGTCCTTATCACTTTCGCAGCTGCTGCTGTGAGATTGGGTGCCATCTACCTTTACTGTAGAGCCACCGGCAAGCAGTTCCACGCTTTGGACAGACCTGAAGTGGTGGAAACCGACTCCACCGAGATCGTGTCCAACTACGGCTCGCTCGAAGACCCCATCAAAAAAGACGACACTGTATAGACTAATAGATTGTAGTAATAGATTAATATAATTCCTAATTTTCTCCGATGTTGGTAGTGGGAGATCTCGAGATCTCGGCTTAAGTGGGTGGCTCCTTCTATTTTCCTCCCGTCCCGGTATCTGTAAGCGAAGGAAATTGGCCAATAGGGCCAATCACGATGTTGGATCGTCTCATGTGGGCACTCAGATGACGGAACCGTATCCTCGGCCCGTAGTCCTCAAAAATTGTCCCAGTAGTGCCAGCGGTGCCAGAAACTCAACCTCAAACGCATATTCTCCCTTCGGGCTTCCTATCCTCATATCGGGGGTGAAAAGGTGCAGCACCTATCCTTGATACGCCGGTCCGGTGCTTATCATGGGCCGGTTCTTCGTTGGGAGCCCGGGGTTTGAGCCCACGCGGTAGAACACTAACATCACGTGTAGAAGCAGCACTTTGCTCTTCGCCTTATCAATAGTTCCGTCGGTTCCTCCTCCTCCTACCCAATATTTTCTGCTCTGCAATACCCACTTCGGTTTATCAGTGTTGGAGCGGTCGCCTGTTATCGTTCACCCCTCCTTTTCCACTATAAAACTCCCGCGGGCGCTGTTCTCCTGGTACCATCCCCTGGTGAGCCAACCAATCTACTGAAACACTCACCAACTCCATGTCTGAGGTGTCTCTGACTCGCCGTTTGGCCCAATGCATCTGTGCTGTGGCGTGGTGTCTTGTATCTGGTGGTCCAGTCTTCGGATTCGCCGCCTTGAAACCCATCCTTATCAATGAACATGTGTACGAGTCTGCCTGTGACGTCTCGTCCACATCCATGTCGATGCAAGCTGCCCGAATCTTCGCCAAACCGGCCCAATTTGTGGTCAGCTCAGAGTCCGCCGCCATGTGTACCAATCAGGACTTGAAGTTGAACATGATGTTCACTGTGGCAGCAATGGTGACTAACGTTTCTGCTTTGATGATTGGCAGAATCTTGGATGTGTATGGCCCCAAGGTCTGCGGGTTGCTTGGTGCCTGCTTCCTCTACTTGGCATGCTTTGTCTTCATCTACTCCAACGAAATCGCCAATTCCTTGCTGCTTGACCCTTACCTCTTGGGATACGCATTCATGTCCTTGGGTGGTCCATTTGCATTTATTTCATCGTTCCAGCTCTCCAACGCTTTCCCAAAAAAAAGTGGAATTATTTTGGCCATCATTACTGGTGCTTTCGATGCCTCATCTGCGGTTTTCTTGGTGTATAAGCTCATTTACTTGAAAACTGACGGCGGTTTCACCATTGAGAAGTTCTTCAAGGTGTACTTGATCGTTCCACTTTTCATCACCTTGGCACAACTCACAATTATGCCTAGTGAATCATACAAGGCCACTGCAGAACACATCAACGTCACAATTGACGAATCCTCCCCATTATTGGAAACCGAAAATACCCAACAGGATGCACCAGTGCTCAAGAGAAGAGACTCCATCGGTGATGCTTTGAGACAACCTTATGAGGAGGAAGGACAAGAGCAATTGGAAAAACATGCCGGAGGTATTTTTGGTGTTCTTCACGGGCACACCGCCAAATTCCAATTGTCCACTCCATGGTTTTATCTCATGTGTCTATTCACCACTATTCTGATGTTAAGATTAAACTATTTTGTGGCAACTATTGGCTCCCAATATGCCTATATGATTGATTTAGATAAAGCGAAGGCATTGAACAAGATGTTTGACATAGCATTGCCCTTAGGAGGTCTCATTTCCGTCCCTTTTATTGGTATTTTCTTGGATACTTGCTCCTCTGTGTTTGTTTTGACCACTACCTTGGCAATTTCGCTAGTCATTGGAGTCTTTGGGTTGATCAGTAACTACTATGCTGGATTAGTCAATGTTTGTCTTTTTGTTGTTTTCAGACCATTGTTCTACACAGTAGTCAGTGATTACTGTGCCATGGTGTTTGGATTCGACACTTTCGGCACGGTTTATGGGTTCCTTATCAGTGTGTCAGGTTTGTTCAACTTTGGACAGAGTGTTTTGGATAAGTTGACGCATACAACTTTTGACATGAACCCATTCCCTGTTAACTCGATTTTGGTTTTGCTGACTGTTCTCATCGGTTTCGCAACTGTTGGATACGTAAGGATCCAGGCCAAGGTATTTCATGACTCCAAGAGAAGAGTAGTATCCAACTAGACTGGCACTTTGTATCACGTGATTGATACCGCTATATCAAGACAACCAGGCCAGCACCACCCCACATCCTGGCTAAGGTAGCACGATATCGATGTGCTTAAAAAGAGTGTTTTAAAATCAAGTAAATCGTGCCTATATAAAAAGAGTATAGTGCATCTAAATACATATACATTCATTGAAGCTTTAATTGATCTCCCAGAGTACCTAACACAGGAAGAGGCTATTCAGTAAGTCAAAAGTGAGCGCACAGTATTGCTCTGGGGCACGAGATATCTAGAATACTTCGATTGGCCAATAAGTACCTCCTAGCCAGCCGGCAGGTAATTGTTGCATTCGTTGAAAGCGAAATATACTGTATTCTTTTTCCCCGAATTTTAGCCAAAAATAGCTGTCAAGCCAGCACCGTACTTCGCTAGTTCTTTCCACTAGATTCAGATAGTTGTCAGTGCTGGTCGGATACCTTTCTGACTTTTCCAATGTGGCACCATCTGCAACCGACCCCTTCTTATGTGCAGTATTGTTTCTACTGGACCCCCAATATTGTGTGCAGTCTCAAAACTAAAAACCACCACTCCAGCTGAACCATCAATAACATGAGACCGTTGACCGCCTTAGTGTTGCTAGCGTCATATCAGGAGCTTGTCGCTGCCTCTTTAGGGGACAAGCTTCCTGAATTCCAAGAATGCTTCTCGAAATGTGTACTGGTGATGCACTGTCAGTACCAGAATGTGTTCGCTGAGATCGAAGCAAATAGATATTCGGAAGGGTTAACACGTCGGAGTATCCCATTTACTGAAGAGGATTTCACACAGAAAAACCAGCTCTCTCCAATTTCACGGTTACTTTGGAGTTGTGACGAAGACTGCAGCTACAAATGTCAGCACTTGATCACCGAAAGACGGAAGTTGGCAGGGCTCCCCATGGTACAATTCTTCGGGAAATGGCCATTCTACCGTGTGTTGGGTATCCAGGAATTTTTCCTGGTGATATTTTCAATCATGAACTTCTACGTGAACTATATCAACTTGTTCAAGGTCCTTCATCAATACAACAAGAATCGCAAGGACCCTCACGATCGCTACCATGTGATGTATAAACAGTATGTGAATTTTCTAATCGTGTCGTTGATTGGATGGTCCGCCAGCACATTGTTCCATATACGTGATAATAACGTAACGGAAACTATGGACTATTTCGGGGCTTTTGCTATTGTTCTATCGAATTTCAACTGTATCGCAGTGAGATATTTCGAATTATTCAAGGATCCCAAAAAATTGATGGTATGGCAAGTTTTGATGTTGGTAGCATATGTATGCCATTGCCTCAAACTTTTGAACAAATGGGATTATGGCTACAATGGCACCATTAATCTCTTGGTGGGATTCGCCTCGATCGCGTTGTGGATAGCGCATTCACTCAAAATTAACAAGAAGTACAAGGAGAACTATATTTTGTACAATAACTCCATTCAGTTGCTTCCGTTCGAGACCAAGATCCTCACCAAGTTAAATATTCTCTCCATCTCACAAGCAAGATTGATACCGTACATCCCAATCTTGCTTAACATGTGGTTGATGTTAGGAATGCTGTTTGAGGCATTCGAGTTTGAGCCCATAGCTCAATTAGTTGATGCGCATTGTGTGTGGCACTTGTTTACGATATTTCCTACGATAATCTGGTTCGATTGGAATATTTGGGATATAGAATTAACTAAGCTCGGGGAGCTCAATAAAACGAGCTAAGCAGATCGAAATGGTTCTGCAGCATATTAAATTAATTAGAAAATGAAAAGGTAACGATACCTAAAACGGGTCGGTCATGAAATGAAGGGTGCAAGGCACCATGCTAAGGAGGGTGTGTAGAAGACCCATAGGAGAAATGCTAAAAACACATGAAGCAGTGTAAATGACGAGATGTCCATTCGATTGACAAGCAGTCCGAAATAATGATGTCAACGTGCTTCGCATCCATTAAGTGCGGGCAATTGCTGATCGGACTGATGAACCGATGAAGTGGAAAGTTAATGATTAGATAATGCAGGTATGGGAGAAGGCGTACGAGCGCCGATATCACGAAGGATGGAAGCAAAGTGCGTTCGGAAGTGCCTGGTCTTGGGGAGTAAACACATCCCACAATTCAACGCAGACGGTTCAGAACTAGCAAGTTATGTGGGTCGAGCCCCAACATTCAGTCTATAGGGCTGCCTTGGTGTGGTAGTTGGATTCACACCATGTTCTGAGTCAGTTTGTGGGTGACGGATTGGGAAGAACGCATTTTCGCGATCGACACAGACGCCACATATAACACCATCAAGGCGAGGGCCATCAACAACCAGGACGACACGGACAACGACGAGCCTGATAGCAAGGACAAGGTGCCATAGGACTGTGGATGCACGTGGTTGTGGGTTCTGAGGGAAAGCTCGTAGTTCTGGAACTTAATGAACGGCAAGATGTGCTTGATGTTGCCGGTTTCGTAGAAGGCATGTTCACTTAACAAGGCCGAGTCGGTGGTGGGTAAAGGAACCATCTTGAGCGAGGGACAGACGTGTGGATGTGTAGCTGGGTAGCTGGCTAAAAAGCAGTATATATATTGTTGTTGGTTATGACAGGCACCGGCAGTTATATATCGGGAAGCGATAGGGGCCAGTGTCTGAAAATAGCTGCATAACAGCAAGGATGCACTATGCAAATTATGTGCAGATAAATGTCATCACACCAATAAACAGACGGAATAGGAACACTGCATGTACGAAATCGGAGAGGCTAAAGCGATGCCAGGGTGCGATGGCACGGGAGAGCCGGAGTTAGGCGTGGCTAATACATGCGATAACCTGGTAGGCAATAGCAACAGAGATATGGGTGGAAACAGGGTGTTCAGGAGCGTTATGGGAGGTGGAAGTGCCAGGATGCCGGTGCTGGCACAACCGGTTTTGGGAGGTGGGGCAGCGATCGCACCGCATGCTGGCCCACTCCCCTGAACTGTCTGCATGGATATAATTAGCAAAGTGTTGATATGTGCCCAATGCGGCCACAGTGCAACATGCAACGGCTGCTTATGTCAGCGTCCGAGTCACGCGGCGCTCCAGACGCTTCCGGTCGTGCACGTGGAAGCCGCTCCGCAGCCAGCACCACGTACAAACGGCGAGCGGCGTGGGTCTTTGTAGCCGCTGGTGGTCCATTCCACCTGCCTCGGAGCCCCTTCCAATTGCCTGGTCTAGCATTGTTCGGCCGTCCTGTCCACTATTGACAGTCTCCGTCTTCTTCGCAACACTTCGCAGGGTTTGAAATTGTCCTCCAATACCCCATCCCTCCTGCATGGTATGAGCCTGGGGCCAGCCACACCTATGACGTCGCCGCAGCCAGCCTTTTGCATATTTTCTGGGCAGTGGTGCCTGATTCTACACTTGTTGCAATAATATGAGATTAACAATAAGGAAAAGAAACAGCACCATGAACACGAAGGAGCTATTGCTAACAGAACTAAAGATCACGTGTAGTGAAAATGCCAGGTTAGTAGTACATTATTTGTCGGACTTTCTAAATCTACTGAAAATCAGACGTTTGGGCTTCTTGCTGCAAGCAGGAGCAAAGGGAGGAACGCCCAGTTCACCCATGCTGGAGGGAGAGTGAGAGCCGAAGGATCCAGCGGCCGAAGTGGGCGTCATAGGGCCGTGGGAGGGAGGGGTCAAGGGTGTCAAAGGGTCTTCGGACTCCTCGATGCTCTTGAACCCCGGAGCAGCAATTCCATGGGGCTCCGTCAGGGGATAGTTGGTGGATGAGACGGTGGAGGCAAACGAGTCGAACCGAGGCGCCGACATGATGGACTGGTTGGTGCTCTTGGAGCTGATGCTGCCGGCCCGCTTGGCCCGAGAACCCTTGGACCGCGAGCTGTTCATGTCGTAGTAGCGGAAGATGCTGCTGGTGGCATCATTGACGTCGTCCTCACGCTCGGAAACCGTTTCCAACTCCTCGGGCACTTGGAGACGGTCCTGGGGAGTTGGCGTGGGGCTGATGATCAACTCAAACATGATAAACCTCAAGAGGTTGCTCCATAAGCCAAAGAGGTCGTCGTAGGGCTGCATGTTGGACTTGGATTGGTCGATGGATGTGGAAGTCTTGATGTTGTCCACGATGGTTTCGATCAACTTGTTCAACAAGGTGCGGTGGTCGCTCATGTCGAGCTGGCCATTGAACTCGGTGGTTCCTTGACGCTTGTCTTTGGTGTTGAAGTGCCCGTTGATGGTGTTCTGCGTCTGGTACATCCGGAAGTGTTCGTTTCTCATCAAGGTGACATACTCATAATTGAAGTCCTTGTAGTAGAAGAAGTTATAGTTCTGGATGGCTTGCACATCGGCAAGCGATTCCAAGTTGGTGGGGTCTCCAGAAAGGATGCACAAGTTGTAAAGTAAGTAGTCCACCAACTCACTGAAAAAGTTACGGGTTTGATGAATGGGAGGCAAGTATTCGAAATAGTTGAAGCTGGATTTGACCTGTATGGAGTCGAACTTCAAGTCTTGATAGATATTGGTCCAGAATCGATTGGATTTGAATAAGGTCCGTATGTTGACGGTGGGGTGGTTTTGACTGACAGTTTCGGGCTTCTGATCCGTCAAACTGAATTTGTTCAACCGGAATAACATGTCCATGTCCTCGTCATCATCTGCATCGGATTCCGAGTCGGTTTTGAACTCATCATGAGAGTCTGGGGACAACATAGATGGGAAACCACTGACTTCATTTGATTTCATGGTGATCTTGGCTATTTTACGCATATATTTCAAGCGATGGACTCCGTCTCTGCGGAGCTGACTTGCCTTCAATTGGATTAATTGGTAGTCGTGGATGAAATCTTCGAAGTAACTGTATCTCAAGATATGAATATTACGAATGGAGAACAACAACTCACCGGAATCCTTACGGTATTTGTTCATGGCTTCATTCATGGAGTGGAACTTGTTTTCATTAGATAAGAATTCGAAGTCCTGTTCGAACTCACTGATTTTTTGCACCAAGGGCAGCAATGGAACTGGTTTGAGGACGTAACTGTCTGTGTCGAGGTCATAGACCTTCTTTTTACGTTCATGAAGGGGGACATAAGTTTCGGAGCTGGTGACAGAATTCTTGGAGGGTCTGTGGACGGTGGACTGGCCCAGAGACACCGACATTTTGACGTGGGAGGCCTGACGAGAAGAACGCTGGGAGGAACGATGGGACCCTTCGCTTGATGAACCAGATCTTAGCGACTGGGAATCGGTACGAACCTTCTTGCGGACGACCTTCTTGTCTCTTTCGATACGTTTGGCCAGAGCATTGCTCAGGATGAGGATGAAGGCAGACATGGATGGTACTTTCAAATGGTGGACCACCAGGCGAAGTTAATGGAAGAGGGCCGTTATGAGCTATATATACGGAGATCGGGGGGATTTTTATTTAGCGATGTGCCTACCAGAAGATCCGACCATGGTGAAACAATAACCACATGCATTGGTAAATTACACCTTCCAAACTGGAGCACAGATAATAATCGGAGTGTTGGGCTGTCTAGACAAGAACGGGGAATTTCACGTCGCATCTGGGGCAGGGATATTTTCTGGCCCGGGGCAATCCAGGAGCAGCGCCTGGGGATGGGGGCAGTAGATGGCGTTGGAAGGCAGTAGATGGCGTTCGTCTAATCACAGAGGGTATAGGCTGCAGCCCTGTATTTTTCACCCACCCGCTGGCCTGCACACAGGCCGGCGGCCGGTAGTGTTATGCACCTGTCTGCAAATTTATGCAACTATCTGCAATTATATGCACCTATCTGCAACTTTATGCAGTTGGTATGCACTATCGGTGCTGTGGGTGCCCTCAGTGCCATCTGCTGCCAGGCTTTGGCCTATTGGTTTCTCCACCGACACATACGCGATATAGTTGTCGCAATAGTCCGCAAACAATAGGCCGTTGGGCAAAAGAAACTTTGGGCCAATTGTCGAGGGAGCTCGGGGTTACCGTCCACCTATAATCAACCACTGAGGTCAATTACCGCCAGGGGTGGGTGCCTGGACTCAATCGGGCCCGCTTGCGGGCGGCTTGCCCCCAGCCTCCTGGGGCCTCCTGACAGCCATGTAGGGGTGGTGTGAGACATGCATGCCATGCCGGGCCTGAAGCTCGAGGCCCACGGCATTGCCAGTGCCGCGGTTGTGAGTCCACTTGTCAGCAACCGCCCCTCCACTTGAAACCTTTCGCCGAGGCGTACCGTCACAGCGATGGGTGCAACCAACCTGGTCGGCACTGGCTGCCCCAGTCCACCGACGCGTGTGGCGACTGTAAGGCGCACACTATACATGGACGGGCCTATGCGGGAGACGCGAACTGGTGGCAGCTGGGCCCAAGTGCAATCCGCTCTCCAGACCACAGGATGCAAATGGAGTGCTTTGGCGAAACAGGGCTTGGTGTGGCTTCCTGGGGAACTGCCAGGTAAGCCACGGCCCATTGGCCATTGTTGGTGTGGCCTGTCGGTGCCTGGTTGGCCTGGAAGTGCCTGGAGGTGCCTGGAGGTGCCTGGAGGTGCCTGGAGGTGCCTGGTATGTGACTGGAGGTGCCGGGGCCCAGTTGTGGCCGCCGGCACTGGGGAATGGCCCGCTAGGTGTTGAATCGCCGGAGGGCTCTTCCTTGGTATGTGCGAAAACACCCACAAAGGCGGCGATCACTTCGCCGTCGTATGCTATTGTTGGCTGGGTGCGGTCGCTTGACATCATGGATGCCGCGAAGTTGATGTGGTCGAGGCGTAGTCCAACGTTAAGTCCCTGACCAGGCGGACTCTTGCCCAATTCCATGGCGATATCCTGGGACAATTGCGCTCTGTGGTGGCACTGGCAACGATGTTCCGGGGCCATGTGGTGGCACCCAACGCAACACCTCTGGCCTGAGGCCATCGGCTTCAGCCCTTGGCCATGAAATGGCGTGGCCGCAGTGCCGTATCAGGCCTGCCCCAGATCGTATCGGCGAAGTATTTTCTTCGCCACATGCCTAGTGAGCGCTCACCATGGCACATAATATCTGACGGGGTTGCGTCGGGCACCTGGTCCTCGGCACCTCCGCTCGAGCCTCGCACATATCGCTCGTTCACGTCATTGCAGGTGCCTGACATGCCCATCAAGCGCAACAAAACCTCCATTACACAATCGCAGGGGCAATCCCAAGCGCAATCCCAGCCAGAACGCCTAGCTGTTATCAGTGGAAAATATTTCAAGTGTCCCGCTGCCCCATCGGCTAAACTTACCTGCCCCTGATCTGGGGTAGTCATGAGTTGGCCTACCTACCCGGCCAGGAGGCACCGCAGTAGGGCCGGGGGGGTGTCAATGCACCAGCGGCCTCCTGTGGCCAGTGGCGTGTTTGTAGTCAAACCGTCGCTGGTTTGGGCCATGGTGATGCCGCATCAATAATATTTCATCAACAATGCAATTTTTGATGTGCTCCATCTCCACGCACGTCTGCTTTTGTCACGGGACGTTCAGGGTGCAGGTTTTCACATCCACACCTGGCCACATGGCTCCGATCGCTCACTTCCATGCCTCCACCGGCGCAACTCACAAAGGAGATGCATCTGCTCCATGCTGGGGATCTCCACTGCATGTATTGCTGGAGGTGGACTGATATATTCACCCGGCAAGGGAAGCTCCTGGACAACGGTTCGCTAATCGCCAACCGCCAATCCTCACTACGGGACGGCTAATTACCTGCCGTATTTTCCTGGCCCCGGAGCGAGGGTGCGCCGTCGGAGGAGAATTGATCCGAAGACGCCAATCTTGCTGTCCACCTCCTGCCAATTGGGAAAATGCCAAAGTGAACACATGAGCAATGAGCCCAATAAGCCCAATTAGCCCAATTGATTCCATGGCAATTTGCCGCTTGGTGTGCTTTGGCCCTTTGGCAATTGGCCAATTGGGGGTGTTGGTTGCCTGCGGCGTTGGCCAATCTCCGGTGATTACTCCAAAAATCTCTCCGGTTGGTAATTTGCTTCCCCTATAATTGCAACATCTCTACCAACCTAATCTTGGGTCGGTTGATTTGGTGAAAATATTTTGCCGAGCCTCCCCTATCATAAATGGCACATCTATTGTCTCCTTCTTATGGCCAATTGTTGTTTAGTGTCGGCAGGGCAGATAACCGAAAATCTAAAAAATATTCCGATACCGGGAGTCGAACCCGGGTCTGCTCGGTGAAAGCGAACCGTGCTAGCCGTTACACTATATCGGATAATCGTTGTTGATGGTGTGGGGTCTGCAGTGTAGTGTAGCAGTGGAGGCTCCAGTGTTTCAAGTCAGAATATCCTTCCAGATCCTTGGTCGAGGACAATAGTAGCAGTTCGTATTTTGCCACCGTTCCGTTTCCATCAAGCATGTTTGACATCTGGTAGGAGCGCATTGTTGATTGTCTATGCTAATGTCAATCTTGTATGGAGCTACATTGACAGGCCACCTGACCTACGGGTGCCCGAGCATAATCACCAATGCTGAGAGCATGCGGTGGCTACACATTGGACGTGGGGCATGAGTGGGGCCCGCTCGATGCATAAGCTAGGGATTCTAGATTCGTCCCATGCCTAGAAGGCATGCAACCAAAGTAATATTCACTGAGCCAGGTTAAGCCCATTTCCCACGCAAACAATCGCTTTCCCTGTTGTGGAAAGGGTATCTATTTGATCTTTCGATCACGTAATCTGGCCCTAGCCCCGATGGTGTATTTGGGGTTTATCTGTGCGTTGACTCCTCCATCTTCAACGAGGATCAAGATCTGTCTAGAATGGCGTTGATGGCCCATTGGCCAACCATAGCTGGCGAAACTGATCTTATGGCAGATTGCCTAGACCCCTACCACGCAAATTCTGGCCAAGTTTTACATATAGGCAAATCAACGGAGATGGACCACGGGGAAGAATTGGCGAGCCCACTTCCCAATGCGGACATTGCCTTGCCACAGCAAAGGCATTGTCAAGGGAAGTGTTTGATGGTGAAATTGTGGGGTACCCGACCAGAATCTCTGATTTCTCATGGCACAAGTCTAGACTTCATTTGGAATGTATGACCTTGGGCACAGCTAGCATGCCTGAATGAAATGTCTTCATGGGGAAATATTGGCTCTGGATGGAAAAATTCTCACAACCTTACCGAGGGAAATTAGTAGTCCGGCAACGGCAGTCTAGTCTCGGTTAATCTATTGAACCTAAACGGAGAAATTGAGCTTATCGAGGACCCTTAAATAGCTCTGCTCGGTAATGACTTCTATATTGTCTCGCTCAAACCTTAAATTCTGGTTGCATCACCAACCACTGTTCGGCCAAGCATGAACACAATATGAGAAAATTAACGAAATTTTAACAAAATCCAACATATTTCGCTCGGGCAGAAACCGGCAGCATTTAACAGCGCTTATTACCGTGGATCGTTTTCGGTGATCCCTGCTGCCCTCTTTGCCCTTCGTCAAGATCGCTGGATACGAAAAGACCAAGTCGAACACCCAGACCGTTACTTTGGCACCCGACACGTGACCGCCACAGTTCACCTATTTTGGTTGTAGTTGGTGCGGGCGCATCACGTGTACAGACATCAGGAAGTGATCACGCGACTTACTACTGATATACTCCCAAGTAGAACTTTTCAGGTGATTACACTTGGCCATCTTATCACCATCAATAGTTAAAAATGCAAATTTCCTATCGAAAAGTTTCATACTTTAAACTCGGATCATGGTGGCTTGCTCCGATTCTGTAAGTGCCGCCTAACGTTAGCTTAAGCTAGCAATGGCAGCACTACTGGCAATTCCATCACTGCTGACGAAAGCACTTAAAAGTACCCATACAGAAGGGGAAAGAGAAACGGGTTTCTTGCTTGGAGGGTCCACATGACCAACACCGGTCTACAATTACATGGAATTGGGTTTCTGATTCAAGAGTATCTGAGCATGGGCACGTGAGTACTCACACGTGACCCCAATACTCACACGAATTTGTTGAAAAGTTTTCTACTACATAACCTAGAGTCTCCATGTTGAAAAGTAGCACCCGCCAGTTCTCCAGGAGTGCTGTGGCATCCTTGAAGCACGAGCCAGTGCCTGTCAACTTATACAACCAATCAAGATCGGCCTTCAACATCAAACCTAAGCGTACTCAAGGACTTGTACATAACCCACCCGCTTCCATTTCCAAGCCATCGATCAAGACTCCAAAAGCTTTTTTGCCAGAGTCAGACCCCAGACACAGTCTTCCAAGCTCCCAAGTTTACACCAGAGAACAATTGGAAAATTACCCTATCATCAACAGATACGATCCTCAAAGCCAAAGAAGTTACGAGGTCACACCCGAGACTGTCGAAAAATTAATTGCATTGAGAAACAAAGATCCCAAAGTGTGGACCATCAGCAAGCTCAGTAAGGAGTTTAACATCGACCAAAGAAAGGTCAATGTTTTTACCGGTTCCTTGAAGAACAAGAAGGTGGATGAGGACTTGAATGAGAGACAACTTTTGAGAAGATCTGAAATGAAAAAGAGAACTCAGTTGTGGTTGAGAGGTGAATTTTAACATGTACATAGTGTAATAACGAACTAATAGCATCTTGTAGACTTTGAATCTAGATGGAAAATGAACCCGCACCTTGGAACGCCAATGGTCCATGATCATGACAGGATGATGGAAATTTACGGGCGTGGATTCAAAAGAATGCAGAATTTCAGGTCACTAGAGAGAAACTCATAAGTAGAGCTCTAGAGCTGCAAATACTTTCCTGCTCAATTTTATCTATCTATATTCTTAGCAGGTAAAATTAAAATTTTCTCGCAAAGTTCCAGTATTGAGGATATTCTAGAGTAGCAAAATCCTCGACTTGATTTTATGCTTCAAAATAGAAACGAAAGAAGATTCGTATAGTAATACGTCATTCAAGCTTCAATTTGGATGTTTAGTTAGCATTCTGAGATTCTCATTTCAGGTTCTGAGGTCTAGAAAAAATTGGACTTCGCACTACATTATATCATAAAAAAAGCCATACCACCAGCAGTATACCAATAGAGCATCCATGAGTGACAACGTAAGTAGCTCAGCATCTAGAGTTATACAAATCCTAGGGCATCTTACTAACCTGTTAGAGACACAATAACCGCAGAAGGTACAACAACTCCTCGGGAGGAGCCACCAAACAAGAAGGTCCAAAGAGAGAAGCTATCTTGGACTTGAACAAGTACAAGGACCAAAAGATCAGAGTAAACTTCATTGGAGGAAGAGAGATCGTGGGTACATTGAAAGGATTTGACCAATTGATGAACTTAGTTTTGGAAGAAGTTCAAGAGAGCATCAGAGGTACGTTGATAAGAACCAAAAAAGTGAATTTTCAGTATACTAACATTTAGACCCCGAAGACGAAACCAGATTCACCACAGCCACTCGTCATTTGGGTTTGGCAGTTGTCAGATGTACTTCATTGTTGACCATATCACCCTTGGACGGAAGTGAATCCATTGAGAATCCTTTTATCGCTGTCCAGGAGTAAAATGCTTTTCGGAGCAATGTATTATAGACCGGTGATATCACCCTAATACACGGTAGGAAATACTATTGTAGACCCTGATTAGTGGAAAATCAGCATGGTTGTGATATCTTTGGAAGAGTTTCGTCTAGAAACCAGTGTCAATTTTAAGCTTCAATTTTAAATCCATCCACCGAACTATCAAATCAAAATCTCTTGAAACTTATTCTATGAGAGGAGAGCTGTACGCTTTACAGGATTGATTTCTGTTAGAAATGCATGATAGGATGGTTAAAGGACATGATTTGGCATCTTGGAAATTAAGATCAAGAATCAAAGTCATTCACACCAAGTCCCACTCAATTGCCAGAGAAAAAGGTGCTCTGTGGGACATTGAATGAACCTTTTCACTCTAGTATTTGAATTCAGCAATACAAAGATAAGCAAACTACACACAAAGAGTAGTTTTGAAGCAAAAGCTTCTGCTCTTACTGAACAATAGTAGATGCATATTTAGGGAATCTACCTGCTATATGGATCGGATGTTTGAGACCCTGGATTGAAATTCCCAGCCAAGGACCTTTTTATTCCCAAGCTCTTCTATCGCAACTCAAGCAAACATAGCATAGGCTTCCCGTGAAGTTACTGCTCCTCCGATAAAGTTTTCAGATTACGCCGTCCTGAGGCTGAAAATTGTTCCTAACTGGGCCATTCCGCACTATCTATGGAATTCGCAGTGTTCAGATTTAAACTCTGCGCTACAACACTCAAAGATTAACTCATCGCAACATGTCATCATCCCAAGAGGTCAATAAGAACGTGATTTTGCTTCCTCAAACCAACCAGTTGATTGGATTGTACTCCATCATCCGTGACCAGCAAACCAAGAGAGGAGACTTCGTGTTCTACTCTGACAGAATCATCCGATTATTGGTGGAGGAAGGCTTGAACCAACTCCCCGTCGAGACCACCACCATCCCATGTCATGGTGGCCACGAATACCAGGGTGCCCGCTTCTTGGGAAAGATCTGCGGTGTTTCAATTGTCAGAGCTGGTGAATCTATGGAGATGGGCTTGAGAGATTGCTGTAGATCAGTGAGAATCGGAAAGATTTTGATCCAAAGAGACGAAGAAACTGCATTGCCCAAGTTATTCTATGAAAAATTACCCGAGGATATCAGCGAAAGATACGTCTTCTTATTGGATCCTATGTTGGCCACCGGAGGTAGTGCTATGATGGCCGTGGAGGTGTTGTTATCCAGAGGGGTCCAAATGGACCGCATCTTCTTCTTGAACTTGTTGGCTGCTCCAGAAGGTATCAAGGCCTTCCAGGACAAGTACCCACAAGTAAAGATCATCACTGGTGGTATCGATGAGAAGTTGGACGAGGACAAGTACATTGTTCCTGGTCTTGGTGACTTTGGTGACAGATACTACTGCATTTAAGCTCCCACATCCTAATATCATGTTTCCATGTTTAATATCGTCAAATTATCTTATCAATAAAATCGTTACGAACCGCTAAAGCGTAGAACATTTCTGGAATCGTGAATAGTAGCAGGTTCAAGGTTTGAAATAGCCAATTAGTCTAGGTTGATAAATAGCGTGCTTAACGTTCAGAAATTCCATTTGCCAAGTCATAGCTAGATAGAGTTTCCTCAAGTGAGTCACGGAAGCTAACATCCCTGAATTGAATTACTACACGTTGAGTCTCTATCCTTAAGATTCTATCATTATTCAATTAAGTCATCTCTAATTACATGTATTTTCTATGCACAATTTCGGGATCCTCCATGTACTCAGATGAGGTAATCCACATCTTCTTAAATGTACTCAACCCAGCTAAAATACTACCTCCGATCCACGTGGAGTACTTTCTTTCGGGTGGAGCAAAGATCTTTACCTTCATCTTTGTATTGTACGCATCACTCTTGTTGGCCCATACGCTCGAATTATCGTTGGTCTGTTGCATATTCTTTAACTCATTCAACATGCGATCTCCAAAATTTCTCAACAAGGTATTACCACCGGAAAGAATGATATTTTGGTACAAAATTGGACGTAAGTCTAAATCTGTCTTGGAAATGGCCAAACTGGTTAATTCATGAAGACCTGGAGATTCCTCTCCAATTAGTAATGGATTAAATAGGATCTCTGTTGAGCGGAATTGTTCACTGCCAAGCTTGATTTCATGGCCATCTGGTAACTTGAAGTTCAGGTACAAGCCCTCATCATTGCTGTAAAAATTCGAGTACAATTTTTCGTCCCGAACAGGATCTTTCGAAATGAAACATGCTTTCTCTTTGATAAGCCGCACAATCTCGAGCTCGGAGCTGCTTTGCAAGCAGAGGCCCGACATGCGTCTTAGGTTGTAGGCAAGTTGATGGGTGATGTCTCTTCCTGCAATGTCCAAACGTTTGATGGAAGTGGGTAACGAGAAACCTTCGTAGATGGGCACCACATGACTAACACCGTCACCGCTGTCGACCACCACACCAGTGGTTCTGCCCGATGCATATAATGATAACACCGCCTGGATGGCAATGTAGAGACTGGGAACGTTGAACAGCTCAAACAACACCTGCGACATCTTGTCACGATTTGATTTTGGATTCAAAGGGGCCTCGGTGATGAGAAGCGGGTGGTCCTCGGAGTTGATCTTGAGTTCTTGGGTGTAGGTGTGGTACCAGAGCTTTTCCATGTCGCTCCAGTTCTTCACAATTCCATGTTCTATGGGGTAGGAAAGACGGAGGATTCCTCTGTTTGTTTGGGCTAATTCTCCGATGAAGGTGTCATCGCCGTGTTTCTGGTCATGGGAAGTGGACCCAGTACCACTGGCACCGCCGGTGGAAAGCAACGAGCCTGCCATGACCTTCTGGTACTTCGGTCTGCCTATGATGGCAGACCCGTAGGTCTTCGGGGTATCTTCACCTGCGAACCCGGCCTTGATGTTGCCGGATCCATTATCTATCACCACCGGCTGATTATAAATATCCATAGCCGCCGCCGCTACCTTATGCTAAAATGAATGTGTTCAATCCAATGGAACTTCTCCAGAATTGCTCAATGAATGGGTGCCTTAGTTGTGATGGGCGTGTTGTTTTGTAATGATATTTAGGTTGAGTGCGCGTCACTTGAAGTATACAGATCTTTGATCTTGGAATTTACTAAGGGACAGTTTACTGAAACGAGAATAATCCCAGCTGCTTTCAGTGCTTCGAATCAGCTCGACAACCACAGCTTACTACAAATACCAGATTCATAAATATAGTCGTTACTTCCACTGGACGAAGCATACTGGACGAGATCAACTGGCCCTATCTAGAGCTAGCCGTGAGAATCAACAGACGGTACCACCAACCACCTACATTCGGTTTCATTACAACGATAATTCACCATTAGCAAATTTGCTAAAATTGCAGGCTCATTTTCCGTTTTGATTTAAATCTATTTTCCATTTAAGCAAGAATCTACCCATTCTGACAAAGCATACCAACTAACGTATGAAATCGGAGAAACATGCTGGCTTTGAACACACTTTCCAATAACCAGAAAGCACAATTGCGTAATGCATTCACCTTGATTGACGGGGAGTCCCGGGACTCTACCATCACCAAACAGGATTTGGTCAATCTCTACACCCAACTAGGCATGGCGGTGCCTCCCGATGAACAGCTCACTGCCATGCTCACAGTAGAGGGAGGCAATGGCAGCGGCATAAACTTCACCCAGTTTCTGAACATTATGGCCAAAGAGTTCCTGCGCTTTGAGGACCGCATGACCATCTACAATGCCATGAAGGAGTTTGCCGAAGAAGGGGATCCCAAAAAGTACAGCGAAGATTTGATCATCGATGTGGAGAACTTAAAGGAAGCATGCTGCTCAGTTCAATTGGGCGAGATTGGATCTGGCGACCATCGATTATCCCGGGCCACCTTCGACAAAATGGTGGAGGGATTTGTCAAGGAACAGATCGACGGCCGCAAATTACTCTTGGCTTCAAAATGGCTTGATGCGTATATTGATTAATGTACAAGTGTATAGACACACGGGACTGTTCCCTGGTGTATGTTGTCGAATTTCTCTTCAATCAACCTTCGAATCAATGGTCAACAATCAATTCGTCACAACCCCAGTCCTCGAAGGATCCGTCGGGCAAGTAGCGTCTGACCACCAAAGGAATCTTACGCTGGGCCAACTCTTTCATGGCAATTTGCAAAGGATCAGTTTCACCTTCGATGTCCACCAAAACTGGTGCATTAAGTGATATTTGTAAGGCACGAGTTCCCAATACACGGGCACGCTCATACTTGGTCATGTAAGGTGTGGTGTTACGGTCTTCTTTTGGTATGGCCAACTCACGAGAGGTCTTAGCTCTTGGCTGGGCAGCCATGGCAGCATCCTCCGGTCCGAAACCACCATTCACAATGGTCTTTCCGTCTTCTGTTTTCATCTCACCGTTGTTGTTGGAGTCGGCGTTTTCTGGCTCTTGGAAGTCGTCATCAGAAAAGTGTTCTTGTTGATCGAAGTCATCGTAGTGCTCAGCACCTTCGTTAAATGCGCTTTCTTCGAGGTCGGACATGTTGTGGTTGGGATGGGTAGATGCTGTGAAGGTCTTCTCGGTGAAAAATTGGCTATGCAGGTTATGTTCTCGTTCCGCGCACGACCCAGATGTTCTGGATGAAATCGTGGAGACAAATGCCTAACTAGAGGATTAATAGTAAATACATGTGGCATGGTCTACGTTATCTCCAAATTTCACTGGAATTGGGCTGACTATTGGTATTAGGTGAAACCCTCAAAAGTTGCTTCACACCTTTTTTGGTAAGTTTTTCTACTTTCATTTTGTAAGGAACCATTACACATTATTAATCCCACGGCCCATACTTTTTTAACACCAACAATGTCATTGCAGTAATTTATATTAGTGAATTTTATGACGATTTAAGATTTATTTGACTTGCATCAAGCTGCTTTCCAGGTAATTTGGTTCACCCCAAGAAGAAGTCACATGATCTACCATGGTAGTTACCACACCCAAGAACGATAGCACAGTGATGGAACCTAAAAGACAGAAATTTCGACTACGGAGTGGCTTTGCTGCCTCGATTCGATACATTGTATATTGCTAGGGCGGCGTGTTCGGCCAGTTTTGATTATGGAGGACCATCACCTCGGATTATGCACAGGACTTATAACTCGTTGGCGTAAGGTAAGTGGTCAACGTCACCAATAGCCACATAGTTGAACTCAGAAACAGGAGCTTCAGTGGCCTCGACCTTGACATTCAATGGAGCTTCGTAGGTGGATTGTAATGCAACAGACAATTCAGCAGCCTTGGTAGCCTCGGACAAAGAGGAGGCAGAGACGTTGGAGAGAACGTTCTTAGCTTCCTTGATACCTTGGGCAACAGAGGCAGCAGAACCGGAGACGGAAACCACGAACAAACCAGCGTCTTGGTATTTGTATAAGAAGGAGGAAGCACCTGGGATCTTGGCCAATGGGGCAGAAGGAGTTGGCAAAGCAGCGTTACCAATGGCAGCAGACAAAACTTCGTACTTACCGAAGTCAGCGGTCTTGACTGGGACACCGATAAAGGCAGCAGATTCACCGGAAGCTCTGATTCTAGCTTCCTTACCGGTAGCAGACTCAACGGCCACGTCAGAAGCAGCACCAGCTGGCAATGCAGAGAATGCGGATTCTCCAACGAATTTGGCCAAGTCGTCACCGTTGACACCGGTGGCGAAGATGCTCACGTTGGAAGAGGTGTAGGTCTTACCAGCGAATTCAGCAATTTCTTCGGAGGTGAACTTGGTGGTACCATCGTAGTGCAATGGTTGACCGTAACCTCTCTTGAAGGAAACTTGGTGCAAGGCCTCCAAAGCAGTGAAGGCGTTGGACTTGTGGGCATCAGCCTTCTCAGCAAGAGCAGCTGGCACGACAACCTCTTTAAGTTCATGTGGGCGGAAAGAAGAATCCTTCAACACATTGCCCAAGGCTTCAACGTAGTATGGCAAGTCCTCCTTCAAGAAAGAGGTCTTCAACACAGTAGAGTCTCTGCCAACGGTGGAGGAGAAAGCACCTCCTAACAATTCACTTTCACGGGTGAATCTCAAGGCAGACTTGGAGCCGGTGTTCAAGAAGTTGTACTTGGATAACAAGTGGGCCAAACCGGATCTGCCGTTCTTGGAACCAGCACCTTTGACAACAACGGATAAGGTGGATAAGTTTCCGGAGGCTTCACGGGTGCTCAACTTGACACCAGAAGCAGCACTGCTGAAACAACGAGTAGAACGCAACATTTTAGTGATCTATGGGAAATAAGAATAGTTGGTAGTAGACACTGGGACTGACTGTACTTGCACCTGTTTAATGGACTTGCAATTGGATGTACGGATCAACTGACTCTATAGACGACTGAAGTGTATCTGATACCTTTAGTATAGTGAAATTTTTCGTAGTGCAAATTGTGCGAGTGTGATTGGTGGGACTCGAGGCACGTGAAATACCACACGTGACTGAGAATTGACACCTACACGTGATTACAGGGTGCTAAACATGGCATGGGTTAAATCTATAGTTGGGTCAACCGTAAGGATGGTTGTTGGTCCGGCGATACGGAGTTCTCCTCGATGTAGTCCAGTGTCAACTTACCCCAAATCAAATCCATCAAAATGGAGGCGTGCACTGCACCCCAGATCAAACTGATACTGTAGAAGAAGTTGGAGTTTCCTGTGGCCAACACAATCCAACAGTAGTAGAATACAGGACCTAAAAGCAACGAGACCACGGCTCCTAACACGGTGATAAAGGTGTACTTACAATGTGGAAGCACCGAGGCCTTGAATAGAGGCAATAACGATAAGCCGAAGGCCAAGTCCGCTATGGTGGGGTACGACTTGGTGAAGGACACCCAGATGTACACCAAGAACACTGCCAAGAATGAATCTCCGTAGGACTTCAATTTTTCACCGTTTGTAAATCCTTCATAAAGTCTTAATGTGATGGGAGCAACAAAGATCAATGAGTATAAGTTAAACAATCCGATGTAGAAAGGTGTGAAGAATTCAAACATTTCCGTGAAAATGTACCACCACAAGCCCATGTTGGGGGTAATCTTGTCAAACATGAAAACTGTTCCGTAAACTTGACGGAGAAACTGCCATGAGTTAATGGTGAGAAATGACACCAACAATGCACCGGCTAAGGTGGCCACAAAGAAAGTAAGGTATCTAATTGCCAATGCTTTTTTCTCGGTGGTGGTGTTGATTGCAAGTGCAAGTGCAGTCATTGGAATCACCATGACTGCCATGTTAGCCGACAAATAGGTTGCCACGGCCAACGTGACGGCCGAATGCAAAACACCTTTTCTTACCACAAGCTGATAGATACTCTCTGTTAAGAAAAGCAATGCAAAAATTAATGACGAGTGTGCGATATTGCTCAACACCAAGATTGGGTTGAACAAGTAGAAAATGGCGATCAATTCGTCGCTGGCACGCAACAATGGACGTCCCAAACGGGAGCCGGCGTGGCTGTTGTACCATCTGTTGATGGCAATGATTCTGGAGGCGATGAATAGGTCCATCAACGTCCACAACGCGTTGAAGGCAACACCTGAAAAAGAGCCCAATCCATGGATATTCTGGAGCAAAAACACCAACAATGGGGGATGGTGCACCACACCACCGTCATAGAGCTCTATTCCATGTTCAAGGTAGTAAAATGCTTCTTGCAACGAAGGGAACGAATTTATGGGCGTGGAAAGAAGGACACTGTTTGCCAAACTTTGGGTGATTGAAGGCACTAACGTTGGAAGCAAGAAGCGAAACAACGCTCCCACAACGAACACCTTACCGATTTCGCTCATTTCAGTCCAACAGTTACCAACGTTGGTTCGCTAAGTGAGATGAATCTGAGAGGTGTAGTCCTCTGCAACGTGAGGTGTCTTGATCCAAACACGCGCACGTGACGAGCTTCCGCAAGTACTTACCTCATCAATCGGTTCTTACAGAGCACTATTGATGTCGGTAAGTCCAGTGAAATGCCAATCCCACCAACAATACTAACGTCTAGTTCCAACCCATAAACCCCAAGCCTTTCCTTAAAACCCTCATCAACAAGCCAGTTGTGGTTCGTTTGAAGTGGAACCGCACGGAGTACAAAGGGAACCTTGTTTCGGTGGATAACTACATGAACCTCCAGCTCGAGGACACCAAAGAGGTCGAGGGTGACAAGGAGGAGCCCATAGGCGAGATCTTCATCCGTTGCAACAACGTGTTGTTTATCAGAGAGCTCAAGACCGAGAGTTCGTGAGCTGGCCCTCCAACCCATTCTGGACGACAGATGTACAATAGTGCGTCCACATCCCCTCTGTTCTACATCAAGTCCCAATCCACATAGAGCAAGATCGGTTATTCAAACCTGAATACCCATTCCACTTGTACGCCGACAAATCAAGGCTGAAACCAGACCAGAGTCGCTCTCTGGCACAATATGTATATTAGATGACGGCGAAGCATCTTCCCTCTCCACCACTCATAGTATCAATACAAAGAAACGAAACACAAGCATCTCGTAGGGCCCTCAACAACTTCGACGCCCAACCACTCTACCTGTAGCAATTTCTCTCCCCATCATTCACAGCTGATAGAGTCATTACCTGCACAAAGGCGAAAATTCACCAAACTCAACACCAACTACCATGGCAGAACCAGCACCATATGGCGGTCTTATGACCAAGACTCTCGAGGATGAAAAGGAACGGGAGGCTCAGATCCAGGCCCAGAAAGTAGAGATTGATATCGATGGGCTCACCGAGGTCGTTAGACCTGAAGCTATTCACATTCGTGGTGTCGATACTCTTTCAACAGAAGACATCAAGGGCTTTATTGACTACTACGTGAACTTTGAAGTAAAACAAGAAGTGGACGAAGAAGGTAACTCCAAGATCATCTATGAGCCTTTTCCCATCGACACTCAGATCACTTTCAGAATCCAGTGGATTAATGATACATCGGTCAACGTTGTGTTTACCTCACCTGAATCGTGCCGGAAGGCGCTCAATCAGGTATTGGAGGTTCCAATTGAACAAGAGGGCCTCGAAAACAGCGTCCAGGTCAGAAAAGGTAAGTCTTACACTCCGATTCTTGCTTTCCGCAAACATCAGAACTTATTGACCAGACTTGGACTCGGTGAAGAAGAAAAGGCAGCATCCCTGGAAATGGACGAGGACGAATCTTCAATTGTATTGGAAATAAGGCAAGCATTTGAATCTGACAGAAAAGTCAAGAATGCAAGGGAATATTCCCGTTACTATTTGTTACATGGTGAACCCGAAAGAAAACCTCGATACGAAAGACAAGAGAGGTCAGGTAGAAGACCTAACGGGAACAGAAACAGAAGAGAACGCTCCCACAAACAAGACGACGATGAAGAAGATCTATTCGCTTATAAATTAAGGGGAGAATCCCAACCAGAGGAAGAGGATCTCTTTGCCCATAAATTGAGAGACCGGTCCCCACAAAGAAATAGATCCAGATCGCCTGGTGCATTCGACAGATGAAAAAATGTACACTACAATTCTCGAACCTTAATATCGTTCTAATGTATTTATAACTTTTGTATTCTATAACATCAATGTAGATGGAGAATTGCGAAGGAATTCCATTGTGCTGGTAGGCCTGCCTAGTTTCCTTCTTGTCCAAAATCATTGGTAAACTTAACATGATTTTCGATGTCACTGTCATTGACAGTAGGTCTGTTACTTTTGATCGCCTTGATAAAGTCTTTGATGGTCAAATCGGGCTCTTTCAATTCATCGGTTCCAATATCCATCCAGTTCATCTCTTTAGCACCATCATCTCCTGGTGAACAAGGTGTCAACTTTTCGGAGCCATCCTCACCAATAACGGGCTTAAAATGGGTCGCTTGTTGAATTTTTCTGATTGGTTGCATCAATGCATCCCTGACAACAACGGCAATATCGTGACCAGAATAACCGTCTGTCATTTCAGCGAGGACTTTGAGATCCTGGCTTGAGCATTCACAAGCTGTGTCACCAATGTTTATTTCGAACATTCTTGTCCTTGCCTCAAGCTCAGGTAATGCAATGTAGATTCTCTTTTCGAATCTTCTTCTAATTGCAGCATCTAACTGCCAGGGGATGTTAGTTGCACCCAAAACCAACACACCAGAAGAATCATTACCCACACCGTTCATTTGCACTAACAACTCTGTCTTAATTCTTCTGGATGCTTCACTTTCACCCTCTCCTCTGGGGCCACACAACGCATCAACTTCATCAATGAAGATAATAGATGGCTTATTTTCACGAGCCATTGTGAACAACTGTTTCACTAATCTTTCAGACTCACCCATCCACTTGGAGACCAAATCCGAAGAGGAAACGGAAAAAAACGTGGAGTTGGCTTCCGTTGCCACGGCCTTTGCGAGGTATGATTTACCGGTACCTGGGGGGCCGTAAAGCAAGATTCCCGAGGTTGGTTTTCTGTTTCCTGTGAATAACTGAGGAAATTTCACTGGCAAGATAACCGCCTCTTTCAAGGCCTCTTTGGCACCTTCCAAGCCCGCAATATCGTTCCACTGAACGTTTGGTTTCTCTGATAAGATGGCGCCAGCTAAAGCACCCCTTAATTTCTTGGTGTCGGCATCATCATCATCGCCGTCCCCCGCCTTCTTGGCCTTGGTGGACCCGTTACTGGCAGAAGAGTCTCCGCCAGCTTGCGAGGATGTTTGCTTCTCCAAGTGGTCCTTGAGCTGTTCGGCACGGGTCAAGTATTCCGTGAATTTTGATTTGATGAGTTCTTTAGACTTTTGGTTCTTCTCGTACTTTATGGCCAACATGAGATAGTCCAACCCATTGTAGTAGAGTTTGTATGCTTCTTCATATCTGGTGGCAGTATCTGCATCAATGGCCTTTTGAACCAAGTCAATTCCTTTGGTTAAAAAGTCGGAAGCTCCAGACATTGGTGTTTAGTAATCGTGGGTGGCGGCCTGATAGTTGGGCTAAGATCGCCATGATCCTTGATCATGGAAAGCCGGGCGTGCGTATACCAGCGCGACCCCAAAGTGTTGATACCTGGGGGAGTCCATACTACAGTTAAAGCTGACAGGTAGGTGGGAGTAGGGAAATGATTGCTAGGGAGCTAGAGGGCTGGAGAGAGACTGGAGAATTATGATATAGTTCGAAGTTAATGGAATGGGCACATTTTGACTCGGATTAATTGGAAGTGTGTGAGTTGTACTTATCGCAACATGTAATAATTTATGAAAATTTCACTATTTTACATTTTATTGAAGATCTATTTTGGGTGAAGGAATATCCAACTTTCGATGATGACTAGTTTGGTTACTAGGATTGATGGAATTGTGGTCAAAGTGGATACATTCATAGCTACACTTCTCAGGTTTGGAGATACCGAAAGAGCCACTTACTAATTGGAACCACTTGGAACATATGGTGCCAGCTGGGGCCATATGCTAGCCGATTGAGCCTGTCAGTTTCTCTGCTACATGGCATTTCAGTTCTCACGTTACCAACTTGAGCAACAATATGCATGGACAGGTACCAATCACTATACCTTAAAGTCCCGCGAGCCTGATTTGCCAAATTATTTCTACTAGACCTAATCAATATGGCTGCGAAAACTTCAGCCTCTCATGACAATCTAAGAACATACAGCAGATTGCCTTTTACTACGAGCCGGGCTTCCGTAACATAATTACCCCGGCTTTTTTAATGGAAATTCAAAGACTTACCAATGTAGGGGCAGTAAGTCTTCCATGAAGTGCCATCGCTTGGTGTTAAGATTTCTCACTGGAAGTTGGCAATGGCATTGCAGGCCCGACCCAAATCCAACTAAACAGCTTCTTGCAATAATTCAAGAAGTGGCACTACAACTGGAACGAAGGGTCTCGTTGATGGCAGGGTGAGATGAAAAACACCAGAGCAGGGGCAGCGTTGTGTGCCAAGCCATACAACTCAGGCCTTTCCAGATTCGGTGAAATTTTTCAGTACTGAATTTGTACCAGCATTGGATATTTCCCTGCGTCATCTCAAGGCCCACAGATAATCTGGTCGATCCGTCACGAAGGTGACCCATGCTATCGCCATTGCCTCGAGTTGCATGAAATTTCACGTTTTGCTAAGCATATTAGAGAAATGACATCACAGGCCACGAAACACCAACTTCATGGCCATTGCTCATTTCAGCCACCTTTATTAGTCATTCCGGTTGCAATAGGAGCAACGGAACCGTTCAGAAGCCATTTGGTCCGGAAACCCGTCAAACTAATGAAATAAACGATGTCCCTTGCGGAAACGCGGGGCATATGAGTCAAGTGCATACCTGATGAGTAATCAATAGGTACAGATGATCTGCGACATCTATCTGATTATGTTGCTGGACCAACAATTATAAGTCCGATCGCACGATTCGATTCCCTGGAATCTATGATACGTAGACGGAAACTCACGGGTTAAGTGGAATGTTATACTGCAATACAGTGAAGAACCATACTCCAACACTATAGTTGGCAGAAATAAGCTTCCTCGCGGGACCAGTTACTGTGGGAGGAAATGTCGCACCCTTTGCAGCCCTGGCACGACGTCTTTTTATATGCATAATCATGCGGCTGCATACACTCATCTTAAGAGCTCAGATTCCCAGATGTCAATGCTTGTAAATTCACTTGCTAGAACCCTTTAAAAAAGTTACAGGACCCAGTGTATGGTATGCATTCAATAGATAATACCACCACGGACTCAAAGTCCGAATCAGCAGAGAACGTATCGCTCAGGTCATCTCAGTATGAGGCTACGCCATTGCAGGACTTCTTGAACCCAGAAGAACGGAGCCCCTTGTCTCGAACTGGTACCAATGTGTCAGAGCTCTCCAAAATCATCACAGGAATCCGAGAAGACGAAAACTTTGGTACAAACTTGGGCTACCAAGACGGAATCAACCAACAGGCAGCAGATGAAGTTTTGCTTGACCAATTGGAACAGATTTCCCGCAAAAGCACAGGTATCGACCAGGACTTGGAGAAAGAGGCCATCAGCAGCGACCAGGAGATCATAGATGAGCACCCTAAAGATCAAGGCATGGCATGGGTTATGGCGTTTTGCGGAATGTTGGCAGTATTTTCCACTTGGGGCTCCAATGCATCCTATGGTGTCTTTTTGAACTACTATCTTGCCAACGAAGTCTTTCATGGTACCCCTACGGATTTTGCAGTGATTGGGGGTTTGGTGGTCTGCCTAGCACAATCTCTTTGTCCCCTTTGTGCTATCCTTTACAATCTTCTAGGATTTAAGATTGTGGTAGGAACAGGTATTGTACTTCAATCAGTGGGTTATATTCTTTCTTCCTTCGCCACGGAGTTGTGGCAGCTTTACTTGACTCAAGGTCTTCTTGTTGGGGTTTCCTTTGTCTTGGTGTACATGCCAGCTACATTTGTGCTTCCCACTTGGTTCGACAAGAAGAAGTCTACTGCCATAGGTATAATGGTTTCGGGAACTGGAGTTGGAGGAGTGGTGATCGCTTTAAGTGTCCTGAAGGTTGTTGCAGATACCGGAAATCAAAAATGGGGCTTAAGAATGACAGGAATAATTTGCTTTTTCACCTCCATTATTGTGTGGGTGGTGATGAAACCTCGTAATTATAAGCACGTTCCACTTTCATCTACCTTGACCCGGAAGAATATCAAGGAAACAGCCAAAATTGTCTTGGATTACTCCGTATTTAAAAATTACATTTTGGTGGTTCTTTTGATTTGGTTTTCCATTATTTTATTGGGATACATTCTCATGTTGTTTTCCATTGCATCCTACGGTACTTCTGTAGGTTTGACTAGCCATCAAGGATCAGCTTTGACCGCCATTTTAAATGGAGCACAGATCATTGGTAGACCAGGAATTGGGTACTTTGCTGATAAGTTTGGTAGAAGCAATTTGGCCGTTACACTTTGTTTCATCATCACCATTTTGATTTGTGCATTCTGGATAAATGCTACTACTTATGGTGCATTGATTGCATTTAGTGCGCTTATGGGGTTGATTGTGGGAGTTGGAAGTTCGATGGCTCAGCCATTAGTGCTCGATATTTTGGAGGAACAACCTCACAGATTACCTGCAGCCTGGTCTGGTATGAACATTGCCTGTGGTATTTTTTGTTTGGTCAGTGAAATCATAGCATTATCCCTTGTCAGCAAACACAGCTCGAGACCTTATTTGCATACCCAAATTTTTGCAGGTTGCATCTTCTTCTTATGTTTTCTTCTAGCCCTTGTGGTGAGAGAATGGTTGATACGGAGGTTATTGAATAGAAGATTAAGTATTGCCGTTCAGGCAATGCAGCAATATGGCTTATTGCAGAATGAGATAACGGAGACAGAGCAAATGGAAGATGACCTCAACATCTTGAAGGAAAGGATTAATCGCTACGAGGTATTACTCAACAATAAACCCTGGAATATACTAAAAAGAACGTTTTACCCGGTTCAAGTTTAATTAATTTATAGACAATCAACTAAATAATAGATATCAAATAATCCATATTAATAATAGAAGTTCATATAAATAACTTGTGTATTGAGTGAACAGTAAGATATATCTTTGAAGTAATATTCTTCATAAGAGAAATTAATTACGTCTCTTGTTGTAGTTGGACGAAATACCGTCCTCACATTCACTCTTCTGAATCATCTACGCTCGAACTACATCAGCTGCTATTTCTTTTTACATTAAAGTGTGAGATGAATAAAATACACAAATGAACCCATGAATAATGATCTTAACGGTTAGACTTGGCAACTCTCTCTAATTCATCCTTCTTCTTAATGGCGTAAGAGGTAGAAGAACCCTTGGCGGCGTTGATCAATTCTTCAGCCAAACATTCAGCGATGGTCTTGACGTTTCTGAAGGCAGCTTCTCTAGCACCGATGGTCAACAAAGAGATGGCTTGGTTGACTCTTCTCAATGGAGAGACATCGACGGCTTGTCTTCTGACGGTACCGGAAGAACCGATTCTGGTGGAGTCTTCTCTGGCACCAGAGTTGACGATAGCGTCAACAACGACTTGGATTGGGTTTTGGTCAGTCAAGACGTTGACGATTTCCAAAGCATGCTTGACGATTCTGACGGCCTTCAACTTCTTACCGTTGTTTCTACCGTTCATCATCAAAGAGTTGGTCAATCTCTCGATAATTGGACATTGAGCCTTTCTGAATCTCTTGGAGGCGTATCTACCGGCAGTGTGGGAGACGAAGACTGGTTGTCTGATTTGAACGTAGTCAACCAAGGAGACATCCTTGATTTCGACTTCTTCGAAAGACCACTTGTTGAACAACTTGACTTCTTGTTGAGCAGCTTGGACATCAGCTGGGATGGCGGTGGCCAACTCAACTAATTGCAATTCTTCTTGGACAACTGGTTGTTCCTCAACGTATTGTTCTTCAACGTCAGACATGTTTGCTTGATAACGACTAGTATATGAAAAGAAGTGGTAAAAATCCTCGCGCCAACTAACTCGGTGATGGTGATCCCACCAGGTCAAATTTTTTCAGTCTCATGCAGAGAGTTACCCGGAGCATTTTCATGCTGAGATGTGCAGAATTTTCACTAAAGTAGTGAACAAGTGAGCACGCCTTCCTAATTGGGATGCAAACCAGGGCGCGAGCCCTAGAAAAGTGCACGTGACAAAAGTTGCAAAGATGAATCGACAGGGTTGGGGTCCTAAATGGCTGTAGAAAGTCACTGCTCCTATAAGAATACACAAGAGTGGCGAAAACGACTACGAGTTGCAGTATTTGCCCGTGTTTCGTGTTGGCGACACCTGTATGTTATTTGCGATGTTTAACTACTAGCAATGGTAACACGTCTCTAGCTGGCCCAAAAATGTCTCCAACCTTTCACAGTTACAGTATGATTTACAAACCCATCATTTAAGCTAGCCTTGAGAACGATGGCTCGATAGAACCATGATAGCATACACCAGGACCTGGTCAAGAAGGGTCCCATAACTACTCCATCTTTGCTCCTGCATATAAGCGAAAAGTTTTTATCGACAGATTTCCCTGATGCGCCCGAATAGGCAATGTAAAGTCCATACCGGCACAGGGTAAACCACAGCACCGACCCTGATTTTGCAGTCTGACGGAACCTCACTGGAGCTGGCACGTGCCACCGCTACGGTACCTAAGTGTATGGCCAGTAGTTTTAAACAAATCAGACTTTCAAGCCAGGGGGTGGCTTTCAAAAGAAAACATCTGCTGCTGGGATACTTGAAACCCCGTCTACCCGGTAGAATTGACCATAGTCTGACCTGAGTTTCGTTATTGAGAACGTTTATGCTAAGGAGTATCGGTTACTACAGCCCACCCCATTCTGTTGTGGTTAAAAGCATTTCTAAGGAGTCCAGATCACCTGATATGGGACTTGTTGCGGTATGGACCAAGTCCGAGACATGGGCCTGACGTTCCACATAAGCACTTGTAATTCGAGATATGTGCATCTGCATCATAGCAAACTTGTAATTGGATGCGCAACCTGCAATTGGTACTTTGCCAGGATGGCTCATAGTAACAATAGTCAGTCGGTGGTTCCAAAGTAGTTAGCACCGAATTACCCCCATCAACCACAGCACCGAGCGATAAAGTGAAACTATTGACGAATCTCATCCCTTGGTAGTTTAGGTTTGGTTCACAATCGGCGTGGCGTACAATGTTCCAAAAGAGAGTACAAAAAACGCAGCCTTACTAAAGCCTTTTGCAATGCTAGACATTCCGGTAGCAACTGGCAAACACAAGGCCCCATTGACATCAATGCATTTTGGGAATGGAGGCTCTGCCAGTTAGCCGCGATCAGGCGATCCTAGTGGAGGTTTCTGCCGGTGCCAAGCGGTCCTGCCCGTGATAGATCCCCCGAGGTGCCACGATCTCGGCAGGTCTCCAACTCCCAGAGTTGCCCAGCTCTGATCCGACGAGGTATCGAATAGGTCCACGGGATCAATATACCCCTTCTCATCCCGGCTGTAGCAGAGGTCAAACGTAAAGGTCAAGCCACCAATACGAATCACCAGAACAAAGCACCAGACCACCAGACCACCAGGCACCAAGACTCCAAAACAGCAAACCCCGAAGGTGCGACGCCGATGTAGGGGTGCATCTTCGATGCACATCTCCGGGCCGGAATCACAAGAGCATGGCCGCAGTACATTTGCACCCATAGGACCAGCTACAGGTGACTAATACGCGATGGTCATCTACACGTGGAAGAGAGGATTTATGCACCTGTAAATCGGGCTAGCTAATGTAGTAATGGGAAATGTTGCCCAATGAAGAAGCGATGGCACGGAACCCCCCACCGGCGGATACCCAAGTAGGACTCATCTGGGCTATGTGAAACATCACGTGCCCAGCGTTGCTGGCCCATGCCGGTGCCGGGGAAGCTCCGCACAAGGCTGATGTGGGTGTAGGGAAGGCTATATTGCGCAGAAGAAAATTCACCGTGCATTCGCTGGTGAGATCACCAGGTTGGTCTAAGGGCAAATAGTTAGGCTTCTAAGATCTTTGAATTGGCCCAAGCGGTACCATCGGGTGGAAGCCGCCAGAGGGTGCTTGTTTCCGTCACTTGGGACCACACCTCCGGCGTTGACTAATTGCAAAGCTGTCCAAGAATTAAACTTGCCGTTAACGGGGCTTGCGTGCAGGATACACGTCAATATTTTATTCGAGCTTGCGGGGACCACCATATGACCGAAGGCAAACAAGTACGTCAACAGCACACCACCGCAAGAGCTCCCTTTTACACCAACAGTGGCTCGCTCCACTGCGCTAAAACTAGCCACTTAATCCATTCCTGGAATTTCCAGGCTTTTCTGACTGCCAGGGTGTATCCTGGTGCACGGTAGTCTCGGTGGAATTGATGCGCCCAGTGAGTTTCACACGTCTAGATCCCCCACAATACCCGATAGAGTAAAGCCGCAGGGCGCATAATATATTCGGCCCTGAATTTATGCATGTCAATGTGATCAAGGGCCTGACTCTCCAATATAAACCGGAGGGATTCCTCCCCAAAACTCAACGAACTATAGTCCACCACATAGACCATTACAAAACGACATGTCAAAGGATCAAGTGTCGAAGGACCAAGTGTCGAAGGACCAAGTGTCGAAGGAGGATGCCTCCACCGTCTCGGAAGACGTGAGCACATTAAATGTTGATGAACAGATGGAGCAGTTAGGAAGGGAGCTCGGTGTCGACAACAAACGCTTGATGTGGAAGTTGGATGCCTGCCTTGTTCCTCCCTTCTGCTTGCTCTACTTCCTCTCTTTTTTGGACAGAGTCAACATCTCCAATGCCAATCTTTACGGCTTGTCAAAGGACCTTCATTTGACAGGTACTCAGTACAACACGGCTTTAACCGTATTTTTTGTGCCCTACGTTTTTTTTGAAGTCATCTCCAACTACATCATCAAGCGTGTGAAGCCTCATATCTGGTTATCTGCCTGCATTCTTGCCTTCGGTGCCATCTCCATTGGTATGGGATTCGTCAAGAACTTTGGTGGATTGGTTGTTTGCAGACTTTTGATTGGTTTCACCGAAAGTGGTACCTTCCCTGCCATTTTCTACTTATTGGGCTCGTACTACACCAAGGGTGAGTCTCAAAGAAGATTCTCCGCCTTCTTTTCAGTCACTACCTTAGCTGGTGGTGCATCTGGAGCAATTGCATACAAAATCTACGAAATCGATGGTGTACACGGCTTGAAAGCATGGCAATGGATTTTCGTCATCGAAGGTATTGCCACTTGTGGTTGTGCCGTGATTCTTTTCTTCACCATTGCCGATTTCCCCGAACAAGCCCGGTTCTTGAACGCTAACGAAAGAGAGTTTTTGAAGAGAAAATTGGAAATCTACAGTGGGTCCAAGTCTGCTTTTGAAATCAAGACCACCATCAAGGATACCGCCAACGTGTTCAAGGATTACCTTGTTTGGCTTCCAGCATTGGCCTACTTTGGCTTGATCATCCCTGCTTATGGTTATGCTTATTTCGCAGCCACCATCATCAGAGAAATGGGTTACACCGCCGTGTCGGCCAACCAGCACTCCATCTACCCATGGTTGTCGGCCTTTGGGTTGACCAACATCGTGTCTTTCCTTTCCGATAGAACTGGAAAGAGATTGCCGTTCATCATCTTCTCAATCACCGTCGCTATCACAGGTTTGGCGATGATTTTGGGTGCAACCACCAAGCCAAATATCAGATACGCCGGCTGCTTCCTTGCCGCGTCCGGATTATACTGTGCCATGCCTCTTATCGTTTGTTGGGCGGCCTTGAACATGGGAAGTCATGTGAGAAAGTCCGTGGGAACTGCATGGCAAGTTGGGTTCGCTAACATTGGAAGTATCATTGCCACCTTCTTGTTCCTTACCAAAGACTCTCCAGTCTACAGACCAGGATTGAGCACTAGTATTTCCGCCGCATGCTTCAGTATGCTCTGCTGTTGTTGCTACTTTGGTTGTGTTTACAGACTCAACAAGGTCAAGCAAACAGACAAGTACAAGGAAGAATTTGCCGCAATGGACGAGAGAGACCAGATCATGGCCGGAGACAGAGGCCCCAGCTTCGTCTACAGTTACTGATTTTAATGACCTCATCCTTTTGTATATTAATGTTTAACGTCCAATAATATTTCATGATCTATCCAAACACAATTGTAGACCTTCCATCTGCGTTAATAATTCGATACAAGCAGGCAATGGATTTGTTGTTAGGAGCATGTATTTACGAACCAATGTATGGGGACTTGCCGTAGACTCGTGATGGGGCCCACAATATTTTGCACCCACTTCGGTGGAACTAACCACATGGGACCCCCATGATCACCAAAAATAGTTCAATTGAGCCGACTTTCCATTCCAACACCATCGGACCGGCCGTGTTCTATAATTAGTCTCTGGCAATGAATCATCTCAGGGGTGGAGTCTTCGTAATTTACCAACTGGACGGTGGAGCATGTTTTTCATCCGAACTTCCACACCAAACCACGAGAAATGATTGTCCACAGCGGATTTGGGAGCAGGAACACTTCCACTACATCCGAGGCTAGTTGACCCCTGATCTCTCTTGGTTACCGTCCCAGCTGTCGGGGTCCCCGGCCAGATAGTTGTCCCACCCAAGTGCAGGACGGATGGGCTTCAGCCACGTCGGTAGCTTCACCTCCGAGTTGGCCGGAAGGTGCCGAGCTAGGTTGCTGAACCAATAGAAAAATCACACCCAAATGTGGGTGTGCTGGGGAGGATCCCACAGTGCCGAAAGGCCCGAGCCAGGGTCTTCTGTAGAACGGCGCCATCCAATTGGATGCGCCTATTGGATGCGCTTCCTCGCGGGAGGTCATCGGTAACACACCAGGTTCGAATCCCGTGGGATTTACCTTGCATAATTCACAATAAACCAAGCCGTTTTCCCCGGTCGTGGCTCCGCTTATGCTTGGAACCCAGCCACTATCACTAGTAGTCACCACCGGGCACGCGCACGACCCGGAGTTGGTATGGAGATCGCGAGATTTATATAGCCTCCAATTCCCTGGTCTCATCCGTACTCCATGTCCAACAAAGATACTTACTCTCCTCCGACAGGAGCACCCCCCAGCTGGTCTCAATCGCAAGAGGACCACGCGCAACTGGGATACGTACCAAAAGCCCAGCCCGCCTACGACTCCCAACAGCAGTCCCGAGGCTATTCTGGACACCAACAAGGATACGGCCAATCGGCACCACAACAACAGTACGGTGGCCACCAACAGCAGGGTTATGGTTACGGACCTCAACAAGGTTACCAACAAGGCTATCCCCCACAACAACAAGGCTACCCTCAGCAACAGGGAGGTTACTACCAACAACAGCAGCCCATGTATGTGCAGCAGAACCAAAGATCCGGAAACGAAGGCTGCTTGATGGCATGTTTGGCAGCATTGTGTATTTGCTGCACCTTGGACATGCTCTTTTAGTTTTCCTGGCCCCGGATCTAGATATCCGTTACGATATCACGAGACACTTCACTTCATGCCATTGAGATGGCAGGCCATTGCCTCTATATTAATAATATACGTTGCTTTTATTCACGTGTAAGCATTGCAATATCAGCACAGTTCGGAAACTATACCTACCAATTGGGATCGATCTATTCAATGTTCCTCACCACCAATTGTTTCCTTTTGATGATTCCGTCCAAGTGGAGAAAATTGAACGCCAAAACCATGTCGGCGAGGAACACGCACGAACCATTGATCAAGAACCCGTACCTCAACTTCGAGTGATCGGCCAACTTTCCTGTGAAAGTCGGTCCGATACATCTCGCAAAGGTCTTCCCTATGTTGACCACGCCTAACACTTTGGTCAAGTCTTTCTTGGGCATGATCGAAGCCAATAGAACTTGCCCTGGAACCACGTCCATTGTGCTGGTGGTGTAGTATAATATCAATAAACCGATAACCACGGGAAGCTGCTCAACAAAGGTAATGGTGGCCAAAAACACTGCAGATGGAGCCTGTGTGCTTAATATGGCTTTGACTGGGCCCATGGCCTTCGCCAAATATCCCGAAGGTAAGGAGGAGAAAGCATCGACAGAATTGGCGAAAAAGTACAACACCCCCAAGCCAGATGCACTCATGCCAAAGGTCTTTTTAAGATAGTAGACAATCCAGGCACTTGGCATGAAACCATAGCCAAGAGAATCCAACATGAAGATGACCAACAACCGCGGCAAGTAGTATTTTGTGCTCTGGGAGAACGTTCCTTTCAACAACGGGGTCAGTTCTGGGTTTTCTGAAACCATTGCATCATCTTCATCTTCGTCTAGGTCTTCGTCGCTTTCGTCTGTGAGGTCAACCTCGCATTGGGCAGAGAGTGAAAGCATCAAAATCAGCTTGATCACGGCAAAGCCCGAGTACACGAGAAATATGCTTCTGTAGCACGTCTGCAAGCGGTACCCAAGCAGAAGATTGAGATAATCCACCAAGAAGCCACAGATTAATGAACCCAGTGCCACACCCATGGTTGCGAAAAGTCCATGAAATGCAAATATCTCCGGCATGTGGTTGTGAGGAGTCAAATGGGCTATGACGGCCTCTTCTATCGACTTGAATGGACCAGTTTCATCACCAGAGGGAGAGATCACACCCAAGACGGCTGCTGCCAACAATAGGTAGTAGTTGGAGCAGAATGCAAATACCAAACCAGAACAAAGCATCATCACCGAGCCCACCATCATCACTACCCTGCGGCCGATTCTGTCTGAGTACCACGTCAAAAAGTACGATATTCCGGCATCACCAACTAGGGTAAGTGCCATGAAGAGACCTATTCTGTAGGCCGAGATCGAGAGAGACTCGAGGTACAAGGTTAGGACCTGGTTCGTGAGGCCGTAACTGGCCATCCGGATGAACACAGACACCCAGAGGATCCTGATATCCGGGGTGGCTTGCTGAAACGAGTGGAGTAGGTGCATTGCGGTCCAATGCAGGAGGACAGGTTCGCTTGTGGAATGGCCCTGTTGAGAGCTGGTCACGTGACCAATTTTTCAACAATACTAATTAGTGGGGGCCAGTGAAGTATGCTCCAGTCCAGGGCCATACAGGGATACTTGGACAAGTAGTTAAACAGGGTAAAAGAAAAACCAAAAAGAAAACCCACGCCGGGAGTCGAACCCGGAATCTTTTGATTAGAAGTCAAACGCGTTAACCATTACGCTACGCAGGCAGCTGTTGTGATGCCCGAGGCGCATGATGATGTATTAGCTCAAGCGCGCTAATATGCATGCGTTCTGCTTGGGATGAGATGAGCAAAGGTTTGAAGTATTTTTTCACAAAAAGAAAGGCCATGAAGGAAAGGACCAACAAAAGTAGTAGCAGAAGCCAAAAAAGAAACCCACGCCGGGAGTCGAACCCGGAATCTTTTGATTAGAAGTCAAACGCGTTAACCATTACGCTACGCAGGCGGTCTTGTTTGCTACAGGTGTTCGATAGCACTAGGTCTAGTCACGGCCTCATTTAAAACGTATTTTCGTTTTTATATAGGACTTATGATACTGGACTTCCCCAGACTTTTCATCGATAAGAATCTGAATAACATTGGAACAGCCATGCCTCATGCTGAATTGTAATTGGAGAGCTTAGAAAGCTTATCTAGACAAGGTATGTTCAGACTCCAGCTAACTCTTTTCTGGTTTGAGGAGTGATTTCCTCAGATACTCACTATTTATTCAGCAATGTGATCTGGCTTGACTGTATTATTGTGCCAGTGATGCACCTACAATTATTTATCCGTAAACTTTTATTATCTATAATTAGGAACCATGGCGAAATAAACTTTCGTAAATCGTTATGCCCTTTCTATGGGCTTTTTATGACTTAATCATTATGCATATTAAAAAAAAATTAACACCAGAAGTCGAGTGTTCTCTTCCAAAATGGTTGGGCAGCGTGTGCTCTCTTCTCCTCAGCAAGTTCTTGCTGCAAGAACTCGACATCAATCTTGCCTCTACCTTCATCAATATCGATGTTGGCTGGGTTGATCAATAATTTCCAGTTTCTGGAATAGAGTTTATGGCCAAAGTAAAACACGATGACAATGAAGAAACCCAAATAATTTTGGAAAAACACAACAGCATTTGGTTTCTTATGATATGGGAACAAGGAGATCCAGAATTGCAAGGCCAAAACCAAAATGTTCATGATCAAACCGTAGTAGGCACCAAGAACTCCGGTGTTGGAAACGTAAGGCAACTCATCAGTGCTACGTCCTTGAAGGGCCAAAGCTCTTCTGAATTGGATAAGAGATCCGTTGATACTTCCCCAAGTGAACAAGGTAGAAAGACCAGAAAGAGCCACCAACCAAGCAAACACGTCATTTTGCTTAGGGGAAGCGGAGACAAACGCCATCAATCCAACAATAGCACAAACGAGGATACCGTTCAATGGTCTACCATTACGGTCAACGTAGCCGAAGAACTTTGGAGCCAATCCTTGTTCAGATAAGGCCAATACAGTTCTAGAGAACCCGTAAACGGCAGAGTTACCGATGGCCAAAAGGGCTACCAACACAATAACATTGAAAATGGATGGCAAGGCCTTGATACCACCGGCTCTGATGGCAATGACGAATGGGGAGGCGGAAGATCCAGAGCCACCGAACAACTCTTTAGAGTTGGCTGGGACCAAGAATCCAATCAAAGTAAGGGTGAGCATGTAGAAGATCATGATTCTCCAGAACACTTGCTTGATGGCCTGGGGCATGGCTTTTCTAGGGTTTTCTTGAGATTCGGAGGCAGTCAAACCAATCAATTCGGTACCAGCCAAGGAGTAGGTAGCGGTGATTAACACCGAAACCACACCTTTGAAGCCTGTGGTGAAAGAACCAGGGTTGTGCCAGTACTTTCCACCAATGTAGCCTTGGTCACCACCACCACAAATCAAAATGATGGCCAAGATGTCGAAACCGACAATACCGAGCAATTTAATAATGGAGGCGACAAACTCGGCTTCTCCGAAACCTCTGTTACCGCACAAGTTTAACACGAAGATGAGCACGTAGAAGATGGCCACCCAGACAACTGAGTTGATGGACGATTGCCAGAAGTTGATGGTCATGGACGAAGCGACCAACTCCAAAGGTAACACGATGACCCAGAAGAGGGCGTAGTTCCAACCCATGGCAAAACCCCACGATGGGTCAATGAAACGGGTGGCATGAGTAGCGAATGATCCCGACACTGGGTACACACTGACCAACTCGGCAAGAGATTGCATGGTACAGTACAAGAAGGTGGAGACGATGGCCCAGGCCACGAGGACGGCACCGGGACCGTTGGAGAGCGCAAGACCCGAAGCAACCAATAGACCGGATCCCACACAACCTCCAAGGGCAATCATTTGAAGCTGACGCTTCTTGAGGCCCTTCTTGAGGTTTCCGTCGGGGTTTTGTTCACCATCCTTGAGGGAGGATCCCAGCTCCAAGTCGGTGGACAGCTCCAGTTTGTTGGGGTCGGCAGCTTCCTGTCTCTTGAACGAGTCGACAAAGTGTTGCCACTTGCCTACTGACTGTGTTTGGTGATGGACACTGGGTATGGACTCCTTGGTGGAGATTTCTTCTGATTTAGTCTTCATCATGTTGGAATGGGTAGATGATGGAACGGCCTAGCAGACGAGAGGCAATGACAAATGACAAATGACAAATGGGACACCAGCGATGGTTAGCAGTGGAAGTGTCAAAGAGTTTTAGCAGCAGGTACGCGAGATGAGGTAGCAGAAAATCTAGTTCAACTTAAAACTCAGGTCCGGATTAGAATACTGGTGTTGGTGCCGATAAGACTGCTTGCCAGATAGCAATTGATAAGAAATGATAATGAAGACAGCTAGACAGGGCGATGGGAGATATTTAAACGTGTGGATTTCTGGGCACTGGCATCGGTCCCGACCTGACTAACCAAGTATAAAGGCGCCGGCACCGGCACCGGCATACGCACTGGGATTCGCCGCATAGTGTAGATGACGGCGGCCGCGGTAAATTGCCCTAACCAGCGAGATGGTTGCAGTTTTTCAGCCGTTAACGTGGCGTGGAACGCGTCAAGAGCCCCAATCGAGATGCCAACCCTGTTCTGTTTCCTGCAGGGACGCATAAGCGTGAAAAATTTGCAGGAGTTTCTTTTTTGGCAGAGGGCAGCCAAGACCAAAGTGGAAAGTCGGGTGAGGCCTAACCATCCACTGGTGTAGTATTGGCGAATGTGGGCGAAATGTGGGCGTAATGGAAGTGTCGAGGCAATTGCGGAGAACCCTAGGGCCGGTGGGGTAGGTCCCGGGGGTGATGTGGGCGGTTCAGGCCCGAAGGCGACGGGAGCTTCAGGGTTGCTTCGCTCCGATGGAAGTGGGGTGACGTGCCATCGCCCGCCGGTGCGATCCCACGGCGTGGCATGTCACAACGACCCTGGCCGTGGCCGGCCCTCGGGCCGCAAGTGGTCGCTGGTGGAACTGACCTGGCCACATGAACCAGTCACGTGTCACAGCACGTGACCCTCTCCAGAAATGATCCTGGGCCTTGGTTGCGGGCCCGTCGCTGGCCTCTTGTCATGTACGGTTACAAGGGTATCACACGTCATGTGACCGGCGGAGCCTACCCCCAAGTTGCTACCCTTGAAGAAGGACCCCTATTGCCATAGGCACTTGCTGTTATCTCAATCTCTCGATTCCAGACTGTCTCGAATCACCAACTAGTCACACTATGTCATTCACCTTTCACACCGCATCCGATCCCCAGAAGGTCCGTGAGGTCTACTCCGTTTCTGGGGAAGAATGGAGTGCAGGAATATTGACTTCGGAGGAGTACGGGGAAGCCGAGTACCAACGGTATCAATTCTTGGTTGACGAAGGTGTTCCGGTTCAATTGTTCTACTTGGCCGACGAGAAGGGCCAACCGGTGGCATCCGCAGTGGTCAAGGAAGTCAAGGGGTTCTACAAGGACGGAGACCGTTCCAATCCCATTTCCTCCGTCCCAGATCCTGCTCTGTTCGGGGTAAAGAATGTCCGGTTCTTGGTTCTCAGCTCCGTATACGTGCTTGAAAAATACCGGGGTAAAAAGTTGGCCCAGCTCATTGTGGAGAAGACCATCGAGCATACCGAGAATGCCATCATCAAGCAAAAGATAGCAGATAGTGATGAGTCCAAAAATGATAGCTTTAAGAACATGGTTACCACCAACGGACAAATCGACCTTCAATTGGCCAACTACTACCTTGGAAAACAATACTTTTGGGTTCTCTATTCCGTAGTGGGAGACTACTACGAAAAGTTCGGATTCAAGCCTTATCCTCTAGACTTTTACAAGGTTCCACTCAGTATCTTGTCCCCTACACAAACAGATCTCATAGAGCACCTCCTTAACCCTAGCAAAGACGGACCTCCCGAGGGAGTGGGCAAGAAGTTGCGTTTACTTCATGGCTCCAACAAGGCCGATCAAGAATTGATTTCGTTCATATTGCAGGGGAAAGAGCTAGAAATCATGACCGAGCTCAACAAGCTTGTCAGTCACTCGGAATTGCTGGGGGACCGTCGCTCGTCGTCGTCCTTGGCCAGCTTGCCGGATATCCTCACCATGAGGAGGGCATCCAGCGGAAACGCACTTTCTTCGATTGAGGAGACCAACAATCCCCAGGACCTCCACAGAAAGTCGTCGGTAGTCACCACCACCGTACCCAAAGTCTCCATCAAGCCCTCTTACACCAATTTTAGATTCCACCAGTTGGGAATCAGCAGCTTCTCGAAAAAGACCCAGGACGAAGAGTTGATCCGCTGGTACGACGTCAATGGGGCCATCTTCACCAACGAATTGCAGAACAAGTCGTACTACATCATTTGGCACACCGTGAGGTACCAATCGATGTTTGTCATGGGCATGGGCGAATTGAAGTTCGAGCAGGTGATTCCCGGCATGGGAGGACCCGGAGGAGGCCGCAGCCGCCGTGGATCCTCGTTCACCGGCTTGAACGAGCTCGGAGGCTACAACTTCCAGGATTTGGACATGTTGTTGAGCACGGTGTGCTATGTGGCCAGCCACCGGAAGTTGGGCCATAACGGGTCGGTGTACATTTCCAACAACGACTTACCGTCCCACATCCCCGGCCCCGTGCTCCACGACTACTTCTTGAACTACTTGCCCAAGAACTTCGAAGCAGTCCATTCTGCCAACGAGTCCAACGACCCCAAGTCCACGGTAGAATTTGTCACCGACGCCTCCACCAGCATCAACGTATTGCCCATGTTGAAGAAGTTCGGAAGCACGTCCAACGAGTTCGACTTGGACTGGAACGCTAGCAACATGTTGTCGTTCTCGTGAGCGGAACCGCCACAGCCTTCCAAAACTGGTGTTTATTTTACGTAGCCAAACTATGATGAATCTGATAACCTGTCGCACCCACTCTTTCCCAGAAGGGTAATTTCTATAGGCACCTCCAGCCACTGTGTATGCCCACCCCCTAATTGGATCTCGCGTGAGGCGTCACGTGCCGGTGGCAGGAAAAAACACTGATGAGATGGTCTTCAAATCACCATCACGCCAGAGCAAATCCCTAAGTCGCCGACCAGTTCCATCGTCACCATCGCAAAATGAGTAATGGGGCTGTCCAGAACTCTTTAGATAACTTGGCCCACATTGCAAACATGTCCCACGAGCTCCAAGTTCTCAACCAGCAGCTTAAGGACGAGCCTGGCACAGGATCTTCCGGTAGGCAAAACTCCCTCGAAGGCTCGGCGGATTCCACCACCCCGCCGGCCTCGAAGACCGGCAAACTCAAGCGGATGGCGTGTGTGGAGTGCCGTCAACAGAAGTCCCGGTGTGATGCCCACGAGAAACACCCGGATCCATGCACCAGATGCCAGAAAAAGAGACTCCCTTGTACCCTCAAATCCGACTATAAAAGAACCTATAAAAGAGCACGCATAGCCCAGATCGAGCGGGAGTTCTCCGAGTTGAAGCGTACGCTCACCTCGGCCCAGGCCCAAGAGCTCTTATCTAAGGTGCCTTCCTTGAGCCAAAGTAGCTTGGGCTCTGTGTTACCCTCACAAGCACAACCGCAGCTCTTGAACCAGCAGCCTCCCATGTCCATCCCCCAGCAGCCAATAATAGCAGGCTACACGCAGGCTACAAACTCACCCCAAGTGGCGGGAATCATCAACACCCACTCCCCTATGTCCATAATGAATCACCCCTCTACCTCCGTTTTACCCCATCAGCAGCTCGCTAACCAACAAGTTCAACATATCAATTCTAATTCTCCCTATGATAACAGATACTCCCATAATTCATCCGAAACAAATAATTCCATCCCCAACACTCCCTCCATCTATCGTCCTCTTGATGAATCCATAGCACCTCATGCCCACGAAGAAAGAACACCAATTCCTACCTTCTCCTTGGATTGCATGGAGAAATCCCTTGATTCCGTCACCCTTCCATCCGATGTAATAAAATCACTCTACCTTGAGTACATAGAAAGGTACCACCAAATTCTTCCTGTGGTGGATATATCGTTAGGCCCCGAGCGTATTTATAAGCTTTGTCCAGCTCTATTTTGGGTGATAATGTTCGTTTCTTTAAGAAGGTTCAAAGAAGATTCGGAACAATCTTTACTCGTTCAACTTTCACCATTAGTCAAGGGAATCCTAGCAGAAATCATGATTTCTCCCATATCAAGATACAATCCGATAGAAGAAGACGAGCCCATATACAATGCTTTGTCGGTATACTCTGTACAAGCATTTTTGTTATACTCATACTGGCCACCCATCACATCTTCCCTTAGTGCAGATTCTTCATACAACACCATTGGAAATGCTTTGTTTCAAGCCATTAGAATTGGTCTTCATTCCCCAGGCTCACAATATAAACACCAAGATCAACCTCAAGAACCAAATCCTCCTCAAGGTCAACATCCGATCTCCATAATTCAAGAAAATTCAAAAACCTGGATTTTGTGCAACATAGTCTGTCAAAAGATAGCGACTTCTTTTGGTTTTCCTGCATTTGTACAGTTCGATACTTCAATTTGGACAACGTCTACCTCCTCTGCATTCAAGTTACCTAAAAGTATCAAGTTCATGATGGAAATAGCTAATCTTGAAGATCAAATTTCAAAATCGTTAAATACGAATCCAATGGATCCTTTTGGTTTACTAAACTCGACTGAAAGATTACCCATTTTGAAACTCTTCATGAGAAAATTGAATGAATTGGAAATTAAAATGAATCACGAATTGTCTTCAGAGGACGGATTCAGAAAGTTCCAATTATATTCTGCCAGAGTACATTTGTTGAGTTACTTCTTTATGGACTCTGGAAGAATATCAAGCTTTGAGCTACAAAAGGGCTTAATTCAATTATTTAATGCTGCCATAACGCTTATCAACCATACACAGTTCTTCCAGCTTAAGGATAGAAAATTTGTGAAATATTTACCTGGTGTATACATTTTGGACATTTGGCAAGCTGCATGCATTATTGGTAAGTTGATTCATTCGCCAATGAAAAAATTCTTGGATACTGGGTCTGGTAAGCAAAGTTATGAGGTCGCCATTTCCCTAGCAGCCAAAGCATCTATTAAAAAGCATGACATAGCTCATAGATCTAGTGGAATAATGAGAAATATGTGGCAATTATTCAGAACTTTGCACGAGAAGAAGTTAAATAATCTCAACATATCTGTCAGAAACCGTATGTCTGCTTCGGTATTTTTCGACTGTTTATTCTTGTTGAGAGACCAGGTTGGTATGACCAAGTTGAACAGTAGATCCGATAACAAGCAAGATTTTGAAGGAGATGAAATCGATGACGATGATGCTGACGAGTTAGATAATGATATCGAAAGTGGAGACAATAACGATGAAGTATTGGTCAGTGATGATGAAGAAAAGCCCGGAGCTAGTCATCAAAGCAGCCATGGGAGTCAAAAATCTACTCCTGGTAGTACCACATCCTCCAATAGACGTCGCCAGAGATCATTGTCAAATACAGTCAACGCTGAATCAAAAGCTAGAAAGATCATCAGAACCATTCCATTGGATCCTCAGCCGATTTCAGTTAACGGGAAGAGAAGTTCTATTTTCAAGGTTGTGAACAATTCTGCAGATTCCTCTCCCAAGGTCAAACCTGGAGGAGAATCCCCTAACGCAAATACTCCAACTTCCGGTTTCAGTGTCTTCAATGGATTTAAAAATGTACCACCAAACAGGAAAACACCTGCTAAAAACTACCAGAATCACCAGGCAAATTCTGATAGTTCGCACATGCTGACTCCATTTGTTGGATCCAATTTGAATCAAATGACCGATGTTCACGGAAATAGCATCAATGCCCAAGATGAGTCTCCAATCCCTATATCTTTGGATTCCTTTGACATGAACAGCGATCTTCTTTGGAAAGATGTGGATAGTGTGATGAATGACTTTGGGTTCCACACTCAATAAGTCGAACCTTGTCGTTGTAATATTAATTGTAAACTAATTAGAACAAGGTATCTGTACACATAGCTATCGCACCAATATATGCTTCTAGCTAGATATACTCCTATATCATGGGATTAATATCAAGTAAGAATAGTGGCAAAATCCTGTCTATATCATTAAAAGAAGCTTTTACTGTCCACATTTCATCCCAAGAGACTACATTAATGAGTGAAAAAAACGTTTTCGAGCTTCAATTATCAAAAAAATTTATTCAGAGAAGACACTATTTGTCTAAACGTTTCTTCCAGTCGAAGTATGATAAACACATGTAGCCAACTTTCACTTAGTGGTCTCCTGACCCTTAGATATGGTTGATGCACATCCTCGAGGTAGTGCGCTTACCCATTAAAAAAATTGTGAAAAATTTGACCGTATAACAAATGATTCACTAACTACATCATCATGTCCTACGACGATATTGAGAACGCCACCCCTGATATTGTGATTGGGGGAGACTTGCAAGAAGAAGAGCAATTTCAATATGAACATGAAATCGAAAGTGATAACGAAGTTCAAGAATCCGAACCTGTTGAGACCAACCAAAAGAAGACTGTGAGTTTTGCCGGTTTGGACGAAGAGTTTGATGAAGAAGCTGCTCGTAAAGAGTTCGAAGAAGGTGGAGGATTACCAGAGCAACCAGACAATATCGATTTTTCCGAATTAACCCCATTATCAGATGTTATTATCAATAGACAAGCCACCATCAATATTGGTACTATTGGTCACGTCGCCCACGGTAAGTCCACTGTGGTACGTGCCATTTCCGGTGTGCAAACTGTCAGATTCAAAGATGAGTTGGAAAGAAATATTACTATCAAGTTGGGTTATGCCAACGCCAAGATCTACAAGTGTGACAGTGAAGATTGTCCTGAACCAGATTGTTACAAGTCCTTCAAATCAGACAAAGAAATCAGACCAAAGTGTGCTAGACCAGGATGTACTGGCCGTTACAAATTGTTGAGACACGTCTCCTTTGTCGATTGTCCAGGTCACGATATTTTAATGAGTACTATGTTGTCAGGTGCAGCTGTCATGGACGCTGCCTTGTTGTTGATTGCTGGTAATGAAAGCTGTCCACAACCACAAACTTCTGAGCATTTGGCCGCCATCGAAATCATGAAGTTGAAGCATGTCATTATCTTACAAAATAAAGTCGATTTGATGAGACAAGAATCAGCTTTAGAACATCAAAAGTCTATTTTATCATTCATCAGAGGAACTATCGCCGATGGTGCCCCAATTGTTCCAATCTCTGCTCAATTGAAATATAACATCGATGCCGTCAACGAGTTCATCGTTAAGTCTATACCTGTTCCTTTGAGAGACTTCCAAGCTTCCCCAAGATTAATAGTCATCAGATCTTTCGATGTCAATAAACCTGGTGCTGAAATCGATGACCTTAAGGGTGGTGTTGCCGGTGGTTCTATTTTGAACGGTGTCTTCAAGATCGGTGACGAAATTGAAATCAGACCTGGTATTGTCACCAAGGATGACAACGGTAAGATCCAATGTAAGCCTATCTTTTCTAATATCGTTTCATTGTTTGCTGAGCATAATGACTTGAAATTTGCTGTTCCTGGTGGTTTGATTGGTGTTGGTACCAAGGTTGATCCTACCTTGTGTAGAGCTGATAGATTGGTCGGTCAAGTTGTTGGTTCCAAGGGTAACTTGCCATCTATATATACTGACATTGAAATTAACTACTTCTTGTTGAGAAGATTGTTGGGTGTCAAGACTGATGGCCAAAAGCAAGGTGCTAAGGTCAGAAAGTTGGAAGTTGGTGAAGTGTTGATGGTTAATATTGGTTCTACTGCTACTGGTGCCAGAGTTCTTGCCGTGAAGGCTGATATGGCTCGTTTGCAATTGACTTCTCCTGCTTGTACCGAAGTCAACGAAAAGATCGCTTTGTCCAGAAGAATCGACAAGCACTGGAGATTGATTGGTTGGGCTACTATCAAGAAGGGTTCTACTTTGGAGCCTATTGCATAATTTAGTAACATTCTATCGAAAATGTATTTATAGTTAGAGAGATACCATTGTAAGTTTATTCACCTGAATTGTGGAAGTAGCTTCCTTGAAAATATCGCTTGTGATAAATTTAGGGAACGAATCTTCCAACATGAGCTTATAAATCTTTGAAGCTATTCTTTGGAAAATATTCAAGATATTAATCAAGAACAACACCGATTCGGTGACTGATTTTTTTGATGGTTTCACAGTATCTGTTAAGCATTTAGTGTATTCCTGTGATTTGGCTGATATTGAAAAGGTTCTATTCATATCCAAGGTAAGTCTTGAAGAATCGCTTTCTTGTGTAGTTGCAATAGATTTATTCAGCTGGTTTAAATTCTCATTTGAATTTTCCCCCATATACTTGAGGTCCAGGTGGATTTTTTGTGTTCGTTTCAAAATAGTACCGCTTACTTCTTCACGTAAGCTATGATCAATATTTAGTGAAAATGGTGCTTCGTGACTCAAATACATAAAGAATATCTGATAAACATGTGACATACACTGGCCAATAACTGCTTGCATTCCATATTGATCAGTTTGGATATTTGATTTCTTACTTAAGATTTCAAGTAAAATTTGCATTTTGAATTCAAAGGTGGTTAGATGGATATAGGCATCTAAATTTTCCGAGCAGTACTCCTTCTCCAAATGCATCTTAAATATGTACCTAAATCCTGGATCCTGGATAACATCACTCAATCCAATATTAAGTGAATGATTACTGAGTCCCGTTTCAAGTCTATGATGAATGGAAGCTTGGATATTTGCATTATTTTGAAAGTACCCAGATTCTTGAAATTGAAAAATGAATGGATTCCAATGGCAGACCTGCTTCCCTAAATCACTTAGTATGAAATTAGGGCTTCGGTATGAAGAATGCGTTAAATTATGGGGTATGATTAATTTGCTCTGAACAAATAATCTTGCGAGCTCTGAACATTCGGCTGCATTGAGAATATCGGTACAGTCAAACAACCACTGAAATATGGCTTTACCGCTGATGCAATATTCCTGATATTTCTCATGGTGAGAACTTTCCAACGTCTTTTTAGTTAAACGTATACCAGAGGTAGATTGAAAGTACTGGATATGAGAATCTGATTCCGGGTTCGTAAAATAACGATGATAAAATGGACTTTCGGCCTTCTCGGAACTGAGTTTATTCCCGATTACGTCAGAAAATTCATAGTTTTCATTATAGCTTGCAAAATGAAAAGAATTAATATCATCATTGACTACTTTTTGTTCCAACTTAAAAGGAATGGATTCTTTCTTGAAATCGATAGGTTCTGGGTTATTTCTTGGAGACCATACATTTGGAGCTTTACCGAACATCTTGATGAAGAGCAAGTATAATAAGTATTGGGAATATATTAGCTTGTTGGTAGTGTGTGAGCGTTCGAAGATGAACAAATCCATCGTATTGAAGTTGGAGTAGACTATGGGAGGGAAATTTTGTTTCTGTAGTCCTTTCTCGATGCAAAACCTCTCCACTATGGCGACACCTTTTGGAGAAGGTTGAAGTAACAACGCCGGTTTAAGCGACGATTGGGTTCTCTCTTCGGGAGAATGAAGCAACTTCGATGTAAAGAACTCTTTCATTGCCAGCAAAGCAAGGTCTTTTTTGAAACTGTACGACAATCTGGTGGAAAACTTTTGGAAAGATACCTCAAGAAAGAGGTTTTCCATGGTTATTATGGCCTGCTCTAAGGTGAAACTGTAGGGATACAGTTTCATGAACGGAAATTTGTACTTGTTGGGTACGGACGGCTTCAATTCGAGGCAAATAATCAACAAAGAAAACACCTCCTTGAGCTCTCTTTCCAAGATCTTGCCATGTTTGGTGTTAAAATGGGTGTGGACATCGCCATGTAATGTATCCATCTCAGCGAACATAGCCTGATGTGATGTAATGGATTGTTGATTGTTCCATGCATGTTGGCGTTTGGTGCTTTTATACCATATTTATGTGGCATGTGTCAGGATCTTAAGAACGTATTTTGGGTGGGGCCGGTGGGTGTTTCAGGTTGCCAAAGTCATTGACACACCTCTGATGGGGTCATATGCCTTGAAATTGAAGCAAAATAAACAAGTACTATGTAAAGCAGATTAGAGGCGTCCTTGGGGGATTTCCCGCTGTAGTCAAATCTTAGGTGGCTGTTGTTATGGTTTCCCAACCATGGGTGCAAAAAGGGAAACGAAAAAAGGGTGAGGAGGGAAAAAGAAACTGGGAGAAATTAGCACTAGTACCGAATAATTGCAATACAATAGGGTGATAGTAGGAGCAGATCATCGGAGGGTTTGAGGGTGAGATTGTTAGGCTAGAAATTATGATGGCTGCATGTTCGACATCCGCGAGGGGTGTACCTTCAGCTATGAATGAATCTTTTCTCAGGTTTGGAGGGCGAGTGACAAGTCGCATTGCAATAGCTCAACGGTTCTAATTCGGGATCAATATTTACTTCTCTACGAATGGCACTGACCCAAACAGGTCTCCAGAAAACAGCGGGGGTCATTCAATAAGGTTTCCGTGCAGCAGTCACCACCTCTCTGTATCAGTAAAGACCATGTTTCAAGTGTTTTTGAGAAATCGCTGGACGTGCGCGCAGGAAGAATAAGATAGGCCAGATTCTGATGGAGGTGGCTTATCACCCATCCATGATCATGATGTATCCCTAATCAATTTCTAAGGGTGCTGTTTTTCTCGTATGTTATCTCAAATAAAATGGTTGATAATTGATTCGGGTGATTAGCTATTTCGTTTAGAAGAAGGCCGTATGTATCTTGCAAGCTGAGAAGATTTCACGTTTGCAAGTGAAATCAGACTTTCCAAGACTTAGCATACACAGAAGTAAGCTTTGTGGCCATTTTATTAAATTTCTCATATATTAAGCCTTTAATGCAATCAATCTCTTTATTATAATCTAATTTACAGCAAAATAACCATTCAGTCTTCTTTTCAAGTCAATGCACATGAGTTCACTTCGATTCCATCGATGGGTTTAACATTTAACATCCAATTTTCCATAGCTGTGCGTAGAGTCTCCTTCGTCTGTAGGTACCGAAGATCAGAGTTAAAGTAAGAAAAGTGCCTGCAATTCGCTTCAACTCACTGAGGAGTGAGTTGCAATAACTTATCGCGACATATGTGTTTCAATGTCGCTTTAGTTGGGACGCGACATTGATTGATCCTTTGTGTGCAGCACCAGCTTCATAAGATACTTCAATTAGTGAGCTGCAGGCCATGACACAGCACGAAACGACGGATGCTACGGGCAAGAGACCTTTGGAGCACCAAGAGGAAGATTGTGATGTTCAGAAAAGGTCAAAATTCCCCGATTCGTCCTTGCTTTCTGATGTTGAGAGGGTCAAGAACCAAGTCAAATCGCAATTGATGGGTAACTTCTCCAATATACTCGAGTCGGACTCTCTCAAAGACAAGTACACAGAAATCCACAAGCTTTTTGAACACAGTATCAGAGATAATGAGGGACATTCGATTCTTATAATTGGACCGAGATCATCAGGCAAGACATCACTTGTAAATACTGCTTTGCAAGACATGGAAACTAAGTACAAAGGCCAATACATTGTTTTCCGGTTGAACGCCTTTATTCATACCGACGACAATTCTGCCGTCCGTGAAATAGCCAAGCAATTGGATAAAAATTTGAACTTGAACTCGGATGGAAACGTCGAAGTAGATGAATTAAGAACGTTTGAGCAGAGATCCATCAGTGATACCATGAATTTAATTTTGAGTACTTTCGACAAGAGAAGTGACAACAATCCTTTATTGACCGGTAGGGATGAAAATTCCGAGGAGAAATTAACATTGATCTTCTTGATAGAGGAATTTGAAAGGTTCACTGATAACAGTAAGCAAACTCTATTGTACAACTTGTTCGACTCTTCACAAAATAGTTCTGTTCCCATCTGCGTGGTTGGAATTTCAAACAAGATTATCACCAGAGAATTGCTCGAGAAGAGAGTCCGAAGCAGATTTTCTCAAAGAATTATCTCCATCAACAAACCACTAACCTTGGAAGAATTTTGGACGAACGCAAAATTGGGATTGACCCTCAACGAGGAATTCATTACATCATTGGAAGACCAAGAATATGGAAAGCAATGGAATCAGCATCTTGAGAGCTTATTTAATGAATCAGTGATCTTGAAGAGGTTGGTGTATCAAAACTACTACAGCATTAAAAATTACCGGGAATTTAACAACTCGTGTATGTTCCCCTTATCCAAAATCACCAAAAGTTCTCCTTTTTTGCAGGATGAACACTTCAGAAAATACCATTCCAACCAGGCTACCAATCATATCCAAGAGCTCGTGAAGTCGCTCTCGACGTTGGAATTGTTGATGGCAATCGCAGCAGCTCGCTGGATTGAGAAATACGAGCTCCAGGTCATCAATTTCAATTTGGCATATAAGGAGTACGAAGAGATGATGAAGTCTTTCAATATCAATTCTACATCGGTTACAAGCTCTACCACTAATTTCGACAGCAAGATCCTCTCCAATATCAAGATCAACCAGAAGATCTGGTCCGCGAATGTGTTGAAGAATAGTTGGGAAATCCTATACAAGCTCGGTTTGATTTTGGATTCCTCGGGGTTAGCCACCAGTAACGAGGGACACGTCATGGCTAACGTCAGCTTGAACAAGGATTTGATAATAGAGGAAAACAAAATGGTCCAGCTCGATGTATCGCTAGAAGAGTTAGGCAATTTGATAGATGAACTGAACGTTTACAAAAAGCTCACCAAGTTGTGAAATTCTCTCGCTATTTCGGTTGGCACTTAATCATACTCATGAATATACGATAAATTGAACATTACTTGTACCACCGTCCCCAGACTTGTGGCCGACCATAATATACACTTTCTTACCAGTCGCAAATTATAAGTAGTACCTAGCAATTAGCCACCTGACTCTAACATCCAGAGAAAAAGAAGCTTACAAGAGTTGGAAATCACTGTGTATCCTGTTTCCTCTCAGTCTAATCACGTTTTCTTGGAGGGTTTTCCGAATGATTTATATTGCTAAGACAAATAGAGAATGCGATGTTAGTCAGCTGGAAATCGCATTGGCACAAACTAATCCCAATTTGGACCTGACCAGGTACTTTCACTTTTACCATTGGACATTGAATCCTTCACATCATGACCCCATTACCAGAATCCGTCACAGGCTTGTTGAAGTCCACCAGATTTGTTCACTTGGCCACTTGCTCCAATAACGTGCCCCATGTGTCGTTAATGAACTATACATATTATCATGACGCGGATAGCGACTACATCATCATTTCCACCCCCAAGAAAACAACAAAGTACGACAACATTGTGGCCAATCCGATTGTGTCAGTTTTGGTCCATGACTGGATCTCCGCCAAAGATACCACCACAGCCGAAACTCTGAGCGGTCCCTCTCCCAGACGCAACTCCTTGTTTGAGCTACTTGCCAACATCAACAAAAACGAATTGAGCAGAGTATCGGTAATGATCACAGGAACAGCCAAGATCCTTGACAAGACTCAGAATCAAACGGAATTCGAGTTCTTCAGATCGTTACACTTGAACAACTCCAAGATCGACCAGGTGCAAGCCAAAAATTATATCGATAACGAAGACAGCGCCCTTATAGCCATCAAGATCGAATCTGTCAAGGTAACAGACACCGACAATAATATACAGCAATTCTAATACATGTCTGCAACGTACAAGAAGGGAGGGCCAAAAAAAAGAAACTGCCGGTCCCAGGAATCGAACCTGGGTTTGTTCGGCCACAACGAACTGTACTAACCACTATACTAGACCGGCAACTTGTTGAAGGCAAACAGCCTCGAAATATCCTAATGACACGATACTTGTCATCCAATTGAAGTAAGATGATTGAAGGAAGAATTGTTCGGAATTTGCTTAAGTGAACAAAGGGACAATTTTTTCAGGAACACGAGAGAAACGATGCTTTGGCTATGCAGGCAGCCTACTAGCTTATTGTGAACAAGTACTACCTTCTGCCGAGTCATCTGTCTCCATACACTTCTACGAGACTTACCTACGTTCTTGTTGCTAATAGTGGATAATGTCCGTTTGATATTTCTCATTTGAGGATTACCAGAGAATAATATGTTTTAAAGGTTCGCATAACTTGTGGGATTGCCATGAGCTAAAAGGTATCATGTCAGGCTTTAGCTTAAATTATCAAATTTCTGAAATAACTGTCAAAAAAGTCAAAAAGTTATAGGAATATTGAAAAGGCTTGGAAATCAGGACTGAATCCACATTTCAATTATATTACAATAATACATTGTCAATAAAGAACATTATATAAATGCAATAGTTCCATTGGTTATTATGGGTACTTTTCCTGGAATTCTACTCTCAACTGCTAATTCAGCAAACTGAAAAAATAGTACAATTGAGAATCGTAACCTTTTCGGGCCTGTATTGCGATTATTTAGAAAGTCTTGGTGCTTCTAAATTGCTTGGATTAATGTTTCCACTAGTGATTTTACGTCACTTTATCCCCAGTTTATATACAGGAGCAAGAATTACCCCATAACCTGTTACCCTGCAATCTACTACAATGCCAAATAGGAAGGACCAAATGGTAGAGCGTGAAGCAAATGAGCCAAGTCACAATCACAGTGTATCAAAATCTGACCAGAAAACTGACGTACATCGACTCTTCTACACTTCGTTGTGTTCCATAGGAAGTGTGATGATACTAACGTTGTTCTGGATGTTAGGACCTGTAATAACCGGAACAGCCATTTATGGTTGTTTTGTGATGTACGATTTATTTATCACTTTGAAGGTTGAAAAGAGCAAAAAAGTATCACAAGTGTCACATCCAGAGCCAACTAAATACATGGCAGACCAAACAGGAGCGCAAAACTCACAAAATAATAAAAAGCCAAATTTTGACACATCAAACTGCTGCAGTGAACGTGAAGTGAAAATCCTCTCACTAGAAGTTTTGGTCTTCCTAGAAATGGTTATTTTTCAAATATGCTCACGGAAGCTTAGATCTTCGTTTGCGTCAGCAGTATTTAGTGGAATTGTACTGTACACCTTCAGTTACTTGAATGATGACAAGAGTATAGAACAGTCAAGAATGAAGTTGCTAGAGCCATGCAAGGAAAAGACGTACCCAATGGGAAAGCAGATGAAAGGGAACAAGAAGTCAAACCCAGTGGATTTAACACCCATAAAAAGAGCAAGTTATGCTCTCTACTTCGAAGAACTTGGCTTTTCGTCGTGCATGTTATACTTCAGGTCCTTATCTCGATATCACAAGTTCCAACTTCGATGGGAGTTATAGTTGGGGTGCTTTTCAACGTACTAATTTTGTACGACAGTATTAAACAGTTGAAGAATAGGACTAGAATTGACTAAACTCAATTGTCAGTTTCTTCTGAGAAACCTGGAGAAATGTATCCCTCCAGCAAAGAATACAAAATATGTCTATTTAACCACAATAATTGGATTTGGATTCCCTGTTCCAATTGCTTTCTCTAGCAGAAAGCTCAAATCCAAATACTACGATTAATGTCCAGTTGGGTTGCTTATAGCAGAATAGACAATTCAAAATACTTCAGGAACGCAAAATATACATCAATCTGAATGAAGTATTTCTGTGCTAATGTGCAGCAAGCACTACTATGCAGTACATCGATTTTGGGATTTATAGCAACTGCATAAGCAGAGGAAGGAGGTAACCCTTATAGGGAAGGATCCACCATACGAAGAAATAAACAAATGGAAAATCAAGATTCGAAGGAGTTAGAGCTCGACTTCAGTCTGATCCCTAGTAGGAGAAGCAGATTGAACCGATACTTGAGCGATGTTTTGTTTTTTTTTGGAACTGGTTGGTATTTCGGTTTTCTTGACGAAATAGGATTTCCACTTCCAGGGGAAGCATTAGTTGGAATTATAATCATTTACTGTTCTATCAAGTTCCGGAAGGATAAGTGGGGTATTAGGTTGGCTAAAGCGCAATTGTCAAGGCCAACTGAAGGAAGTACCCCAAGAGATGTGCCAATTTCAAATGAGGAACAAGTCGATCTCGATGCAGCATTTGACCTACTTAGAGGTGAACTGAACATCCGCCGATTTTTTGAATTCATTGGAATTGCAATGGCTCAAACGATTTTGGCGGTATTACAAATCCCTGTCCGGGTGATAGTGTTGCTGGCAATAATCATTATTGTTGGTCTTCTGTGGTATTTCCATTATAGGAGTAAAATTGCATCATCAGATATGTCAATTTCCCCAGAAAACACCGATAAAGTGCAGTGTGATAGCAAATACGTCCCTGATACGTCTGCTTCAAGCGAAGAATATGACTTGGAACAATATCCATAGATGTGATTTATTGATCTCATCGAAGCCTAAAAAACCCAAGACTAACGACCGACCGGATTATATACAACGTAATATACAGCATGCAACTTTGAGTCCCGAGTGGTGGGCGTAGAGTCCTCATATTTCCTCGATCAGCTTAACACTAATGTCGGAGGCCAGCTTGCGAGCATCACGGCCTCCAGCCATGGAGGCCCCGAACCGGCTTAACGGCCAGATGATCCCCACCACCTTTCCTACCACCAATCCCTGGCTGATGGGTCCAAAGTTGTTGGAATCGATGGAGTGGAACCCGTTATCTCCCTCCACCCAAAGGTGGTTCCGAGGAACGGTGGCCTTGGCCTTGGGGTACGGGGGACTCTTGGGCATCACCGTATCACCCTGAATGCCCACCACTCGCTTGGTGAGAATCTTCTCGGGGTTTTCGGGCGATCTGAACATGATCACATCTCCTATCTCAAAAATCTTCTCCTTGATCTTGAACTTGCTAACTAGCACCACATCTTGGGTGGTAGTTTCTGTTGCGGGATTGAAGGTGGGGCTCATGGAGCTGCCTCGGATCTGATACGGCTGGAACGCATGGTTGGTGAAGGTGTATATGACCGGAACCCACGACAATGAGAGAAGTGTGAAGCGGAGCGACATCAGGGGCTCTGGTTTGGATTGGACTAATTGTGGAAACTGAATAACGGCCTGGCGTCCTGCATATCGCGGCGCACCATAGTGTTGCTGAAAAGTGCAAAGTTAGCATTACTAGGTGTATCAACATGGAGAAAAGCGGAGCCCTAGACCAAGTGTTGATGGAGGACATCGCCCGCCACTGTCCCCACCAGTTTCTCGCGTTCCACAAGTGCATGAGCAGCGGCGCTGCTTGCGAGGCCGAGCAGGCTCAGTTGGCCGGTTGTATCAAGACACAAGTACCTACTTTCCAAAAGATCCAAGGAGAATGCTCAGGAAAATTGAAGGAATACGAGCAATGCTTGCGTGGAACAGGCGACTGCTCTTCCAAGTTGGCGGAATTGCGCAAGTGTGCCACCGGATCCATTGAGAACTAGAACCGACTTCCTGCCCAACCCACCAATGAGAACCCCTACAAAAATATAGACAATATCAATCAAATAGAACTATTTATCCACCAATCACCCCCATACCCCAGCTATTTACCAAGCTATTTATATATTCTGCATACACATCATAGAATCATTCGTTCATACTCTGTACTTGGCAGGAATGTTCTCCAAGCGTACGTCCGAGAGCCATCCCACGGCCTTCCCGCCCTCGGTGCTCTCGATCTCCATCTCGTGGTGGAGCAACTCGTGCTCAATGTCCTCCTTGTGCTTGATCTTCACATCGGGGTCGTCGTTGGCGTGGTACTTCTTCCAGTGGTGCTCCTCATATTCGGCCTCAAAATCGAGATGGTGGCCTTGTCCGTAGCCAAAATCTGGCAATTCGCCTCTGAATGATCTCCATTCCTCGAGACTAACAACATTGTCACCATTGGTGTCCAATAAACCCAAGATGGTGGAAACCACACGATCTTTGTCAGCTTCAGAAATGACCGTTTTCCCTTCTCCCATACCAGATCCATCTCCCGGGGTTTCTTTCACACCGTAGAGGTTTAGGATTTCCAGGCGGCCCCATCCAGCGCCATTGTCATGCATTTTGAAGAATATGTCTGGGTTGTATTGATCGATTCGATGTTCTTCCAACATATGCCACTGTTCCCAGGATAAGTGCACGGGACGCTCTTTTACAGACCCATGACCTCCGTGGTCGCCATGTGCTGCTACCAAGCCAACGAATAATGATATGATGGCCAACTTCATTGGTTTCTGTTGCTTCACTGGTATACAATTATAGACTGTCGTGTGTAGACTCAACTCGGTACCTGAAAAAGGCGATCCACGCACGTGACATACCAGAAGCTCCAACAATTCACTAGGTGTTGTCCACGGGAAACACCAACAGCAGCATCATTCACGAGATTTTGCATGGTTTCCGAATTAGATTCCTCTTCATTCACACCTCAGCAGTGATTTGGGTTAATCTTTAGCTCTGCAAGACGCAAAGTTTGTGAATTTCATCAGGAACAGACTCTTCACATGACGAGAGTCACGTGAAAGCACACGTTTAGTACCAGGCTACCCCAAACTTCAATTGAGTCATCAAGCGCCTACTAAACTTACCAATTGTGACTTGCCCATTCAACATGACAGAACGTCCCACCACCTCTCGCGTTGGTCGTGAAAACCAACGCTACAACCCGGAAACTGGAGCCCGAATGGTCGCTGGATGTATTTGTTTAAACGACACCAAGGAAAAGGTGGTCATGGTCCAATCGATGGCCCACGCTGGACGCTGGGTGCTTCCTAAGGGAGGAATTGAGTTGGATGAAGGTGAAGACTACCTGGTGAGTGCTGTGAGAGAGACGTGGGAAGAGGCCGGAGTAGAAGGCCGGGTGATGAAGAAGCTAGACGTTGTCTATGACTCAAGAGGTAAGACGGCACCGGTTGCTTCAGAAATCGTGGACAACAAAGTGATCCCCAAAACCGAGTTTCACTTCTACGAGCTCTTGGTGTCACAGATGAGCCAGGAATGGCCAGAGGCCCACAAACGTCAGCGTAGATGGGCTACATATGAAGAAGCGGTCCACGAATTGACCCGGGCCAAGAGGCCAGAGCTTGTACAGGCATTGAAACTGCTGAGTATATTGAAGTCTACTTAAAAAGATCACCCATGAACGATAACATGTTGGGAGCTGCAGCGGGTCCCTTGAGACCGAAGAAAAGCAGCCCGAGGTGCTCCACGGGAGCAACAAGGTTGTTCTTTTGCAATTCTGGCTTGTACTGGCCGACAAGCTTGGTGAACTTGGCGGCATCTTTGCTCAACACCAACAAGAGAAGCTGTAAGAATGTAAGAAGGGGGTATTCGCCCACGTATACCGAAACATCACCTTCAGTGACCTTTTGTTCAGCACTAAGCTTTCCTTCCTTGACGAGCCTGGTTATAAATATGTCTCCCACTTCCCTGGCAAATTTCAAATTCTTTAAGTATGCATAATTAATGATTCCCCTAGCGATAAACACTCCTGGATCCCCTCCGTTGGCATTCCACCAGTCGTATAAGAAGTTACCATACAATGGCACCGATTCGTAGGTTCCCAACACGAGATGCACTTCGGCCAAGGGGAAAACCTTGCCATCACCCTGTTTCACCGCATTCAACAACTTGTTGCCGAAGAAATGGTGCATTTCGGGGTCTCCAAACTTGCTTGACGATGCCTGACTGATTTGTTTGGCCAAATCAATCAAACTGGGCTCTGTATCGGGCAAGTAGCTCATGGCCTCGATCAACTGTACCTTGTTGATCAAGTCACCTTCCTTCATGACCTCGATCATGTATGAAATCAAGTCACTGGCCGACCCATATTCCTTGTTCTTACCCAAAATGACGGCACCCTGAAACAAGATCTCCAAGGCTTCTTTGTACTGTTTGCTTTTGACGTAACGATTGGTGATGGTTCTCAATGTTTGGTGGGCTTCGTAAAACGACCCATCGTCGATCTTGGCCTGGAATCTTTGGATGGTTCTTTGGAGCTTGTCAGACATGTTGATGGTCAATTCACGTGTTCGCAGTGGGATATAAATTGGAGGACGCAGAAGGATCACGAGAACGGATGCCACAAACCGATCATGGCATTTGGGAATTGCGGGGACCAAAAGCTCGAATCTGAGCAGTAATTATGTCCGTATGACGATTGGGCTAGTTGTGATGTATATAAGAAACTCTTGTTTTCTTGGGTCTTTGATCCATGGTGATCTCCCAGCCCAGTGAAAATTCACACCTTCGCTTAAAGTGAGAATACGTTTAGTCGAAGCATATAATTGATCTGGGCTGAAAATTCATTTTGGTGGATATTGAAATTAAGAAACAGGTAACTGATAAGCAATTAGCTTTTGTTTTAGTGATTGTGAGCAGTTGTCGGCGATTGTCAGTGTATACTTCAAATAGGTGCACTATGCTGAGAATGCGAAACTCAATGTTTCATTAATACTTAACATTCGAAGGAGTTTGTCCACTAGCCGCTAGAAGATATCATCTGGGTAAAGCAGAGGAGCAGAACCAATACAAAGCAGAAACCTCATTACCTCCCACTCGCCTCAAGCAATTTACATTAATTCTTAAGTAGTTACATTGTAGTTCGAATGGTCCATAGCTCGACAAAAAAGTAACAACTTTCCCTGTAGTGAGTCTGAAACCACCTATCAGTGAGGAACTAGACCCTCCAGATTCCTCACCCCAACATCTGTCATGGACAGGACCCTATTTGGATGTCCCCGGGGTCCCGGGAAGACACGGAGGTCACGTGGCAGACTTTGTGACCCTTCATCAACACCTAATTGCGACCAATAAAACCTCCACCTTAGCATTGCATCCACTACATCATGAGAGCCGCTATTAGATTGTCTCAACACGTTCCTCTTATCAAGTTCGTTGGTGGACCACACAAGTTCGCAAGTAAGTTTACATGAAAAGCCTCGAAATCAAGCCGTCTAACTAACACCAGAAAACGCTTCACATGCTCCAAAACCACATCCTATGGCACCAAACGGAGAGTTGCCAGGTGGAAAGGCCAGCTCCAGTGCTACCTTCTTCAACAGCAACCCAGTGGAGCCACAAAATGGCGAGTTCTTCTCCAGAAGCCAATTACCAAGCAGATTCAGATACAAAGCACCAAAGGAGGATGAGATGGACAATGTCATTAGTGGAGGTGCTGAATTGGTGTTCTAAAACCATCACCGGGAGTTCTTCCTACATACACTCTTCCTAGAATACGAAGAATAGTAATAAACAACAATTGAGCTGGAATGTAGGATCGGAATTTCTGGGGTTCAACCCCGGATGAAGTGACAGAAACTTAGTGTATGGAAACATACTTCGAGAAATCCTGCTATATAGATACCCCTTGGCAAAATGCTAATATTGTACCTTCAAAGGCATGTATCTATGGTGTATAAAAGAGAATTATGTAAATGCTGGGTAAGTGCAATTGGGCCATCCATGCAACGAATAAGCGAAGTTAAGGTTTGTCAAAAAAAAAACTACTTTCCCAGAAGATCTCTAATATTATCCACATAGTGTTAATGATTCCAAGCGCAGTGTCTTTGCTTACCTTCAAACAGTTAACCTTGACTAAACGATTGATGGACCACCTGCACATAGAAAACCTGCACACATCCAACACAATTCGTCGAAATTGCCACTCATTCAGAATCCTAGTTAGTACATCCCGGCAAGGTTAATTGAATCATAGAAATCCATTAAAGGTACAATTGACGAAACTAAACTGGTCAACTGGATAAACTTTCTAATTCCAACGCAGAAAATTCACCAAATTGCTTTGATTTAAGTGGAAAAATCGTTCGCCACACTAGTTGACATATCCCCAGAAGCCTGAGAGCATCCTATACATATCATGAATCACGATCCATTAGCATGGGGACGCCCAAGTAACGAGACCTACGGTCAATACAATCATGCTATAGCACAAGCAGGTGTGAAAGAAGCCACCATGGAGCAGCTTGACCAATTTCCAAGAATGCACACCCAACAACCTATCATCACCGGTACGTCAGTGATTGCTTTGAAGTACAAGGACGGAATCATAATGGCTGCAGACACTATGGGTTCATATGGTTCCTTGATGAGATTCAACAACATTGAAAGATTGGTCAGAGTTGGTAAGGAAACAGTCGTGGGTATTTCAGGAGATATCTCTGACATGCAACAATTGCACAGAATCTTAAACGAGTTAGAAACCGAAGAGGAGATTTATGATAACGACGGTGGTCACAACTTGAGAGCCCCACATGTTCATGAATATTTAAGCAGAGTCTTGTACAACAGAAGATCAAAGATGGATCCTTTGTGGAATTCAGTGTTGGTTGGTGGTTTCAACGACGACGGCACGCCATTTTTGAAGTATGTCGATTTGTTGGGTGTCGCTTACGGCTCCTCCACTTTGGCAACCGGATTTGGTAATCATTTGGCCATTCCATTGTTGAGACAAGTGATTCCTTCCGACCCGGAATACGTGAATGTGACGGAGGAACAAGCCAAGAAAGTGGTTATGGACTGTATGAGAGTTTTGTTCTATAGAGACGCTAGATCATACGACAAATTCTCCATGGTCAATATCAAGGAAGGTGGCTCAAGCTTTGAGTTTGAGAAGGATATCAAGATCGAGAATCAAAGCTGGAGATTTGCAAGAGACATCAGAGGTTATGGAAGCAAGCAAGATTGAATGTAATCAGGAATCATGATAAGAAGGAAATGCATGCTCAAGCCAGCATAACTTTGATTGCAGTCTGAAAGGTAAAGATGATTTTTAGTTATCATACAGATAGTAAACAACCTTGAATAGGTAAGGCATGGATGTAAAGGGTTGAGCATGGGAGCCAGGGCCCCTTGCTATACTCCACGTAGAAGAACAAGCGCAATTTCGGGGTAATAAAGATTGGCAAGTCGAAGTGCCAGGGAAAAAAATAAAAGCAGGCACATGGGGCGATGGAAAACATACAATAGTATTCCAGAACATTCAAACAGGACACAGAAACGTTTTAGTCATACCATAACGGGTTCTAGGACAGAATAGAAACATCAGGCGTTGACACCAACAAGTTTAGAGGCAATTTATTACATGATGCCAGGCAATATTCTAACGTGACACTTGGGAAAATTACCCATCTTGACCTCACCACCGTCGAAGTTGTTGGAGGGGGAACTTTGTGGTTGTACCGTGCAGCCAATAGAAAACCCTAGGCTTTGTGGCCAAAGCCACATCAATAGATATTATTAGAGCACCAATAGTTGTCTGGAAATAGAGGGGAGTCAAATTAGCCGGGTCAAAACATCCCGGGTGTAATTAAGGTTTGCAGTGGTTTCCATGCACCTGCTTCCATGCATGGACTCCGGGAGCCTCATGGTTATGCGACTTGGCAGGTAATTAAACGGAAGACATCCAATTAGCACTGTTAGGTGCTGGCCGAGTGGGGAACCTGCAGCCAGGAGATACAAACTACGAAGCAGAAACTACGAAGCGGAAAACAACAGCCGGGAAGGGAAACAAAGACACCAGCAAGAAAGTGGAAATGCAATGTCCTTTGGTCCATATCGGTGGATCAATGGAACCAGAAGTGGAGCGGAATGGAATAGGGGCCAGCTGGTGACGATCTAGGAACAGGACCCCGAATCTCGGATCATACTACTTCCTCGAAGCAGCTCGTAGCTCCTACGTGTATTCAATTGTCTTCACACCCACAAGCCTCGAGGCCTGCAGCCACCTTAAGGACATAACCACCCCAGCAAATAGTCAAATGGCGTACAAGCCACAGTGCCAACTAGCCAGAAGTCCACCTTAGCCTGACTAGGCGACGGACCGAGCGAACCACCCGCAGCATCCCCTGTCCCGAATGCAAGGTGGCAATGCGTCAGGTGGAGGTCTGGGGGCCATCACAAGTGGCAGGTTGCGGCTCACGGTTGGCAACGGCCACAAAACTACGGTGGGGCAAGTGCTGCATACATGCCGATTCTAGAAGCTGGCCAAACAATACTTGATGATTCCACACGTCGTGGCTCGCATCGGCCTATTGCTGGCCAGTTGTTCCACCACATCAGGTGCGCCGTTGTGACACAACGTCCACACAATAACCCCTCTTTTGTATTGTGTAGAGGGCTGTAATTGCATTGTTCGCCGCTTGGGAGCGCCGATCTCTGGCCAACAATTTCACATTAATCCGCGGCGAATCCAATTAGTCCAACCCCGAGTGTCATCACCGGTCGATCTGTTTAGGAAATGGAACATCCGTGGACGCATGCACCACCGACTTAGCATCCCTGTGGGTCTGTGGCCTGTTGCATGTTGGCTTGATTGAGCCTCCCGTTTCGGCAGTCGGAAAATTAGATCGCGGTAGTACCGCCGGCATCACCAGCACAGCGGCACCGTTGTCACCCATGGTTAGCATGGTGTGCCAGCACCCACCAGCACTCACCAGCACTCACCAGCACCCACCAACACCAGTTCCACCACACCTATCGCCCACTTGCATAACCCCACCGGAGTTGGTTCATCTCAAGTGCTCTTGCGTGCGCATAGCATCTGCAAGCCGCTGCATAGCATGGTGTCTAGGTAGTTTCTGCACGGTTTCTGCACAGTTTCGGCACCGCTTCTGTACACACCTTTTGCTTTGTGCCCGCCAGGCCCGCATCTTTTGACTCGTCTAAGATAAGCTCAGTCAGGAGAACACTATTATATATTGGTGGCAGCCCCGTGCATACAAAGAAGCTTGCTAGTATTGGCGTGGAATTTTCCATACTTAACCGTCCCATCTCCGCTCCACATCTCCACACCCGCCATCTGGTGTTGAATGCGCCCTTTCTCACCCTGTGCCCCCCGTTGACGCCGTTGAACCACGGATTGTCTTGTCCAATGCCTTCCAAGACCTCCCAGCCTCCTATCTCTTCATCTCCGTCCATGAGCTCCGCCAGCTTCGAGCTCACGTTTTTGGGGGCCTCCGGCGGTCCTTCGGACGGCACCACCTGTGCCATCTTGGTCAAGCCCGCCAACGTCTCCTATCAGCAAATCATCGACAACAACCCCAGCGGCAACTTGTTGTGTGTAGATGCCGGCGCAGGCTTGTCTCTGCTTGCCGAGATCATCTACCAGGAAACCCTGGGCTCCACCGCTCCCCGGTCTCGCCTCCTCGACTACTACCCCGATCTGTTGCCTCTCGCCGACTACATCCAGACATCGATCTCCATGCCGTTCAAGGACATCACCAACTACTCTCCTTTCCAGATCTCGCAAGAGGTGTTCTGCAAGATGAACGACTACCTCATCACCCACCCCCACCTAGACCACATTGCCGCCCTCATCATCAATCTGTCAGGGTTTTCCGTCTCCAAACCCAAAATAGTACATGCCTCCAGTTATACCATCGATGCGTTGCAGGCTCACGTCTTCAATGGTATTATATGGCCTAACATGCCTCACTATCGCATTCTTGATCTTCAGCCTCACGAGTTCTGGGTAACCTGGGAGTGTGGGGTCTACGACTTGACCATGTTCGAGTTGAGTCACGGAAAGCTCTTCCTGGACCCTGCCCTTGTACCCGAGCAGCGATGCTCTCTTCTGAGCGACCACTACGTTTCACTGTCGTTCCTCATCACTCTCCGCGAATCCGGGGCTTGTGTGTTGGTGTTCGGTGATTGTGAAGGTGATAACGTCTCCAAGAGCTCCACAAACCTCAAGATCTGGCAGCACATCGCCCCCATGGTGATAAAGAAGGATTTGAAAGCGATTGTGCTTGAATGCTCAAACTGCAACGGGATCAAAGAGAACGAGTTGTACGGCCACATGATGCCAGCATACTTGATAAACGAGTTCAAGGCACTCCGAGATGAGTGTAACTCCATCTCAGGACAAACAGACTCCTTGCAAGATTTCAACATCATAATCAACCACGTGAAGGAGCCGGTGATAGGTGGTGGTGCCGAGACCATGGGCTTCAAACAAGTTTCCCTTCTCGACCCACGTAGGCAAGTGCTACGTGAACTTAACGAATTAAATGATAAGGAACAGTTGGGCATCAAATTTTCCATAGCTCTATCTGGTATCACTCTTGTAATATAGAATTTGAGACAAAGGAACCTCTGGTTTTTTTGACAATTTTCAAATAAATTAATCATGTAGAATATTCTAATTGAACGATTAAAATTGGCTCACCCCTAAATGTTTGTAACAAAAATTCTATTATACCTCAAGAAGCTATGCTACCTTTCAGGTTTCATGACTATGCTTAGTGCAATAAAATTTGTTATTCTAATGATCTTGACTTTCAGATTAGATTTTCATGAAGTGATGGCGAAACAATTGAAGAGAATAGATCCTACGAATAAAACCATACAAAATTTTAAAATGAAATCAAGATCTTTATTGTAACTAGTACTTTTTATAAACTTAGTTGACTTGGTAGCTTTCGGCAGATATATTGGAGTGTAATTCGAAAGGTAACGAAGCTTCCTCTTCATTGTTAGTGACCACATCTATGACTTGAAGCTTACCCAATGACTTGTCACTTTCAGTGACCTCGGTATTGTTGATTTCAAATTGCAATTCTATTGGGAACAATGAGTCTTCATCATTGGCAGGAATAGTGAATTCAAAAGAACCTTGTGGGTCTTCAAGAGAAATAGAACCAATATCAAAAATAACACCGATTTCAGTGACTTCGTAGGAAACGTTGTCATTGGAATCCTCGTTCAAGTTAACATCAGATGAAACGATTGGGACCAACAATCTAACGTGCTCAATAGAGCCATGGTTTGTTCCGGAATGAGCGCCTATGTAATTCGATGTCAATTCGTATTCCAATGTGACTTCAGCAATTCCTTCATCATTAAGATTTACCCATGCAGTAATCACAAGAGGAATAAGGGAGGAATCGTCTTGCTTAGCAGTGGCTCTCCATCTCAACACACCAATAGCTTGATCATTAGCTGGGAAAGACTTGGATTTGTCTTTCAAACCGATTATACCTTGAGAAGTAAACAAGTTGCGGTCAACGTTTGGATGTGGTTTGTATTGAATACCATTAGATTTGTCAGTTTTAAGCAAAAGCTTGGAGTTGGCCAATTCGGAGTCGTTGACTCTTAATTGCAAGTCACCCTTTACCTCTGATTGCACAATAGAACCCTCACGAGTGAGTTCAGCAGTTACCTTCTCGTTAATGGTTATCAAGATACCGTTATTCAAAACCTTTGGTGCACTTGGAGTTGGGGAGGCAGTCTTTTCTTGGACTGGAGCACTTGGGGCACTATGTTGGAAAACTGGTTGAGACTGGGCCAAGAGTGGTTGACGAGCTTCAGGAACAGCTTTGGTAGGCTTCTTACCTAATTGCAAACCACCTCTTGCTTGAGAAGGTTTATTGGCGAGGGAAGGAGAGGCAGTAGTCTCAATAACAGGGGATGGTTGATAAGTAGGTTGGTATGATTGAGTGGCTTGAGAGGTCTGGTAAGAGTCGTAACCACCAGTTGGAAATTGTTCCAAATTACGCTTGGCCAATTCCTTACGTTGAATTTCCTTGGCCCTTCTCTTTCTCTCTTCATTGGCTTCCAATTCCTTATTTCTTTCGATGATTTCTTGGATCTTTTCTTCGTGGGAGTCCATCTTCAAGTAAGTTTGAACTTGACTCAAAGTGACATTCTCTTTGTAACCTAAAGTTATGATTTCGTCGAAGGCACTAATGATCTCAAAAGCATTCTCGAAAATCTCACCTTCGTCAATGTTTCTCAACATGTTGCTAATTGTAGAAGCAAAAAGATGCAATGTGTCTATGTCTTGAAGAATATTGGAGGTCTTGTTGGTGATCAAGACGATGTAGAACTCTTCAAGTGGTTGGTAAACGTACCGCACATTCTCGTCCTCCACAGTAGTATGTTGACTGCTTGAGTCACTAATCAAACTTGGAAAGTTGGCAAGGAGAGCGGTGATTCTATCTCTGCTCAAATCTTTGAATTGACGAGATAACAAAGCTTTTCCTCCACGAGTACATATAGAAGCTGCTAATACCACCATGGTGTAGTTTCAGGGTCTCAACAGTCGAATGGAATTAATGAAAAGTTAAAGATGTAGGACTGCGTGCAATTGATCAGTATAAACGGGATTTGCACGAGGATAAACTAAATCCGGGAGCTGACTGAAGGAAGTTTGGTGTTTATGTGGATCGTTGGTGACGCCCAGTTCAGTTTTCGTGTCAACTTGAAAAGTAGTGCGCCAGACCAAATCAACCGATCACGTGGCAATGTGGGAAGAAAGTAGTTAGGACGCGATCCCACTCACAGGATGGTACATGTCATAGTAAAAAGCCAACGAAATTGTCAAAAAAAGTGACACGGACAGGAATTGAACCTGCAACCCTTCGATCTGGAGTCGAAAGCTCTACCATTGAGCCACCGCATCATCAAGACGTGGGTTATTTGCATGCCAATCAACAAGCTTTGCTGAACCCTCTGGTGAAAGTACAAAAAGAAATGACACGGACAGGAATTGAACCTGCAACCCTTCGATCTGGAGTCGAAAGCTCTACCATTGAGCCACCGCATCATTTTCTGGGATCAAAACCGTTTGTTGCGAAGGACTCTATGCGAGTTTCCCCAGTACCGGGGTTGGTTTCATATCTTCAACAGAGCCTACGATACTGTTGGAGAAATTGTTGTTTGCTTGTGTTCTATAAATATGCTAGGATTTTTTGCCGGACGTCCGTTCTCTGCGAATGCGACATGTGCTGTGGAATGGGAATTAATAAGAAGTGGCGAAAGGGGCCCAAAACAGAAGCAAGCTTTAGGCTAAAGGCTTTCGAAACCATGTGCCAGGGCTAGGATTCTATCCGGATAAAAATTCAAGATGCAGATTGCTTCTTAGGTGGTAGCTAGGGTGTCAAATTCCTTCGTGAGGAGTCGATGTGATGAAGTTTCTGGTAACTAAGGGTGGTGCAGAGATAGTTTGTAAAAGAATAACTTAACTCAAAATATTCAAGCAAAAAGCGATTTGAGTTTGGGCTTAATCTGGCTCACTATAGTTCGGGGTCGAAATCGGTTGGTTTTGTTGCTTGTAGGTTTGCCGCATGTGGTTTTTGACAGAATATGAGCAGGAGCGGCAGAGGCAAGAGGAATAGACGGAGGTTTTGAAGTTGGAATAAAAACACTATCTCGGCTCAAATCCACAGAGAGCATGGATGTCATCCGTGTGTCTGTACGCACCATGGAGATATTGCAAGTGTCGAAGCTTGACGATACTATTGATTGGGGCGAGCCAGGCAGTGAGGACTGCCCCATCGAGGGCGGACCCAAGGCGTCCAAGAGCTGTAGCGAGGTGTCGAGTTTCGAGTGTCGGTGGGTTTCTGAAGGTATGCTGCATCCAATCTGCTGCTGGTCGAGGTTAAAGCTCGAATTGCAGTAACGCTCAAACTCTGACCGTAGGGATGATTTGCTGGAGCACAGGGATTGCGCTCGTTGTATCTCAGGGGCGTGGAATCCAGGGAAGTCTAGCGCTTCCTGGACCTGAAGGAGGGTGAGGTCCATGTCGATATAGGGCTCGATCAATGAGTTCACGGTGGGGTTTCGTACTTCAAGACTGGTCAAGTCAGGGTGATGTCGCAAACGCTTTGACTGCAAACTGACATCCACGGTGGACGAGCTATGGTGTTGGCGCTTTCTGAGGGACAAGCGTTTCACGGAGGCCATGGCGGACGGACTATAGAGACGATGGAAGGAAACGGAGGTGGGGCGGAGAAAAGGGGGAAAGGTGTACTTATATCAACAGGAATTCATTGCACTGTGTGGAAATACTATTAGAGTGGGTGCGTGGACCTGAAATGGTTATAACGCAGCCCAATGCAGGTGCAAACCCGCAAACCACATACCCCCAATCCGCAACCCCTACACCTAAAAACCCGCATAACACCCAGACCGAGGCAATCGGTTGTGAACTGACAAGAAGCCTAATAGGTGTGGTGTCCGAAGCCAAAGGATTGATAACAGGGGGCTTAGCCCATCGCAGGCGCCCAAGATCAACAGGTGCGATAGGTTATTGGCGAGAGGCTCACATGGTGGTTAGTGCAATTTATCAGAAATAGGAACTGTAAGTGGTACTTTGAACCCTGCGACTCCTCAAGGTGTGGAAGCAGCCCTAAGCAGGAGCTGAGATCGTTTCCATCATGATGAGACGATCCTGGCGTAAGGAACGGATCAGATGAATTGGCCGTAATCCAGTTGGGCCGTTTTATCTGCATCCTGTGTAGGACCCGTTGTGTCTTCGTTGGTGTTGTTGGGGATCCGCAGGGCCCGTTGATGGAGTTGCGTTGCATCGTCGCCTATCCCGTGGCCAGAACTTGGTGCCGGCACTTTCATGTGATGGGGGAAGTAGGTGACAAGTCCTGAGGAGGCTTCGGAGATCGGGCCCTTACTAATGACTTTGGATCTCCCGGTGAAGCCCCAGAAACATACGATTGAGTGAAATTTCCACAGTACGCACTTTCGATGCGAGGGTTCTAATCCATCTGCAAGGACTCAGATGATGGGTTCCATCTGTAAAGGTCACATACTGGCGGTGGAGTCGAACTCTGTATCGGAAACCATGCCTGTGACTTCACCACAGACTGTACTATGGATGGTATCAGAAGCCACAACAAAGGGCTGGTCATTGGACACGAGATCCTCGTTTTCTGCGATAAACCCTAAAAGCCGGTCCACCACCTCCTCTTGCACCTGGTTGAACATGGTGATTTCGGAGTTTTTCTCCAAAATCAGCTGCACAAGAGCGTTGTAGGCCAACAAGACAACATAGTAATTGAGCTGGTGGTTTTCCAGCTTCTCATAGGTAAGCAGGGGGATTTTGGTGGGTTGGAGTCGTTCTCTTTTAAGGTAGAGCAAACCTTCGTGGATGTCACTTTGAGACAGGTCCTGCAACGGTGAAGGGTGACTTAGGGGTGAAACTGGAGAGCAAACCAGAGACTCAACGCCGTGGATCTTCTCAAGTAGCAACTGGTCCAATTTAGTATCTAGTGCTGAGTTTTCGTTACTACAGTTGTTGAAGAGCCGCAAGTCTTTTCGCAATTTGTGCACCCAATTCTTCACTGGGGTAGAATAATTTGAAGTTTTCCAACTTACGTTGTCTTTATTATCAATTACTTGCCTATTGACATGAGAAGTAGGGAAGGAAAACGATTCCATGAGAGACCTTAACGTAGACATGCTGTTCTTGAATAATGGTGTATTTGTGCAATTCGCACCCGTACAAAAATCGATGGGTTGTATTCATCCAGGAATACCTTCTAAAATACATCGGGCAATCTTTCCACCACATATGCGTGGCCCCCAACACTCAAGAGTGGGATACCAGGTACCTTTCTGATTCTACGCTTCAAATCAGCATCATTGGTGGCCACAATGTAACACTTGTGCTGGATGACTCTGTTCACCAAGCAGTCATCCGCATAAGTTCCTCCGTGTGTGCAGCTCAACCTTTGGATTCTGGGGTCCTTGGCCAACTTCAATGCAATTCTATACTTTGGCCCCAACTTCTCCAATTCAGCCAAAACGCAGTCGGTGACGATGGGAATACACTTGGCCATTAAGCAGTCCATTAAACCTCTCACTATGTCTATCTTTTTCTGGATCGAGAAGTTTATGAAGTTAGTATCGATAAGAACTTGGTATGGAGGCTTGATAGCTTGGTTAAATTTGAAGAAAAGCGCCGATGATACTTGGGGTACATGCTTGGTGAGTTCAGGGTCTTCTTCTTTCTTCTTAGGTTGTCCAGATTTTTGTTTCAAACGGGAATCTTTCTGTGACAAAGTACGCTTCATAAGAGCGAACTTCTTGGTCTTCTTAGCTTTACCCATGGCTGTCGGTGTGTATAAGCTTTTAGTAGCAGTTAGGACTAGCGTTATGGATATGAGATGTGAGATGAGGTAAAATTTCCCCTGACTAAGCATGCTCTGGCCGATGACATAAGCAGTCAGGTGATCTTCTCCAACAGAGCTCAGCGCCAAATCACATCATGTGACATGTCACGTGCAAACATCAACAGGTATAAGCTTAACTACTAATGCTCCCCAGGTCCTCGTTCGGGCTACAAGTAAGTTCAGGGTGTAGCTACATTGGGCAAGAGCAATTAATGCGCAGCGCGAGATTATTTTGACCTTTGCCATTGGCAGGCGTATCATGCGTGGCTCAGCGACTCTCGTCAAGTTAGCAATCTGGATCAGCTCCTAATACAGCACCTCATGATCGAAGGGCCGCCTTAGCAATTAATTGTTGTGCCGAGGCGAATGGTTTGAAGACTATTGTTACGAATAATTCGAGATAGTTCATTTCCTTAGATGGCCGAAAAAGACAATCGGGAAAAACGGGGCTCGCAACGTTACAATTGAAATCTTAGAAGGTATATGGCGAAGCCAAATAATATTAAAATAGTATGTACCCAGGTTAGAAACCATGAAGAATTGAATATGAAAAGGAAATGCACAGTGTTTATGATAGCTCAGAATATAAGTAGATTCCACGGTTATAATGGGAAAATCTTCTGGTGGTCAAATCCTTGTTTGTCCTGTTCTCTTCTTTTCCAGCTTAGCATCTCGTTCTTTTCGAAGTTCATCTCGAAAATACGGAGCTTGCGGACGTATGATAAATCCAAGCGTGTTTCAGCGGAATCACCGGTGGCGCTGTTGTAGCAAAGCCATATTTTACGGTCCATTGATTGTTCGAAGATCAAACATGCATCATTTTCATGTTCGTGGCCAACAGAAACAGCCAGGTATCCACAGCTCATGATATCAGTAATGATCTTGGAATCAGTTTTTGAATTGAGAGGATGTTTCTCATTATAACTTCCTACCAATCTGAACTTACCCTTTGGACGATACAGCGAAATAGGGAAATGGAACATCAAAAGCTTTTGAATTTGCTCGTATCCCTTGTTGATTCTGTAGAGATAGTTGATCTGTGAGTCTCCAATCTTTTGATCAGCTGAGTCAAGGACTGTGACATGGGCAACAACTTGGTTCTCCTTGATAACTTGGATATTGTAGTTGGTTACACCGTGGCTAAATTTTTGGGCCAAGGCCTCGGTATTGTAGCAGAATGGTAAAGACTTCAAAAAGTTGATGATGCAAAGTTTTGTTTCGGTGTTTTCTAAGCTGCTCAAATGGCCGATTGAAGACAATTCATCTCCAAAGGTGAAAACAAACTTGATTTTCCGACTAAGAATGGGCTGTAATGCCTTGAGAATGACGGATTTGTAGTCAATTGAACGATCCAAATCCACCATGTCCCCGGTGATGACAACCAAATCTGGCTTCTCTGAATCCAATGAATGTTCGATGAATCTGATAGTACGCAAGTCGGACGAAACCGAGCCATCCACATTGGCTCTTCCTTGGGCCTGGCCAAAATGGAGATCACTTAATTGAAGGACCTTAAATTTGGAGGAGGAGATGTCTAATGCCATATGATTTCTCATGGATTCGAATTTTTCGAGCTCCTGACGGAACTTGACGGCTTCATTGGAACTGATTTTGAAGGAGGAAAGTATTGGCCGGACCTGATCATCCATGATATAGTGTGAGGCGAAGTAGTGAGGACGGGCATCAGCGAAGTCTGAGGTTCCGAATAGCACCTCCACGTTTCTGATGGCCGGGGTATCGGGGTTCAATGGTCCATCGGCGGGGGTGGTACCTATGAATTGTTTGATGAGGGTGTAGGGGCCAACTACTTCGGCTTCCATGTCGGACTTGATGCTTCCTTGCTTGACTTCCTTTTTAGAGGGCTGGAGCTTGATTTCGACCAATGCTCGAGTGGCTTCATCGACCGGAAGATGTCTTGTCACGAGGTAGTAGCGGAAGGTGCTACCTGGGCTGGCGAGGTCTAACGGGGGTAGGACCTTGGTGTAGCCCTCGGGGACCTTGCAGTGCGATCTCCAACACCTGATGATGGAGACGTCCACCAAGGCCAAGTCGATGAGCTGCAGATACAGCGGAGTCAAGAGTTCATCGAGGTTGACTCTTGGGGGGCTTTTGTAGAGAACAGAAACACTCAAGAACGCAACAACACCGATCAAGAGGAGGAAGGTCTTGCGGAACGAGAGGTAGTAAAACTTGCTTCTGAATAGCATGCCATAGTCTGTGAAAAAGGGTGCTGGGAAGGAATCAGCGGGAGAAGATGACTTTGGGATGGGGCAGATGGAACGGCAACTGGCACAAGGAACCGCAAGCTATTTGCTGGCAAGGAGAAGGAGCCAGTGGAGGAGGAAAGTGGCCTATGTGATGAGTAAATAAGCAGGAAACTGCGATGTGCCCGGGGAAGAGCGCCAGATGAAATTGGCACTAGTTGAGGAAAAGGCGGGATTGGAGGGTGGAGGAAAAGGGCCCACGGAGATTCTGTAGCACACAGCAGGGATTGCGGAGGGCCAAGAGGACGAGACTGCGATTAGGGCGGCAAACTTGACGAGGTCACAGGAGTGCAAATTCAAATTCGCTTGCGAGGGTGATTGTGATTCAATGGAGTCGAGTGGGTTGAATATGCGAGGATGCGGTGATCAATAGCGAGAATGCAGCGGCAGAAATCGCTGGGGCACGGCGGGCACTGCGGGTGGAACTGGGATGGAGGTGCGGGAGAAGTTGTGAAGTCGACGGCAGTACACCAACAGTTTGCTTACCCAGGCGTAATGTGGTGATTCTTTCTTATATATACGACTGAAGACGATAACGTTGGGACAAGAAACCTTAAAAACCCTGGTGTATACAGGAAGTGGGTGGGGATACTTTTTTTAGAATTGGAATTTTCTATGCGTTTGTGGCCAGAAAATCGATGGCCGCATTGGTGCGCTGGGGCCACTTGGAGCAAATGGGCCATTCTGCCACGGGCCACTCGGCCAAGTGGCCTCATGGGAGCGGGCAAGCCGGCCAGGGGCCCAGCATCTACCCCTAAGTCTGGGAGGAATGGCTTGCCGTGGGCCTTCACGGGGGTAATCCCAGCCGGATGCCTGGCGAGGAGAGGTGCGGTCTAATGGCCATGATTGCTGGTGAAGGATCGCCTCGCTCGGCATGGGGCCACATGAAGCGGCTGCGCTCGCAACCAACGGGCGGACATGCAGGCAAGGGTGTAACGGCATCGTAAAATACGGTCTAGATCGGGGAAGATCGGTCCATTCCCCAACTAGGCGAAGCCCGCCGTGTGCAGGCGCCACCATGGGCCCATGGGTGACACTATGGAGCGAGCTTGCGCCCGCGCTGCAGCCTGTTGACAGACGCCGGGACCCCGACCACAGGCCCCCAGCGTCCCACGGTGTCCAGCCGTGGGTCTGGAGCACTTTGGCGCGATTGCTCCAACGGCCGTTCGGTCTAGGGCTCAAACTGGCGCAGTTGGCACGTGAACTGCTCCAGCCCGTGGCCCAGCCTCCCTGCACTCCATGTTCTTCCCCATCGCCTGCATAGCTACCGGCAGCTGACTGCCTACGCGCACTGCACAACCTTCATCTAGTTGCAATTGCATGGAACAAGGTAAGGGCTGCAGCTTCGGCTCAGATGTAATTACATCGCAGTATACGCGTCATTGGCCTCAAACCAGCAGCGAACACAGAAGTTGGTGGAGTAGTGAAGTGTGGGTGGAGGGCCAGACCAGGTGGCCCTACGGTGACGCTAGCCGAGACCTGGGTGCCGGACATTGCCGACTAGTGAGTTTTGGCGGTGTACATGGCTGCGCAAAGTCGGCTTTTGGGTGTTTGGTGCTTGGTGCCGGGTTCTGGGTTCTGGATTCTGGGTTGTGGGTCCGGTTCCGAGGCTTTGGCTCCGAGACTCCGAGGTGATTGGTTGGCGGGTTTTGGGGGCCTTTGGCATCAGCCCGGCGGCTTTCGCGGTTTCTTTGCCTATGTGGCTCGGTGATGTCGGAGGTTTCCCTGGTCGCAGTGTCGGGGTCGGCGATGTCGGAGCCCTGCGAGTTTGGCATTTTGGCACCATGCCATTTCGCGTATGCCTTGGTACAGACGCACCAGACGCAAACACCCGATTTATGCATAAGACTACAGCAGTCAACGTGATTCATCGTATTCTATTTACAGGGCATCATAACCTTTCGGGGTCCGTGGTGGTGGTGTTAACAAGAGCGTAGCCCCAAACTGCAAAGAGATTGAGAAGCCCCACGCGCCAGCCGTTGTAGAGTCCGGCCACCAGGCCCCGGAGGGCTTCGAGTGAAGACATACCCGGCCCGTAGGCCTCGCTGGGGCCATTGCCGTGATTGGAATTGGCTCCGCCCCACACGCTCCCCCCGTGGGTAACAATCATGTCATCGGCACTGATGGTGACCACACCACTAGGGTCGTTCTTGGCTTGAAGAAGCCAACGCACTTGCTCTTTGCGCAAGAGATTTTCTACCGGTAATTTGATGAAAAACTCCATGAGAAGCGCCCCCAAATTTACCACGGTGTACAATGCTGGGGCATTATACAGATCCACGTTGTAGCGAATGAAGAGAATGAATGGGGCCGCTCTCCGGAACACACTGGCCAGCAATTGGTGCAAGGTGGTCAATACAATCACCAGGGGTGGAGGTGCCACCGCAGGGTAGTTGCGGAGCAGCTCCCGCACCGATCTGGTACTGGAACTGCCAAAGTGCGTCACCATCAACTTGACCCGAATCAAGTCAAACGGCATAAGAATAAGACCAGTAGCAACACATGCACCCACCAGAAGGAGCAACAGGAGCCAAGGGTCTGGCAGATGAGTCAAATCAAGGAAAAACGGGTCTGGGATACCAAGGAATGGTGAAACTAGTCCTGTAATCCAAGCCTCAATGGTATGTGAAAGGGTCTGGAAGATGAACGTGGCGTTGACTCCCCTAAAAAGTGACATGGGTCCTTCGGCTGCAACAAGCGATGACAACACATCTATGGTGTGGGTAGAAACAGGTTGGATCTTCTTCGATGGTTTGGTCTTGCGCTTGCTGCTTTTAGAAAGTTGTGTAGATGCCAGAGGTGTGTCATGGGGGCTATTTTGGGCCCCGTCTTCGGTCGTGGCCCATTCATTGGTTTCTCCTGCATTCTGGAAGTAATTGATCTCATACTCAGAATCTGAGTCCTCCAGGTAGGTTGAGTCCACCTGGATCTTGGAATTGCTTTCCTTGGTGCTGGAGTCGGTGAAGCCAAACTGGCCCACCTGAAGCACCAAGCGGACGATTTCGAGCGGCTGACTCATCATGGCCTTGGAGTAGTTTCTCACAAAGCTCCACACCAAGTTCTTCAACAACTCCGTGAAGTTGCTCAAATCAAAATACTCGTGGATCTCCAAGTCGTATGCGTAGTTCTTTCCGCTGATGTTGCCGGCACTGCCTGCCCCACCAGAACTGCCATTGATGGCCGATATTTTGGCCAAACTGGCTCCACGGAGGCCCACACCCTTGCCAGGCCCCAGGCCCTCAAACAACGTGGCGGTGAGTCTTTTTCCGTCGGAAGGGTCTACAAGCCCCACCCCGGGCTTGTATATCACGGAGTACCCCGCGTTGAAAGTATCGTGGTCGTAATAAGGCCTTAGATTGGCGTTGCCATTCATGCCTTTGGTTGGTGATGTTTTGCCTCCTGATTTGTGCGATGTTTAGTGAGGAATTGGTCGCGCAGTGGTAGTGCCAGACGAGGGCCCACTAGCCATGATCCAGCAACCGAAGAAATCAGGTCTAATTAGGCTGTTTTTTATGGCAATTATTGAAGGTCGAGTAGAATTTTATGAGATTCATGAAGCTGAAGAATCTAGAGGCTTTTGTCGGACAGAAAGCAGTGAAAATGGTGGAATTTAGGGAATGCTACTCAGTGCAATGGTGTTACGTAAGAAGAACGGATTACTTACGTAAAGGTGTAACCTGGGGTAAGGTTAGGTGGAGATGAAAGTCTGTCGGAAGTGGTGGAAACCATTGCGATACGAACTGAGGTGTTGACTCAGTGCACACTATCGATTTCACAAGATTTAGAGCTTGTTTAGCTCTAAATAATTTTAACAGTAGCTGATTCAGTGAAAAGTGGCACCAGCACCATTGGTTGACAGCCTAGTACCAAAATGATCCAGTATGATGATGGAATTTTGTCAAACACGCATGTAAAACAGGAACACAAGAAGACAACACAGTAATGCTTCGATACTATTTGATACTATGCCACCTCTTGATATGGCTACAATACAGCCAGCTCACACAATAATCATGGAAGTGGTCTGGTTTGGCAAAATACTCTAATAATAAGGCAATGGAGCCTTGATTGGTAGAGGGCTCAGGTACTCACGCTCGTCAAGAAAACTCTATACACTCGTAATTCTTCAGATACAACTCCTAACGGATAATACTCCTCGGCGATGTTCAATTATTCACCTGCTGTTCTGTTTGCTCAATTTAGTTTCAGATGGCCCAATATGCATTGGCTACAGACTGGTGGTGCCATGGACTCACTACATGTATCCCAACACAGGATCAATTCCGACGTTCGGGATGTTTGAGGAGTACGGAAGAGAGCGGATATGTGCCGAGAAGAATAAATCCGTATGGTACCATAAGAACACTAGGTGAGTTCGGTGATTTCTTTAAGCAGGCTCACAAAATCTCATGCAATGCACCAAAACAGCCCATCGACGAACTACGTGGCCTCTAACTAGAAGTATTGGTTTGGCGTAGCACAAAGTAATACAATCATTGTCTCTACCCAAGTTCTAATATCGAGCCATTCGATAAACCCGAACGTCTGGTCTCGCATTGTTCCTCTTTCAAAGTTGTACAATGTAGTGATTTTTTCCATTTGATAGTGCCTGCAAGAATCAGTTCTATAAAGTTGCTTGTATTGATGTACGAACTAGACAAATATGGACTTCTAGAAACCCCATTAGGAATGTGCTATCCTCAAGTCGACTTTTGATCTTCTTGTTTGGCGGCTTATAATTGCATTTTCTGTCACAAATTATTGTTCAGAGCTTGGCCATCGATGCTTGATAAATGGTTCTTATATATATGGCCTGCACTTCAATTGCTCGAATTGAGCTAAGCATCATTATCAATCACGTAATTCCAATTGGAGGTAAGTAGTCCAACGAGATTTAAGTGTTTCAGTTAAAAGATAAATATTCAAGTGCCTCATGAACAGTTTAGGTATCCTCACATGCCTAGCAGAGTCATGCTTCTGTGGCGGTCACCGACCACTTTTGAAGCATTTCAGCTATTTGGCACCTTAAATCATGCTAATGCATAAAATTGCTAACAGGGCCACCTCATACGCTATTGATTTAGCTTGTACTTTCTCAATCCAGGTCTAAGTTCGATTGTAATTTTGAGTTTGTTGATCGGTGAAAACTTGAGATCCAGCGAGAATAATACAATGTCTATTGCTGGGTTTCCAGTGAGTTCTCCTCCAACTTACCTTTGCTTATCAAGTACTCTCCTAAGTACACCAAAGGATTTTCGGGCTTCTTTCTTCCCACTTCGTAGAGGCCCTCAAGTAAAGTCTTTGTCATGTGTTTATTGAGATATTGTCTCACGGAAGATCCTCCAACCACTTCGTGCACTGGAGGTTCATTCAGCTTCTCGATCTTTACTTCGGCAGGGCTCTTGGAACGCTCTACTTTGGGCACTTCAGCTGGTTCCGACATGTTTCTGTATACTCGAACCTTTCATAGCTCACTTGACCATGCGCGGTCGTGTATCCACCATTGAGGTGTAACAGGACAAGTTGAATAAGTCTGAGTAGTGACCTCAACATGGATCCATATAACGAAGTCAGAGACGACGCTTGGGCCACCATCGGTGTTTTAGAGAGGCTTATCCAAACTCGTGGAGATCCGGTCGAGTTCGAGAATAACTATGAAGAATTCGAGGAAATCCAAAGAGATTTGGAACAAGCCGTTCAGATCAGTGAACGTGATCCTGAACGGTTCGGAGGAAAGAAGGTTGTGGAGCAGAGACGTGCCGAAATAGCCCAATTGGCCAAAAGGGGCCAGGCGATCCGTGAGGCATCTGTCCAAGGATTCGTGCAGCCTTCAGCTGATGCTGAAGCCCGGCCTCAGCGGCTCGCCCCTCGGGAAGTAACCACCATGTCAAACCGTATTAGTCAGGATGAGAACCCATTTTCCCTTCAATCACAACAGACGATACAGCAACAGGATACCCAGCTTGATAGTATCCACGAAACTATGCAAACCCTTAACAAACAGGCAGCTTTAATGGGGTCCGAATTGGAGGACCAGGCATTTATGTTAGACGACTTAGACCGCGACTTAGACAATGTCGGCAGCAAGCTTCAACGGGGGTTAAAAAGAATCAATGTTGTCATAGAAAAAAATCGCGAAAAGGCCAGCGACTGGTGCATTGGAATTCTTGCGGTTGTTCTATGTATTCTTTTGATATTGGTAATCGCGTTGTAATATATAGTTAATGGGATACGATTTTGGTAGAATACACTGTAGTGATATTTATGGAAATGCGACGGATATATTGTCACGTGACACGTAGTTGCAAAATTAAAATGGAGGTCTTAAAAGTGCCACAAGTCAAGCCACTGTATTGTAAATGATCTATAGTAAGCGAAATCTTGATCCTTGCGGCAGAGCCTATACACCGAGGAATTCTCCAATCAAGGGATATTATGGGGAACAAATTAAGTCTTCATGAACCTTTGTTTCATCAACGCGAAACAAAGCGGTCTATCATGAACGATTCGGTGATTTGAATAGTAACTTTCCTATCTCATTATCGTACTTGAACCGCTGTTTGAAATGATGTAAATGAAAAAACTTGTCTTTGATTATTGAGTCCAAATGTTCAAAGGAGACGTATTTTTCGCCATCCTCAACAAGACCACAAGGATTGTCTTCATATTCATTCATTATTGCTAACAATCGTGTGTATCTTTCTGTATAGTGACCTAGCTCTTCAAGGAAATGGATTTCATCTTTGTATACTTGAGACGGGGCGGGAAGTGAGGGTTTCATCAGGGAAACGGATAATAGAGTCTCATGAAACTTTCGAAGCAGTAAAAGGACTACCTTTATTGCCAGTGGAGTACTTAGACCAACAGTTCCCTTTCCAACTAATGAATCACTCGTTTCCTTTGTTTCTGATAATAGTTGTCGCAATGATTGACGATTATTTGAATAGTAATGAGGTATTTCAGATTTGGTATCGATTGATTTTGCATGAACGCACATGACTTCAATGACGTCTAGAAACTCTAATAGGAGGGATATCACTCGGGGTATCGAATCTAAGTGAAAGGTTAATATTTCCATTATGTCCAAGATTTTTTGTTGTGATTCGTCGAAGGTATTAGGACTTGAATCTAATTCATTATCTAAGATACGTCTGAGGATTGAATTCTCATATGTTGTTTCAAAAGCTTCATCAGAGCTTGGATCGAACGCTACCTCCTTGAGAACAGAAAGACGGTATGCCAGGGCCTGGGTGGGGTCGGTAAGGTATTCAGGATAGACTTGGACTGATTGGGTAAAGCTGTAGGAGATCAGAAAGAGGTCCATATCGAATGACAAGTCGCTGAAACGCTCGGGTAACAGGGACGCCAATAGCGACACGGCATGGTCTTCAGAACGAAAGCAAGCGGATATGTGAGTGGTGGAATCGAGGAGAAAGGAGACTACCCGGGAAAGTTGATTATTGGGAAACACGTAGTTTAGTAAGTAGGCAAAGAAGCTGTGGGTGTCGGTTGAGAGTTCGTTGTGTGGGCCGATTGTGAATGTCGAGGCCTTTTTGTCGAAACATGCCTGGATATTGATCAAACTGGGAGTCAAAAAGCGGAATAAGGTAAGGTAGATGTCGTAGATCTCGGAGACGTTGTTCAACAGGGCCACCTCCTTGCGGTACTTCTGGATGAGAGTGTATCTTGCGGACAACTCAGAGGTGGGCATGAGACCGAGGGAGGCCACGGGTAATCGGAGAGGGACCACAAGATCCCAGTGGAGCATTTCCAGAGCTTGGACCATGTGGCTGTAGAAACTCTCTAGTAACTCGAACAATTGATCGAGAACAAGAACAGTGGGCGCTCTGTCAGCCATGGGAGGCCCTGACTCAGGGACTGCTGACATGGTGCCAGAAACGCACAGACGCCGGTGGTCCAGGGAGAAACGGTGGGGGAAGTGCACAGGGAATGGTGGTGGCAATCGACGGGGCACCGTGGTGGAAGCCTGCCAGAACACAGATCAGTGGTGTGGTGGGGTCCTTCTGGTGTTGCAAGGAAATGGTATGTATAACCGGGCTATCGCGCAAGTGTCAAACCCAGAATATCCACGGCGTGGAAAGCGACAAAAGTGACGGAGAAGGGCGGTGTGCGGGTGGATTTGAGGACGGGACGAGAGGGCGTAGCTGACGGCTGGGGCGGAGCTGGGCAGGTGTAGAAAGACGGAGCGAAATGGAGGTGGTGGAAATGTGTGATGTCGGTGGGCAGCTGTTGAGGTGGCCCTACCTAAATACGAGGAAGAGTGGTCGTGGCACGGACAATGGTGGTGGTAGGGACAAGCGGCGGCGTGTGTGAGATGCATCTCGGAGTGAGAGTGATGCGATGGCCAGAGGGCTGCCTGGGGGGTTGCCAGGCGCTGGTTGGGCAACATTGGTCCGTTCCGTGACGGCAGAAGGTTGTTGGTGTTATGACGCGAGTTCCGGCGAGCTGGGGCCCCTGGGGGGGCCCTGGGATGCGAGGCGGTAAACTGGCGATACGGCTGGGAGGCAGTTGCGGGCCGCGGAGCATGCCATTAGTGACATCCTTGGACTACTGAGCCTCTAATGCTCGAGTGGTGCGACGTTGGCGCCATTGCATCTGGCTGGGGCCCCCAGGGCCCTGTGAACGCGCCTTCCACCCCGGCCAGAGAGGGCCAGTTTCACAGGCAGAACCAAGGGCTTCGAGGAAGCCAGGGGTGGTGGTTTTGAATTACCCGAGCAAGCACAATGGCCTGTTCCCGGGCCATTGAAACGGTGTTTCTGGCGGGAGTTCCATGCTGCCTCGAAAGCTTCTGGCCGGCCATGCTCACTGTCCCGTGCGAGGCCGTCCCCCCCCCC